>CP126898.1:12505000-12977500 GCA_030440675.1 Furcifer pardalis
CACCATCAGCCCCCACTTGAGCCTGTTGGTCTTGCATTGAGGGACTCCAACCCTCAGCCTATTCAGGGTCCTCCACATGACGTAGGGGAGGTTGAGATCTTCACCCATATACTCCATTAATGTAATCCCTTGTCCAGTTTGCTCTTTCCTCCACTTTCCAATTTGGCATTGCTCTTGCGTACCCACAAGAATGTTTGTTCTTGCCATAAAGCTCTTCCTGGATCTGAGCAGGCAGACTTGAGACTCAAATCCATTCAGGTGATATCAAGGGCCCTTATTATTTGTTTATTTATTTATTCATATTTATATTGCCACCCACTCGCCATGGTGACTCAGGGCAGCTTAGAGACAATACAATCAATAAAATAATAATAATATAATAACACAATTAATCAATGTTGGAGTGGGCTTCGGGGGGGGGGGGTGAGGGAAAGTCTCTGCCTCTCATGTCTTCCTCTTCACCCCCTGGCCATTGGAGTCCTTCTCTTGCTTAGTGTAACATCAATACATCGATTATGGTGATGGTGGTGACGTTGACGATGATGTTGACGATGATGATGACGACAACCAGCTCTGTCTTTAGATGAAGGGGTCTCTCAGAACAAACTGATTTTAAACCATACTCCTCTCCTCTTCCAACAGCGTTTTCATCTCTGTGATTTTTGAACATCACCTTGGGGCTTTGACATGCCTGGCTCAGTCCATTCCTGTCCCCTTGACTACCTCTTGGCTTCGAAGCCCGTGCTGGTAGCTGGCAAATTTCGGCTCATACCGAGTTTAAAACCAGCTCAGTTCCAACCTCGTTGAGGCATTCAATGGAGGCATAAAGGCCTCGTAAATCTTGCTTTTATTCCCATCATATTATGAGTTTCATCACGTTAAGAGTTCAGGGCTCATTGTACATTCAGAAATCACTGGCCAACTAGATTCATAAGACAGATGTGCTAATTAGTCATTTCGACGGCGGCTCCAACTGCCCAGCCTGTGCCCACCATAGACTTCCCGGTTGGAAAAGCCAAACCACAACCCACTTCCCTGCCAAAGACAGCCAAGATGGGGCTGATGATGCCAGATGTTGGGGGCAGAACCCATTACTCCTAATTATGGTTCACAACACCTGCTTTAGATGGACAATTCAATCGATTCAGCTTCAAGAAGGGGTTGGAACTGTTTCACGGCCTCCGGTCTCCAGATGTTCTTGGACTTTGATTCCAAGAGGCCCCAATTATTCGCAGATGGTCAGACTTCTGGGAATTGAAGTCCAAGAACATCTGGGCTTCCAAGTTTGAGAAACACTGGAATAGCTTGTGGGAGGGCAAGATGTGGCCCACCCACCAACCCTTTGGCCCAGCCCTGGTTCCTCCTACATCCTCGCAGTTCCCCGTCCAAAGAAGAAGACATGCAAAGCAATCCACATATATCACCCCACAGCGCTTACTGCACTCTCTGGGCGGTTCACTGGTTAATCATTTGCAAGAGCAAAATCAACCTTGGAAGGGTGAGTCAACCTTGAGCCCTGGTCATAATTGAACTCACAACCTTTTCATTGCAGTACAGTTTAGTCACTGTGCTACCAAGGCTCAAAGCTGACTCAGAAGAAAAAGGAAGAGGGAAGGAGAAGAGAAGGAAACCACATCTCTGGGCCCTAATTTACACGTAAACTTACACCCCATTGCTTTCACACTGCTAGGCTGGCAGGAGCTGGGACAGACAAATGGAACTCTGTCTTGCAGCACTTGGGTCTCGAACTGCTGACCTGCCAATCTTCCAGTCGTCGGTTTGAGTATCTTAACCACTAAGCCAATGACGGTTCTTAGGGCATCGTTGCCCTGTCCCAAAACCTTTATCTTTAGAATCTGGGAAGGACCTTCCAATCTTGGAGGACAGAGATGGTTACATCTCATGGGGGTTCGAAGCAGCAGAGATGGGATGGAGGCATTCACCACACTCTACGGTTCCTCATCTCTGGTGTCCATCATTGATGCAAGACGCACACAGGACTAATAGACATACAGCTGAATCAGGCAATGCGTATCATCACAGACTGTATTTGACCAACAACCACCCACTGGATCCCTGTCTTGACCCACATTCCGCCGCCACCACTATGAAGAACACTGGCATTATTAAACCTATGGATTAAAATAATAAACAACCCTCTCCTTCCAATTCATGCCACTATAACTGCCCTCTCAGCCTTATGATTAAAAGCTAGACATCATGCTTGGCACACCGCAATCGACCTTCAGAATAACTATTTTAACATCTCAGATGCCTGGATGGAACTCGGGCAACATCTGTCTCTGATTCCCCATCAACACATCATCGAGAACCCCTGCAAATGGCCAGCCAGGTTTTCCCTTCCAAGACGGCAGTGGAGGATGTTGAACAGAGTGAGAACCAGCCGTGTTTACATGGAAGTCCTCCCCCCAATGAAGAAGACCAAACCATGAACCACATTATATGTAGATGCCCTTTACGTGCATTTGGAGGCACACTGGGGGACTTGCATAGTGCCGCAGATGAAAACCTTCAATGGCTCTCAAACCTGGATGTGGAACTCTAGCTAGGAACTTGAGATGGTCAATTTGTGCTTGTTGTTATATCAACGTTAATGTAGATACTCTTCATAAATAAATGAATTGATGCAGAATGCAGTTGAGTATCTTCAGATGTTGTGGTGATACCTAAGGCAGTCTGGCCAGACACTCCACCACGGTAATGGAGAAGACCTTACAGCCATGACTCAACACTGAGTGTTGGGCGGTGATAAATAACCTGACTCCCTAAAGGGGTCAATGGTTACGGGTGTTTGATCCCCTTTAGGTGGGGTGATGGCCCTCTCAGTGGAGGAAAAGCCAATGGAAACCATCGTATTGGACTCAATGGCAAAACGAGCGGAGAGGGAACTCCCAACGGTCATGGAGGTGGAAGAAACCATGCCAGATGGACTGGCTGTGAAAGTGCACCTTTGATAATATTCTCAAGGCAGCGGAAGTCCATTGCAGTCCTGGTGTTAAATCCTGCATGTCTCATTTTGTACGTGCCACAGGTGATGGCTCCATGATCACAGTGTGTGGGTCACTTCATGGCAAGCCGGGATCCACCTTTAACAAATTCACACCAATGGCGTTTTTTCCTGCTTCAGGAAAAAAAATGCATTCTTGGATATGAGCTGCAGCCGATGACGACGACCAGTCCCAAGGTCCTTCATGATGGGCTTTTGCTGATGGGTAAGAACGCCAGTGGCTCAAGTGGCTAAGACACTTACTGGAAGGCAGGAGGACAGCAGTTCGATTCCCAAGTACTGCAGGACGGAATGAGCTCCCGTCTTTTCCCCAGCTCCTGTCAACCTAGCAGTTCAAAAGCAAGAAATTACAAATAGATAAATAGGGACCCCTTCGGTGGGAAGGTAAACAGCATTCCGTGCACTCTGGTGTCTAGTTATGCCTGCCACATGACCACAGAAATGTCTGCAGAAGCAGACAACGCTGGCTCTTCGGCTTTGAAACAGAGATGAGCACTGAACCCTAGAGTCGGAAATGACTGGCTTTCAAACTCCTGGCCTGGCAACATCTGCAGCTACACATCTGTCCGTGCTGACAAAATTAACCTCCTTACATACCGGATCAGCTTCCCTTCATTTCTCTTCCCTTCTTCAGTTCCCTGCACACGCAGACACACACTTCTCCTCCTCCTGGCTGAGTAATTAGTGCTCTGTTTCATTTTCTTGGCTTAATTAATAAACATCTCGGAGCCCCCAGGCGGCAGCCTTTGATCTGGGCTGAGCTCGAAACAGAAGGCGCCCTAAGGTCTCTATAGAGGCGAAGGCTTTGATCACTAACAACAGCTCAAGCCCCAACTCCTCGGGGCAGACACCCCACTTCACCCCACTCCTGGCTTCCCCTGGGTCTCCACCCTCCATCAGAAAGGAAAGGTTGATTTTTTCATTGACTAACGGGTCTCGACTTACGGCCCACAGGCTGGCCCCGGCCCACAGCACCGTTTCATGTGGCCTGCGTCGCTGTCACCGCCACCACTGGAAGTGGAAGTCGCGGCAACAATTGCAGGTGCATTTTATGGCAGCGTTTATGGTGGGGGGAACCACCAGTTCGACCCACTCGGCTGTCTGAGGGTTAAGAACCTTTGCTATAAATTGATAACCACCCAAAAATCCTGTATTTAACAGCCCTGTTTGTATCCTGCATCTTCAGAACCATGGCTTCTTTTATTAGATCAGTCCATCTGAAGTGGGATCTTCCTCTTTCCCTAATGTCTGTGACTCCTCCCATAATTTTTTTTTTGGGGGGGTCTTTTCTAGGGAGTCCTTATCCTCTCAGGATGTTTCCAAAGCATAAATAGTGTCTGTGTATAATGAGCTCAAGTGGTTAAGAGACTAAACTCACTGACTGGAAGGTTGGAGTTTGATTCCCAGGTACTACATGATGGAGTGAGCTCCTGTCTGTGTCCCAGCTCCTGCCAACCTAGCAGTTCGAAAGCAAGACATTGCAAGTAGATAAATAGGGACCACTATAGTGGGAAAGGTAACAGCATTCCATGCACTCCGGTTTTGAGGCTACATGTCCATGGAGACGTCTGCAGATGCAGACAGCGCTGGCTCATTGGCAAAAACAGAGATGAGCACAGCACCCTAGAGTCAGATATGACTGGCTTGCAAGGGCGACCTTTACCTTTATAATGAGCCCTGGTGACAGTGTACTGCGACCCAAATGTTGTGAGTTCAATCCTGACTGGGAACCAGGTTGACTTGTCCTCTCCCAGCCTTCGGAGGTTGCTTAGCCGTGGAAGCTCAACAGGGAACTGGTAAAGCCACTCCTTAAATATCTCACTTACCTTGAAGGGTCTATAAATCAATGGCAAATGGATGGCACATAATAGAACAAAGAATTTCAGAGCACTGTTTATTCTGGCTTTCCCTGTAGGGATAAAATCCTTTGACGGAAAAAGAGGCATGCAACAGAAAACTCCACTGGAAGAAAAGATGACAGTAAATATTGGCATTTTGGGTCCCCCCCCCTTCTGAAACAGGGTTTTTTCCACCCCTGTGAGCTACAAACCGCCTGAAACTTGATGGAACAATGATGTAAAACTGGAGTTACATCACCCCAGTCATGGCAACAGAGATATGTTTCAGTTTAGGTAGGGTTGCCATACGTCCCGGAAAACTGAGATTGTCCCAGATTCAGGGTTGGAAATATTGTCTTGGCTTGTTTAAAAAAAAAAATCATGTTAAATTCCCAGATTTTTAAAACTTACTGATTGTGAAAGTGTTTTATAACTGTCATTATATTATGTTTGGATTTTTTTTAAGGCTATTTTGTAGATAACCCGTCCATTTTTTGTCAAGTATACTTCTGTCCCAGTTTTGTGGGAGAGAATTATGGCAACTCTAAATTTAGGAGACTTTCCTTTCTGAAACAATAAAACCTTAACTGCGCCAGGAGAAAGGATTCCAGGTGTTTATCTACCTGGTGAGCCTAGTTGAATTTTCAAAGCAAGTGAGATACCTATGGAGGGATTTTATCAGGCCCTCCCTCCCTAAAACAGGATTCGAATCCAGGTTGTCCGAGTCCGAATTCATCACTCTCTGTACACTGACTAATCTCTATTAAAGACCGAGGGGACCATTTAATCCACTTGGGGACCCTTACCTGCGGACTTCAGCACCGAAAGCCGTTAGTCTTCATGGTGGTCAGGTTAGTTAACCTACAGCTGACTATCGGCATTGAGTTGCTGACAGTATGGTCTATTCTATGACCACAGCAGGATAACCTGGCCAGATGGGGATTTATGAGAGAGAGATGAATATATAAAACCCAGCCTGACCAGGTTATCCTGCTATGGTCATAGAGTAGACCATACTGTCTGTCTGTCTGTCTCTCAATGAAGCTGAACATGACAACTTGAAGGTTGGCAGGTCAGACGTTCAAGACCCGAGTGCCGCCTGACGGAGTCAGCTCCTGTCTCTGTCCCAGCTCCTGCCAACCGAGCACTTCGGAAGGAAGAAATTGCAAGCAGATAAGTAGGTGCCGCTTTGGTGAGAGAGGTAACAGCGTTCCATGCACTACGGGCGTCTCCTCCACATCAAACCAAATTTAACATTTCCATGCTTGGCAATACTGTATATCTTTATTTCTTACTGCCTTTCTATTTTTAAAACCAAAAGACAAAGTTTGGTCAAGCTAGTCTCTTCATTCGGCTCCCCAGAATTTTGCAGCTGTCCTAGGCAGAGGTTGTATTTACTAGGGTGTGTGTTTGTGTGTGTGTCATGGGACATTCTGTCCCAGACGGGGACATTGCCAAAGCTTTGTTGTGGGGGCTGGCAGCCACACATAGACCTGTTTTCTCTTCTCCAAGGATTTGTCTAATCCCCTTTCAAATCCATCAAAGGCTATGGCCAGACACGCATTATCAATTTGCACACTTTGGCAGCAGCGGGGTGTGGTGTGGTGGACATTTGCAAACTGGTTGCACAACCAGGGTGAAACAAAAGGGTGACTCAAAAAGCGCTGGAAATCCTACACGACGACTTTGATAAAGATTTATAAAGATATCTATCTATCTATCTATCTATCTATCTATCTATCTATCTATCTATCTATCTATCTATCTATCTATCTATTCATTAGACAATTTTAGTCATTGTGTATTGATTTATTGTGTATGAACATGTAATTCTACATGTGTTGTGAACCGCCCTGAGTTGGTCCTACCGAGTAGGGCGGTACAGAAATCGAAATAAATAAATAAATAAATAAATATTTATCTATTTATTCTTTTTTTAGTTCCTATCTATCTATCTATCTATCTATCTATCTATCTATCTATCTATCTATCTATCTATCTATCCTTTTCTTAGTTCCTATCTATCTATCTGTCTAGTGAGCGAGCGAGCGATTGAGCGAGCGATTGAGCAATCAAGTGATCTATCGATACTCTCGATCAGTGGCTCTTAGCCTGCCTTAATTTGTTTATTATTTATTTATTTGTTCAGATTTATATTGCCAACCACTGGCCGAGGGTTTGATTGAACCCCAGGGATTTGGTGAGTCTGGGTTCGATTGAACCCCAAGGGTTCAGTGAGTCAATCTCAGGGGTTCAGGAGAGAGGGGTGTGTGTATGAAACTTGTGGGGTTCAGTACTGCCAACGTTAAGAACCACTGGTGTAGATAGATAGATAGATAGATAGATAGATAGATAGATAGATAGATAGATAAAATATGTATAGTTATTTAAAATATACAAACAAAATCAAAATAATGATTTCTGTTTCCATGAAGGATTAATGAGAAAATGACATCAGAAACGGAAAATTCTGACCTAAATGCCCCTGAGAAGTAATTTTAGAAAGTAACTACTGTGTAGTAAAATTGTCCGTCCTTCCTTCCTTCCTTCCTTCTCTCTCTTTCTCACTCGCTCTCTCTTTATGTATGTATGAGTGACTAATTCGGGCTTTCTTAGCACATTTCTTGTTACTTTTCCAACCCGGTGTGTGTGTGTGTGTGTGTGTGTGTGTGTGTGTGAAATTGCATTATGTCGCCTTCCCAGTTCAAATTAGTCATTGATGAATTCCTGGCTGTTTCCTGGTGCTCAGGGCTTCTCAACTGAAAGACGTGGTACCAGAGAGGAGAGAGAGAGAGCGCATGTGTGCTTTTGTTTCAGGCCGCAGTGTCTGGCTCGCATCTACCTGCCGAATCGCCCTCTCCAAAATGCCGATGGAGAGAGGCGATAGATTGTGTGTCATTGTCTCACGCCACATGAGCAGTGGTGTGTCAAGGGCAGCGGCGCTCACCTGTCAGGGAAATTGCTGGCATTGGGAAACCAGACACGAATCGCTGTCATGGGCGCTGACAGGGCAAAGACGGAGTTAGCGGAGAGAGTTATGAAAACACCCACCGGTGTCTCTGTAGTTAAAGGTGTAAGGTAAAGGTTGCTCTTGTTTGAAAGCCAGCCGTATTCGACTCTAGGATTCAGTGCTCATCTCTGTTTATAGCCAAAGAGCCAGCACTGTATGCATCTGCAGATGTTTCCATGGCCATGTGGCAGGCATGCCTAGACACCGGAGTGCACGGGACACTGTTCACCTTCACACCGAAGTGGTCCGTATTTATCTGCTTGCAAATTCTTGCTTTTGAACTGCTAGGTTGGCAGGAGCTGGGACAGAGATGGGAGCTCACTCTGTCATGCAGTTTTCGGGAATCGAACTCCAACCTTCTAGTCTTCAAGTTCAGTGTCTTAACCACTTGAGCCACTGCAGTCCTAGTTAAAGGTCCACGGGGGGGGGGGGGGTTGTCTCTTCCGAATGCATCCTTCTCAGATGCCTGGATTTGGGGCTTGAGAATAAAAGCACCAGTCAGGGTGGTTTACAACCTACCTACCTACTTACCTACCTGCCTACCTACCTTTATACCCTACCCTTTTGATGCAAGCATCTGGGCGGCCTACGATATATTGCACTGCACAACCGTGATTTTGCTACTGGGAATAACACATGTAACTTACATGATATCAAGTGTGCTTTGCAGCATCACCACCTGCTATAAGATTTATATCTAGGTCGGGGTGCCCAAACTTTTTGGGCTGTGGGCCGGTCACATGGCTCAGTGGGCCGGTCACATGGTTCCTCCCAGAAGGAAAATGCACCTTGAGATCTGTTTTGCAACAGGATGGGATAGATTTTTAGGCTGCCATTTTCTCTGTTTAATCCAGGGGTGCCCAAGCTATGACCCATGGGCCAGATCTGGCCCCCAATGCCAATTCATCCAGCCCACACTGCCCTCATCACTCCTGGAAGCAGAAGTAAAATGAGCCTGTTTTACTTCCGCTTCTGGAAGAAACAAGGGCAGCGTGGACCTGATGAATTGGCATTGGGGGCCAGATCTGGACCACGGTGAAGCTAAGTTAGAAGACCGATCTGTTAACCAGGCTGCATGCTTCAGAGGGGCTGGATTTTTACAACCCACCATCCTCGACCAGCAGATCCAGCAATTCTGATGTCTGGGGATGATGGGATTTCCCACCACCACCCAGAAGTTATAAAGTAGATTTTTGCCCGGTGCTGCTAGTATTTAGAAAGCACTGCTTTATAAACCTTAGAGGCAGGGAGTTTCCTTGACCGTCACCATGCAGGGGGGTTGAAATGCTGTCCGCAATAGGGCAGGTCTCCCGGCTGTCCAGGTGGCCGGCGGTTGGTCCGCTCTTGCCAGCTGGTTGGCAACAGGCTTTAGCTTAGGCTAATCTTTTTCCACTTTAAAATAATCCGGCCTGCCTTGGGAAGATCCCACCCACCTGGCCTGGATCAAGAGGAGATTGGCTTGGAAGGGGCATAGAAAAATATCAAGCTCTCCCTGTCTTGCTACCTCGCCACCAAATGCATGGAGGCGCCTTTAGAAGCTGAGACCCAGCCAGGTAAGTCAAGGGTGCATTAGCTTGAGTTGCTGATCTGTGGATTCATCTTACGCTAGATTGAGCATGAAAAAACAGGTTATTTAATTTTTGCTGCAATTGGTTTGGTTTCTTCTCTTCCTCCAACTTTAGGAGCAAAGGTGGCTTATATAATATTTAGAATATCTCGAGGTTTTTCAGCTACAGGCCAGACCACGCCTCCCTCAGGCAGCTGAGCGGGCCAGATTGGCGGTCCCTCCTGATGTAAATGCTGCCATAAAAAAGCACTTGTGGCTGTTGTCAATGCGTTTAAGACGGCCGACGGACTCATTTACGGCTGTAGTAAATGCATTTGCGATGGCCAACTCTGGCAGTGGCGGCCGGGGCAAGGTATGGGGCCGGATTATTTGGTGCTGTGGGCTGGATCCAGCCTGTGGGCTGTCGGTTGCAAACCCCTGATTTAGAAAGTAAAGGTCTCCCTTGCTTGAAAGGCAGTCGTATCCAGTTCTAGGGTTCGGTGTTCATCTCCGTGTGTAGCCAACGCGCCGGCGCTGCCTGCGATTTGCAGAGGTTTCCAGGAATGCTGTTTACCTTCCCACCGAAGTGGTCCCTGTTTATCTCCTTGCAATTTCTTGCTTTCGAACTACGGGGTTGGTAGAAGAGGGGCCAAGCTGGCTTCCAGTGGTGGGGGGTTCCACAGGCTGAGAGTAGAGGTACTTTTATCAAATCCTCGCCAGACGTGCCTTTAGGACAGAGCAAAAGAAAGGTCATTTCCCTCAGGCCTTTTAATCTACAGGGAGACTAAAGTAAGGCTGGTTTTACCTCCTTACTTATTGTGTTTTCCTCTGGTTTAACACCAGATATAAGCAGTGGCAGCTGTGGGGTTTTCAGCCTCACATGTCAAGGCTTGGGTAGCTTTGAGCACCTGCCCAGAGATGGGAGGATGATGATGGGATGATTTCCTGCTTTGCTTCAGGCATCGAAAGTCCTCGGGTCAACTGGGCATATTTTCACCACTGCAGACTGCGAAAGGGTACCTAAGGATTTCCAGTGCCAAACTAACCGGGATGGCTTTCCACATTCGGGCCCTTCATTTTAGTGGGTAAAGGGTGCCATAAGCAGGGGCTGCGCTGGCTTAGCAGTGAAGATGCAGGATCAGGTCTTCGAGACCCAAGGGCTGCATGACACCGGAGCTGCCGTCAGCCGTCCTAGCCTCCTGCCAAACTAGCATCTTGAAAGCAAGAAATTGCAAATGGATAAAGAGGTACCAGCTTGGTGGGGAAGGTAACAGCCTTCCATGTCTAGTCATGCCTGCCACGCGACCATGAAAACATCTGCAAAATGCGCTTTGGCTATAAATGGAGATGAGCACCACACCCTAGAGTCAGACATGACTGGCTTTCGAGCAAGCAATTATTCCACTCCCCTGAACTACAGCCAAGGGTTCAAAGTCCCTTGCTAGTCCTGGGAAAGCGTCCTGTCCCGGGATGCCGTCAGAAGGACCTGTGACGTTTAAAATGGGCTCAACTCTGCTCCCTTTTGCAGGGTGGGGCATTGTTGCCACGGGGCAAGGTTCAAGGGCCAATGAGGTCAGACTACAGAAGGAGTGGGCATCTTGCCCTTGGCTTCAGGCAGCAAATATCCTGAGTCAGCCCTCTCTGTGCCAGGTTAATAGGGTTTTTTTTAAAAAATTCAAATACCAAAAAAAAAAAAAAAATCCCACAAAATAAACAAATAAAATCACAACAACAAAAACAGAAAAAACAGAATTATATATAACACAATACAACTACTCTGTGTGCACACCATCACCTCCTCCTCCTCCAAGTGTTGTATCCGATTCCGAATATTGGCGAGCCTGGTGGTGATCAGCCATGAAGACTGTCCCGAATAGGGTTGCCATAATTCTCTCCTACAAAACCAAGACAGAAGTATACTTGACAATAATGGGAGGGTTATCGACAAAATAGCCTTTTTAAAAAATCAAACATAATATAATGACAAGTATAAAACACTTTCACATTAAATATATCAATACATAAATAAATTTATTTACAACAGTTAATTCTTACTGTAAGATGATCAGGACAGGATGGATGAAGATGCTGCCCTCCATCAAGAGGGATTCAATTGTGGGACCATTCAATCCACTTGGGGACCCTCACTCTTCCCGGTGCACTTCAGCACCCAAGGCCGCTAGTCCTCAGGGTGGTCAGGCTAGTTCACTTACGCCTGAGGATTGGTGTTGAGTAGAGTCTACTCTACGACCATAGCAGGATAACCTCCCCAGACTGTTGCACAGACCATGGATGTGACTTATAAACGTCCTCAACGAAATGTTCTCAATCTCATTACATTTTTAATAGGTTGTCCCTTTGTTCCAAAAAGGTAACACATCCGGATCCGGCTTTATGCCTTCCCCTTTCACTAATACATAATCTAAAAAGTTCCCCCTATATTTCTCTAAAGTCACTCTTTGTATATTAACCCCCTTTTTTACCTTCAATTCAAATGTTAACTCATATAACAATTTCGTGTCAGAAATTATTTGGGGTTGAAACTCCACCTAAGGGAATGCCCGAATGAGGCTCTTTCATGCCCCCATAATCTTTTCCCACCCAAGTAGTCCCTGTTTTATCTACTTGCAATTTCTTGCTTCCGAACGGCTAGCCTGGTTGGCAGGAGCTGGGACAGAGACGGGCACTCAAACCGTCGTGCAGTACCCGGGTCTCGAACTGCCGACTTGCCGGCCTTCCAGCGCACAAATGTTAATTCACCATTTACAGCTATATTCTGTATCTCTGGTTGTCCAGTTCAAATTCACAGTCTACTTTCCGTCTTTTCACAGTACTCGGTCTCCAAGCTGTAACGCACATAACAACCATCTCTTATTCGATTCTATCTGCACATTTACAAAACCCATGAACAATGCTATTTTTAGGACTTAAGTTTGGGCAACAACAAAGCGAAGGAAGTGGAAGGACCCATCTCCAGTTTTATAGACAATATTTGGTTGATTTCCCAAAAACAATACTTTCACCTGTCCTTTATGGATGGGGGGGGGGGGAAGAAGTTTGGACTCCGACCTAGATGGCTGTCCCCCAAAAAACCCCAGTGGCCCCTGGTTGTACTAGCTGTGGAATTCCAAGCATCGTTCCCAGTATTAACAAACCATGGATAGAGGTCGTCTGTTGCTTCAGAAATCATTAGCTTGGGAATAGGAGGGCGCATGTCTGGGTTCAGGAGCATTGGGTTGAAGTTGTGGAGCCCATGAGTCATGGCTGCGGTTCAAGAAAGTGAAGGAATCCAGACTTGCTGCTCTAGTTGGCTCTAGAAATCCAGCAAAGGTAACATTTCTCCCTTGGGAATTCCTTCATGGGAAAAGCATACGGATCAGGGAAAGGTCACCCTTGTTCGAAAACCAGTCCTACCCGACCCTAGGGTTCATCTCTGTTTGTAGCCAAAGTGCAGACGATTCTGTGGACATGTGGCAGGCATGACTAGACACTGGAGTGCGCGGAACGCTGTTTACCTCTCCCGCCGAAGCGGCACCTATTTATCTACTTGCTTTCTTTACTTCTCGCTTTCTTTCTTTATATCTTGCTTTCGAACGTTTTCAATAATAGGAATTATATGTCACAGGGTTTTAGAGACGCATGGGAGTGTGGTGGCTTCGGAGTTAAGACGCTGAACTGGAAGGTCGGGAGGTCGAGACCCGAGTGCTGCACGACCGAGTGAGTGCCTGTCTCTGTCCCAGCTCCTGCCAACCTAGCAAGAAATTGCAAGTAGAAAAATAGTGCCACTTCAGTGGGAAAGGTAAACAGTATTCCATGCACTCTGGTGTCTAGGCATGCCTGCCACATGTCCACAGAAATGTCCAAAGAAGCAGACAGTGCTGGCTCTTTGGCTATAAACAGAGATGAGCACTGAACCCTAGAGTCGGATATGACTGGCTTTTAGAGCAAGGGTGATCTGGGTGGGGCATGGCCAAAGAAAGGTTGGGAACTAGTGGTCTAGAACGGCAGTGCCTAAACCTTTCGGGCCATGGGCCGGTCATGTGGTTCAGGGGGTGAGTCACTATAGCCAATGGGCCGGATTTGGGACCCTCATCACTCCCGAAAGAGGAAGTAAAACACATGCACATGTGTAACTTCTGTTTGCGGAAGCGATGAGGGCTTGGTGGGCCAGATGAATTGGCATCATGGGCCAGATCCGGCCTGTGGGCTGTAGTTTGGGCACCCGTGGTCTAGAAGATTGTTTTAAGTGCCTCTTGCAAACTCTCCTTTCTCCTTAAAAGGAGGATGTGTTCCTCCGGCTGAGTTCATAAAGCCAGTTCCCGTCTGCTTAGGCCAGATGATTGCTGTTCAAGACCTCGTGTGGCCTGACGCAACGGTCCCGGTTGGGCTGGCAAGTTGCCCGCGCCTTGTGGCAATCACTCCTTTTTCCTGTCCAAAGGGCAGCAAAGGGGCCTGGCTTTTGCAAACGGAGAGGGGAAGGGAAAGCCCAGAAAGGAACCATTAGCCAGGAGGAAGCGAGAAGGAGAGGAGGAGAGCATTAGGCTGCTACGGTGGTAAGTCACGGGGGCAAGGTTGGTGCTGTTGAACCAGAGAAAGTGGAAACCTTCCGGGCTACAGAATGCGCTCTCTTTAGAGCCCGGTCTGTTTCCACTTTCCCTGCTGTTAGGAAGGGCAGGGAAAGTGGAAACATATCAGAGGGTAAATAAAACATGAACCAGAAAAGTGTGGCACCTTAAAGACTAGTCATGCCTGCCACATGACCACAGAAACATCTGCAGAAGCAGATAGCACTGGCTCTTTGGCTATGAAACAGAGACGAGCACTGAACCCTAGAGTCGGATACGACTGGCTTTCAAGCAAGGGACGACCTAAAGACGAACTACTGTATTTTAAGGGACTGTGGTGACTTTGTGGTACTTAAGACACTGAATTTTTCGACCGGGATGACTCTGGAATGCTACGTTTATTAAACTTAGAGGCTTTAAAATGTTTTTTAAACGATTTTAATCTTGGATATATGTTAATTATTTTTCAAGGCAGTTTTTAATGTGATTTTCAAACCATTTGCTCTCAGTATAGTTCGATTTTTTGCAAGCTGCCTTGAATCGTGTAGATAAATAATATAAACAAATAAACAAGCCAGCAAACAAATGAACAATCTTTCTTTCCTCCCTTACAGCTCAGCAAAACATTCACTCCAAAGGATGGATTATGCGATGAGGTCTATAGGTCTCCTCTCCCCACTTTCTCTCCCCAGGTAAATACTTCTGGGCTGGAACGGATGGATCTAATTTATCTGGGTCTCTTCCTAGTCTTTAGTTATACCCTCCCTGATTCTGCAATGTTTAATTTCTTTTAAAGAAAACACTTTTGGTGCATATTTCCTCCAATATCCACGCTTCTGAATGGCCAGATTTTGAAAGCATTTTGCTCCAAATATATTATGTGTATTGCATGGTGTTTAATTTTATATTACTGCCAGCTGTGTTGATTTGCATACTTACCGGTCATGTGGATTAATCACTCTATGCCTCTGTAGATAAGCTCAAGTCTCACTCTGATGTCTGATGAAGCGGGCTTGATCCATGAAAACTCACGTTAAAAATATAGCCATTAGTCTTTAAAGTGCTGCAGCGTTTTTGTTCGTTTTCGTTTTCTGGGATGCCTAATTTTATATTGTTATTTGTGCGAGAGAGAAACCTTTTAATCTGTCGTACGCCTTCCAGAGTAGTGGAATATCCCTAGAGGACATAAATTAAGTAAGTAAATTTGTACATAACTAAGTCAACAATTAAGTATGTAACTAACTAAATCTCGCAGAGCGTCACGAATGGTTAGAGCCACGATTTCCTGCCCAAATGCTGTTCCCAGTGGCTTCCTTTTATGATTTTGCTTTCCCTCGCTGCAGGTGCATATCTGCCAACCCTACTCCGCGCGCTCGGCCGTATCGGGTCACCAACTGGGACCGCACTCTGCGGAAGGGGATCATGGCCGACAGCCTCAAGGATCTCCAAGAGAAGGTAAGCAATGGGGCCAGTAAAGGTAAAGGGTAAAGGTGGCCCTTGCTCAAAAGCCAGTGGTATCTGACTCTAGGGTTCGGTGCTCATCTCTGTTTACAGCCACAGAGCCAGCACTGTCTGCGTCTCCAGACATTTCTGTGGTCATGTGGCAGGCATGACTAGAGGACACAGAATGCTGAGACCTTTCCTGCCAAAGCTGTACCTGTTTATCTACTTGCAATTTCTTGCTTTGGAACTGCTAGATTGGCAGGAGCTGGGACAGACGACAGGAGCTCACTCTCTCGTGCAGCACTCAGGTCTCGAACTACTGGCCTTCTGGTTGTTAAGCTCTGTGTCTTCATCACCAAGACGCCCTTCTGGACGCTTTTTACACAGTTAGAATCAATCTACTCGCTACATGAGGCACAAACCATTGTGAATCCTTCTGATGCCTCAGCTCCTTCCAACCTAGCAGTTCAAGAGCAAGAAATTGCCGGTAGATTGATAGGTTCCGCTTCACCGAGAAAGGTAACAGCATTCAGACAGGGCATTTTGCTGCATGCTTTGCCTCTAAAACCCCAGCCCAGCTCGTGCACTCTGCTTGGATTGCTGGACCATTTGCCTTGGTTTCTCCTTTCCAGAACATGATGCCGGAGTCTAGAAGTAGTCCAGAAGCAGCCTTGCCTAACTTTTGCCAAAGTCCTAATTTATTGTCTCGGCTTTTGATCCGAACATTTCAGGAAACGACACACTGCTGTCCCTGCGTGCCCACTTCTCCTTCTTACGGAAAAGTTGGAAACGCAGAGACGTGGCTGATGGGATCCTTGCCATTTGTCTTCCTACAGGTCCGCAGCGCCCTGCTCTTGACCGGGAAAATCTCTCTGGTCCTGGACGAGGATGGGACCGCCGTGGAGATGGAAGACTTCTTCCAGACCCTGGGAGACGGCACGGTGCTGGTTGTGTTGGCCAAGGGGCAGAGGTGGCAGCCGCCCAAGGTGAGTGGATAGTGTTGCCATAATTCTCTCCCACAAAACCGGGACAGAAGTATACTTGACAAAAATGGGTGGTTTATCTACAAAATAGCCTTTTATAAAACAAACATAATAACAGCTATACAACACTTTCATCATTAAATATATCAATACATAAGTTTTAAAAACAAAGGACTTTAACATGATTTCTTATTGAACTGGCCTGGACAATTTTTTCAACTTTGAATCTGGGACAATCCCGGTTTTCCGGGACGTATGGCAACCCTAGTCCTGGAGCATCGAGGAAATCAGAGTTGATGTCCCCCTGGATATCTCCCTGCTAGATTAGAAGTGTCCTCGCAAAGCAAAGAGATGTCCTACTTTTTAGAACTACTTCTTCTTGTACCGTATCCGACTCCGAATACTGGCTATCCTCATGGCGATCATCCATGAAGATTGTCCTGGGAACAATATAATGCCTTCCATTTCTCTTCCATGTCGCAGCGTGACCCCCATAGTACCACCGATTCAGTTCCACAAGTCACTTTCTGAGCCCTTTTGGCATGCAAAGTCCTCCTCAGCATCTCCAGGCCCGGATGGATGAAGCTGCTGCTTTCCATCAAGAGGGATTCAGATGGGGCTTCATCCACTTGGGGACCATCTCCCTTCCACGTGGATTTCGTCACTCAATATCATTAGTCCTCTGGTGTTGAGTCCCTGGCACTAGGGGCTACTCTAACATCATAGCAGGGTAACCTGGTCAGACTTGGTAATATCTACCCAGGGAAGGTTAATTTTAGGACAGCCATTGATAGAATCCAGCACTCTATTCCTTCCGATCTTGTACAATTTTTGAGAGCTGTAGTTCTAACTAGTCATTGGTGTCATCCAGAGAATTACAGGAATGTCTGCCTGGCCAGGTTATCCTGCTGCGGTCATAGAGTAGACCCTACTGCCAATCGTCAGGTGGCGGTTACCTAACCTGACCACCTGGAGGACTCATGGCCTTAGGTAGCAAAGGTGGGAACTCAATACCACGTGTTTAGTTTGAACCCATTATTAAACAACTTGCACTCTGGGGTGTTGGAGAACAGATCCTTCCCTTCCTCTTTATGACCACCTTTCGGGTATTTGAAGAGTGCTATCATCATCATCTCCCCTCTCCCTGTCCTCAAGGCTAAACATGCTCAGTTCCTTCAGTCTTTCCATTCCTCTGATCATTCCTCTGGAGGAAGGGCAAAATGGCCGTCCGGCCCCCGAAGCTGTCCGAGGGAGTGTGACCCAATCCCAATGGCCCCCCGGCTTGAAAAGGTTGAGAACTCTTAACACAGTATTCATTTCTGTGTGAGAATTTTTTGATAGCTTAGTTTGCTTTTCTGTGTTGGCAGGATCTGGGCCACCCGTTCTCTCTGTCGCACCAGCCCCGGCGCAGGATCGATGTGGCCTGTGTAACCTTTGACTTGTACAAAACCGACCCTCGAGACTTCATCGGCTGCTTGAACGTCAAGGCAACACTCTACGGCACGTACAGCATGTCCTACGATATGCAGTGTTTGGGGGCTAAAAGGATAATGAAGTAAGTATCAGTACTGGGCAGGTCCTACACCCAACAAGGGCCAGCTGACACACACACACCCCTGACTTGTTTTTGAAATATCTGGGGGCTGTAATTCACACCGTAAAATAAATTTAGCCCATATCTAGAAGAGGTGCTCCATCCAGGAGTGAAAAGGATCTGTTTGTCATACTATGTGATGCTTCATCCATACTCTATTATTATAATTCATCACTATTTATTTATCCATCCATTGTAATACAACAGGTAAATTTTTAGAATTTAAATACTTAAAATGTACCATTTAAAATCCATATCTGTTCAAAGGTAAAGAGACAGAATAAAATCAATATTTAAAATACTCTTCTAAGAGTTCGATATTGCCACCTGGGATCAAAGAACAGCAAATTATGATCACTCAAAGGCCAAGCAGGTCTTCATCTTCAAAATTGCTACCTGTGTTTCCGGGAAAACATATTTATTTATTTATTTATTTATTTATTTATTTATTTATTTATTTAGTTAGTTAGTTAGTTAGTTAGTTAGTTAGTTAGTTATACAGATTCCCACAATATCCCCCAAAATAGGGGTTTTTGACAGCTTTCCGATGAACAATAGGTAGCCAAACAGGTTTATATGGAAGTTATCAATGGCTTGGTTGTCCAGCCTATTCTGAAACCATTTTGTGAGATCTTCCCCCACCTGGCACAACAGCTTGGGGATAATGGATTTTGTAGTCCAGCGTAGATGGAAGGCAGCAGGGTAGAGATAGTGACATGGGTTTGTCTTCATGCCTGTTAATCGTGGCTTTTAAGGGGACAAAGTTCTATTGGTAAGGATGTTTTTCCCCGAAAGCCAGTTGTATCCGTCTCTAGGGTTCTGTGCTCATCTTTGTCTACAGCCAAAGAGCCAACGCTGTCTGTGTTTGGATACATTTCCGTGGACATGTGGCAGGCTGTTTACCTTTCCCACCGAAGTGGTCCCTATTTATCTGCTTGCAATTTCTTGCTTTCGAACTGCTGCGTTGGCAGGAGCTGGGACAGAGATGGGAGCTCACTCCGTCATGCTGTACTCGGGTCTCGAACTGCTGGCCTACTGCCTTCTAGTCTTACCCGCTTGAGCCACTGCAGCTCCTCGAAAATAGGTACCTTAGAATTATGTCATTGTCAAGTTTCGGAGATGCCCATTTGGATTGGCTAAAAAATAAATTTTTTAAAAAGGAATTGATTGTTAGACCGATTAAGGTAGCAAGACTAATTATAGCTAAAAATTGGAATGTCAATTTTGATTTGCAACTTGATAAACGGTACAAGCAGTTGTGGAATATGGCTATCAATGACAAATTGGCAAGTGAAATAAGGTTGACAAAAGGAACGGAGAAAAGAAAGTAGATTTTAAAAAGATATTTTGAGAGGCTTTTTGGATTAAATGCTATTGAATAAGAAATGAGATGAAAACAAGTGCAGGGAAATAAGACTTTTGGGAAATGAACGGTGGTAAGTGAAATATGACCACCACCACCACCACCACAATAATACTTCACAACAACGATTTTGCTACATATGTGATTTACATGATATCTAGTGTGCTGATTCACGACCTGAACTCAGAATTTGTCTATCATGTACAGCTTTTAAGGTGTGCAGTAGCTGTTCAAATGGTCAGGAACTGGGTAATGTATTTTTACGTGGGAACATTATAACAGTTGCAGCTACCGCTAGGCCTGCTGCCGCCTCAGCTGAATCACGTCCCCTGGTAGCATGCATGTTCCAGCAATGGCTGGGCAAGTCAGTGAGCTGAGGTCAGAAATAGGTATGTAAGGTGAGATGGACCAAGGGCTTGTCTCTAGTGAGAAACCATCTTATTGGATAGTAGAGCTAGGCTATAGTGAGTCTGTTTCGAGCTGAAGAGGAGTAAGCGCAGTTGTGTTAATAAACCGGACAATTTTTGCTACATTTGTGGCAAATATCCCCCCCCCCCTGATCAATGCAAGAACCTAACCAAGAGGGTGAGATTTGCTAACTGAAGATCCTGACGTCCTAGGCAGAATCGGACTTCAGATTTGGATTCAGCGCACTTGATTTAGTATCGGACACATGGATTAGACCAAGTAGCCGACCATATTTATTTTGTGTGATGCAGTGTTTTCTTTCTAATTGCAACTCCTTTTCTGCTTTCTTCAGATCATGTCAACTTTGAAAAGACAAAGCGACCTTTTTCAAGTTTTTGCACAAACAGGTCCTGTGACAGCAGGAATGATGGGCTATGTTATCCTTACACCTTATCTCTTTCTGGGTCCCTGTCAAGCTTTGTTCTGGCTTTCTCTCCCCAGGGAAGCTTTACGCTGGACACTTTTCACCATGCAAGCCACCGGCCATGCTCTCCTCGGGACCTCCTGCTACATGCAGCAATTGATAGACGCCACTGAGCAAGAGGAGAAGGAGGAAGGCTTCCTGCCCCGACACTGTCAAAAGACCCCTCCTGCTAGAAAGATGCTGCAGTGAAAATAGGAGAAGGCATGGAGCTCTCCATCGTCCTGCTGCAGGAGATACTGAACTCGTAATTGCTAGCAAGGTTGTATGACCTAGAACCACATGCTGGACCAAGGTGGATCTAGAACATGGACCTCTGCGTTTCTGCCAGTCAGTGACTCCGGAACGTATATGGCGGACATGACTGGTAATCCATGAAGTTTTGATGTTAAACCTGTGGCCCGGGACACCATTTCATGTGGCCCACCACCACCTCAACCACACCAGGAAGTGCCATGTGGTAGAGGAAGGGCAAAATGGCGACCCAGCCCCCCCCCCAGCTTAAAAAGGTTAGGAACTCCTGGCCTAGATCAATGTTTCCCAACCTTTGGTTCTTGATTTCAATTCCCCCAAATCACTGATCAGCCAATGTGCTGACTTAGGCTTCTGGGAATTGAATCTCCCTGTGGGGCCTGAGCCCCATGTTGGGAACCACTGGCCTAGATCGTGTCCTGTTTTGCTTTTTGCGGGGGCCGTGGGGGGAGATTTCTTCTCTCTGGATGTCCTGTCATTTCTGCTGGATAGAAGGACTCCGAAATTTCATCCACTTGTACTTATTCTTAAACCTGTTCACTTGCCTGTCTGTTATCAGGTCTTCACACAGACTGTAAATATGTCCATTAAAATCCCATTTTTTCTTAAAACCTGATGCTACCTTTTAACTTCTCCTGTCGAAGGCCGGCCCTACCGTTCCGCAGGGTCCACGCCATCGAGGGAGGCTACTGGATCTGTTACCCTCAGCAGGATAACCTTTGCCAGACTGGATACTGGTTACACACTCTTGTGATCAATGCTTGCAATAATTTTGCACATTATCACGAAAATTAAGGCTGGAGGATTGCGGGGGGTGGGGGGTGGAGAGGGGGAGAGAAGAGAGATGCATTCAAAGCTATCCACTCACACGATCAATAAAGCTGAGTGGAAATTGCTCTTGCAATTTTGGGTTATTATGTGTGTGGCTTTTCCATTTCCTTCTCAATAGGGCCGTCAAGTTAATTCTCACACCTGGTGCCGTGCGTCATGTGCTAAGCCCAACCGACTGGATGTTGACTGGTAGCCCGCCCACAATTTCCCCGTCTCTGTGAACTTGTGGTCTAACCCATGTGTCCTACACTAAATCAAGTGTGCTGAATCCAAATCTGTAGTCCAGTTCTGCCTAGGATGTCAAGGACTTAAGTTAATTATGCATATAGATGCGATTGTCTGGTTCATTAACACAGCTGTGCCTACTCATTTTTAGCTCAAAACAGACTCACTCTGGTTTCGCATTAGAGACAAGCCTTATAGACCTATTTCTGACCTTAGATCCCAGACTTGCCCAGATATGCCTGGCCGCTGCTGGAACATGCATGCCACCAAGGGACGTGATTCAGCTGAGGTGGCACAGGCACAGTGGTAGCTGCAACTGTTATAATGTTCCCATGTAAAAATACGTTACCCAACGACAGACCATTTGAATAGCTGTAAAAGGTAAAGGTTTCCCTTGCGCAAAAGCCAGTGGTATCTGACTCTAGGGTTCAGTGCTCATCTCTGTTTCAAAGCCAAAGAGCCAGCTCTGTCTTCTTCTGCAGACATTTCTGTGGTCAAGTGGCAGGCATGACTAGACACCGGAGCAATCTGTACATGATAAGCAAATTCTGAAATCAGATTTGGAATCAGCACACTCGATATCATGTGAATCAGACGTGTTATTCCCAGTAGCAAAATCGTTGTTGTGTAGTGTTATTGGGCGGGGGAGCTTTAAACACAGTGCATTTACTCTTGAAATAAATAGCCAACACTGCATTCTCCTTTATAGAAAGTGTGCATTTTGTACATTTTTTACATGAGAGCAAAGAAGGCCACCTCACTGGTTTAGCTGGATCCAGTACTGCTAACTTAGGCTGTGACTCCACAGTCACGTACCACAGGATTTGCTCCGCTTATAAAATGAGCAAATTCAAAGCATTTCTTACTGACAACATGACAGGAGAATAATAGTGCGCTGTCAAGTCAATATGGAGTCGTGGTAATATTTTCAGGGTGTTCTCGGTTGAGAATACACAGAAGTGGTTAATCATTCCCTTTTTCCGGGGGTGCCTTCAGACGGGGCAGTTTATCCATATCAATATGGGTATAGCTACGGGTACTGCAAGTAGATAAGTAGATATTGCTTCAACGGGAAAAGCAACAGTGTTCTCTGCACCCTGGGATCTCTTCATGCCTGCCACGTGTTCATGGAAACGTCTGCAAACACAAACAGTGCTGTGAACAGAGATCGGATTGTGTTGTTCAACTTATAGCGATGCTGGGCGGCTCACAATGAAACGATATCTCACAACTACACATATCATCAGACATCAAAAACATTACAAGAAAATGAGTTACATTACAAGAGATGAGTACCAAGCCCTAGCATCAGATATGACTGGTTTGGGGGCAAGGCGTATCAGAGGATAAACAAAACTAAAATGCTGTAGCAATGCAAAGACTAATTGTTATATTTCAAAGTGAGCTATTGTGGAGCAGGTCCACTTCGCCAGACAAGGGAAACTTCTCATTACATTTGGCGAGTTCATTTTGTAGTCCCTTTCGCCCGACCTAGTGTGAGAAAGATTAGCCAGGACAACGTGGCCGTTGCCTGGGGTACCCCCGATTGTGGTTCAAAAATACCACAATCTTTGAGGAGGGCTCCTTCTATGTACCCAAGAAATAACTGCAAATAACACCGACGCTTGACACTATAAGAAACCCCAAACATTTTAATAGCATGAATACAATTACAGGACCCGCGTGTGGTAGGTTAGTAAGAGTGAACAGACATTTTAAAAGCCTAAGGCAGTGTATCGTATGTCCGGTTGTTGACCACTCAAGGCACATCGGTGACTTCTATGTCCGGTCGTTGACCACTCAAGGCACATCGGTGACTTCTAGTGCGACGTTAAGATAAAGGTCTTTGCGTTGCAAGATTCGGGCCATTGACCACGTGAAGGCATATTTCCCCAGACAAACTCAAGTCTTGGCCGTATAGCCAATGCAACAGATCGGCAAAGCTCTTCCTCTGGTAGTTTGATGCAAGATGCAACCAGGAGTACTTAATCCTCCCCTGACACGCTTGTTAAGGATGACATCGGTGTTGATGGCTACAGAAAGAATTGGACACCAAACGTTGCCATAAAAGACTCTTCCATATCAAAGACCAGCCTCATCCTACAAGATTGGCTGTCATGTGGCTAAAATCAAGTGCTACCGGATTTAAGGTGGGTTCACCCAACGGTGCCGGTCAAGTGCGGAAGGAGTGGTGATGGGACCTCTGTGCTTTCAGATTTGGAAGCAGGCAAGGTAGGACTGATGGGCGGCCAAGCTTGGCCATAAACCTCTTGAAGCTCAAGCTTTTAACCAAAGCTGGAAGGCGCAGCGAAGACATTATCCCACCGTTACCGATAAACATCTGGAAGGTGAAATGGAATCACTGCAACATCTTCCTGGAAGACGAGGGTCTGAAGTGGGTCGGGAAGGCCTGAGAATTGTCCCGTTCTCCGGTGACCTCGGTGGAATCCAGGAAGAGTTGGACGTAAGAGGAGGCACCCAGCAGGACGTGGCCAGTGGCGCGGATACTGTAGAGGACGCAGCGCAGGGCTTCCCTATCGAGGAGGAAGAGAAAGGGTTAGAAATGCAGGTCAAAGTGAGGTTAAGGCTGCCCTCCCTCGAAAGCCAGTCATGTTCGACTCTAGGGCTTGGTGCTCATTTCCATTTATAGCCAAGGAGCAGATGTTTCCATCTGCTCCTTGGGCATGACTAGTGTTCATGGGATGCTGTTACCTTCCCCACTGAAGTGGTGTATATTTATCTACTTGCAATTTCTTGCTTTTTGAACTGCTTGGTTAGCAGGAGCTGGGAGAGAGCTGGGAGCTCACTCCATCTTGCAGGACTCAGGTCTCGAACTGCTTGACCTTCCAGTCATCAAGTTCAGCATCTTAACCACTGAGCCACTGCAGTCCCTAGACTCAAATGAATGTTAAAATTTTTAAAAGTCGATTATCTTATGGGAAAACCCAAGAGACATATTGTACACTAGCACATGAATTCACGGCGGTGGCGGCAGCTGCAATTCGTATCCGAGAATGCATTTTTTCCCCTGAAGCAGGAAAAATGCCGTTGGCATGGATCTGTTTAAGGTGGATCCCAGCTTGCCTTGAAGTGACCCACATGCTGTGATCACGGAGCCACCTCCTGCGGCACACACGAAATGAGACATGCAGGAGTTAACGCCGGGACTGCAATGGACTGCCACAGCCTTGAGGACATGAACAAGGTGTGTCCTCACAGCCAGTCCATTGGGCATGGCCTCTCCCGCCTCCATGACTATTGGGAATCAGAGTTCCTCCTCCACTCTTTTTGCCATTGGGCCCAATAGGATGGTTTCCAGTGGCATTTCCTCCACTGAGGGGTCCATCACCCCACCTAAAGGGGCTCCTCCACCCAGAGCCGTTGGCCCTTTGAAGGAGTTGTTAACTAACCCCCACCCAAAACTCAGTGTTGAGTCACCGGCTGTACGGCCTACTCCATTACCGTAGCGGGACGTCCGGCCAGATAATTGGATTCATGCGCCCTTAGCTGAAGAAGAATGTGGCAATCCACAACTCAGCAAGTGAACGCACAGTTCTACTGCACGTCGTGTATTCATTGATCGGTTCTGAACTGGCGAATGCAAGGCAAAGTAAGACTTTGTAATTACTCTAGAAATGCTCCTACGTGGAAGCAGGAGCAGGGAAGCCGATACTCACTTCACCAGCCTCTTGGCCCCGTAGCACCGCATGTCGTAAGAAATGCTGTATGTGCCGTACAGGGTGGCTCGGAAATTGAGGCAGCCGATAAAGTCCTCTGGGTTGGTTTTGTAGAGATCGAAGCTCACACAGGCCACATCGTGGCAGCCCCGAGGCTTCTGAGACAAAGTGAGCTGGTAGCCAGGAGTCTGGGCAGAGAGAGAGAGAGACTGTATAATAAGCAGATAAATAAGAACAGATTTGGGTCTGGCACATAGCCCAGATTCTGCCAATGTGAATATTGGTAAATAAGAAGTAATTGTGTGCTCAAAGAAACAAACTTCTGCTCTGGATAATCATGTTGATTGGATCGATAAAAAGGTTGCATTCTGAGCTTTCAAGCTGCCCTGCCGGTTGTCAGCTGATATGTAACTTTTTAATAATCTAATGCACATCGGTGACTCCGGTGCATACCGGCAGGCGAGAACCAAAGTCTCACAAGTGAGGCCAGTGCGACATGTACCTAACGCTGTGTCTCCTACTTGTCTTTGGGTCAAGTTATCTGCTAAAGGGAACATCCTTGCCCTACAGTAAATCCATTAGTGTTAGCCTAACCCACAAGCTACGGCCCACAGGCTGGATCCGCCCCTGATGCCAATTCATCCAGCTCACACCACCCTCGTCACTCCCAGAAGCCGAAGTAAAATGTGCCCACACGGGCACGTTTTACTTCCACTTCTGGGAGTGATGAGGGTGGCGTGGGCCGGATGACTTGGCACCAGAGGCCAGATCCGGCCCACATACTGTAATTTGGGCACCCCGGTTTATGCAGAGAAAGTGGCAGCCTAAAAATCTATCTCAGATAGATTGCTAGGTGTGTTTTACTTCCACTTCCAGTGAGAGGAACATGACTGGCCCAAAATGTTTGGGCACCCCTGGCCTAACTCATGGTGGACTTTTATATGCTCAAGTTAAAAGGGCAGATAAGATATGTGCAGAACCATCGCACCCTGGAAATAAATTGCTTGATTTCCTTCCCTCTAGATGGCTTGAAAGCCAGTTGTATCTGACTCTAAGGGTTTAGTGCTCATCTTCATTTATAACCAAAGAGCAAGTACTGTCTGCACTTGTAAACATTTCCATAAACATGTGGCAGGCAGGGCTAAATGCCAGAGTGCACGAAATGCTGTTACCTTTCCCACCAAAGTGTACCTATTTATCTACTTGCAATTTCTTGCTTTCGGACAGCCAGGATGTCAGGAGCTGGGACAGATTATAGCAGCTCACTCCGTCACACAGCATTCGGGTCTCGAACTGCTGACCTGCCGACCTTCCAGTCATCAAGTTCAGCATCTTAACCACTAAGCCACTGCAGTCCCATTATTAGTTACTGGAAGGCAAACAGAGGCGAATTTGCAAGTTTGAATCTTGTGGCATGCATGAATTAAAGGTAAAGGTTTCCCTTGCTCAAAAGCCAGTCGTATCCAACTCTAGGGTTCAGTGCTCATCTTGGTTTCTAAGAGCCAGTGTTGTCTGCTTCTGCAGACATTTCCATGGTCATGTGGCAGGCATGACTAGACACCGGAGCGCACGGAACACTGTGAATTAGTGACATCCAAATAATGTCCTATCATTAACATGCGGGTATACAGATTCCTTTGGCCTTCAGATGCCATCAGATATTTATTTGTTTATTTCATTTTGCTGTTGCTTTATTATGCTGCTGTTTATTGCTTGTACACCGCTCAGTGTAGGAAATATCCCAGAGGAGCGCTATAAAAATAAATAAATTAATTAAGACCAGGAAAGTTGTGGATTCCATTACTGAGTCAATACATCTCACACTGGGTCTTCCTCTTACCCTTCTGCCTGCCACTTTCACCAGCTTGACATTCGGACCAGTGGCAAAATTAAAAAAACCAAAACCGAGAGATCGCAGTAAGCTAAAGGAGGACAACGAACCTTCACTGGGTGCCAAGAATGGCCCTTTGCAAGTGCTATGAACACAGTGCCTTCGCTCAAGGTCTGGAAGAATTCTTCATTCTCCACAATGGTGCCGTCTTCATCCAAGACCAGGGTGATGGTTCCTGCCACGAACAAAGCCGTGCGCACCTGCAAGCACACCAATTCCCTCGGTGAACAATGGGTTTCCTCTTCTTCCATGTCTAGACCAGACATTAAATTACCAAATAAATCAGAGATTTTTTTGCTACTGGTAGCTGTAGGAAGCTGTATTGATATGCATGCTTATGTGTCATTCTGCTTGATTACTCTTTGCCTCGTAACCTCTTTACCTCGTAACCTCTTTACCTCGTAACCTCTTTACCTCGTAACCTCTTTACCTTGTAACCTTTACCTCTGTATCTGGTATAACCATGCCTGGAAATTTCACTCCTATGCCTGAAGAAGTGGACTTGATCCACAAAAGCTCACAGTGAAAATGTAGCAGCTGGTCTTTAATGTGCTGCAGTCAGTGTTGTTTTGTTTTGTTTTCTCACATACCAAAACAAAGGCATGTTTGGGCGAGTTTGTTCTGCCATAAACCATGGTGGGCGCATTTGTGCATGCACGTGTGTGTTTACGGCTGTCGTAAATGTGTCCGCTTCCATTTCTGGGGCCGTCGCCATGGGCCGGACGATCTGCTGTTGCAGGCCGGGTCCGGCCCACGGGCTATAGGTTGCAAACCCAAGTGTTAGATAAATGAACTGCTTATCCGTGTAAAACTTTGAAAGCATTTTGCAAAAGCCACCCAACTGCACATCACACGATCCCATCTGATCAACCAGGGAGTGTAGGAGTGTTACCTTTTGAAGCAGATCTCTTAGGCTCTCTGCCATGATCCCCTTCCTCAAGGTCCGGTTCCAGTTGCTGACCCGATAAGGCCTGGCAACAGAGCTAGGAGAAGCCTTGATCAGCGGCTGAGATTCCGGAGGCTTCTCAATAGAAATATACCTGAGACACAAGACGACGGACAACCCCATGATTCTCGAGTATTTCCTCCCCACCAACCATCCTGTACAGGGGGAGCTACCCAAACTGGAGCACTAGACCGGCGGTTCCCAACCTTTTCAAGCCAGGGGCCGGGTCACACTCTCTCAATCAGCTTTGAGGGCCAGATGGCCATTTTGCCCTGCCTGCACAATAGGGTTGGCCATTTTGTCCCAACAGCTTCAAAGGGGTGGCCCCCTTGTTTCTCAGGTGCCCTTGGAGGGGTAGGAGGACACATCAAATGATGCCAGGGGCCAGATCCAGCCCATGGGCCTTAGGTTGGGAACCCCCTGCTCTAGACCACCAAGTACTACGGTTCCCATACGCTGCAGCCAACAGGGCTTCTGGAACCTGTAGTCCAATCTAGCAACTACATTTCTGTACTGCCCTAGAGGGCTTCATGCACTCAGGGCAGTTCACACATTCATTAGCATTTTGGCCCCAAAATGCTGGGGACTCATTTTACCAGCCTCGGAAGGACAGAAGGCTGAGTCAACCTTGAATCCTAATCAGGATTGAGCTCACAACCTTTTGGTTGCAGTACCGCAGTTGTAGGAATTACTTACCTGGACAGAGACTGCGGGGAGAAAAAACTGAGCGACTTCATGGCACAATCCATCCCGACAGGGATCTAGCCTAAACTCTAGAGTAGGAGCAAGCAAAGAAAGAAGAGTTTCAGACTGTTTCCCCTGTCCTTCTATTAGTAAGATAAAGGTTGCCTTTGCTCAAAAGCCAGTTGTATCTGACTCTAGGCTTCGGTGCTCATCTCCGTTTACAGCCAAATTGCCAGAGGTACCTGCGGCTGCAGATGTTTCTGTGGACACGAGGCAGGCATGACTAAACACAGAACGCTGTCACCTTAATGTCTTGCTTTCAAACCACCAGGTTGGCAGGAGCTGGGACAGAGACGGAAGCTCACTCCATCATGCAGCACTCGAGTCTTGAACTGCCGACCTTCCAGACATCAATTTCAGCATCTTAACCACTAAGCCATTTGGGTCTCATATTAGAATCTATTTATTTTCTGCCAGATTTGTTGCTTGATTTTCGCCAGGCTTCTCAGGTTCCCTGGGCAAGGCATTGATAATCCAGCTCACTTTTTTAAAATCCAGGTTGGTTAGAATTATCCAAGTAAGTGAACAGGATGTAGTTTTAGACAGAGAACGATTAAATTTCTCACCTCACCTTTAGTGTGAATCTGGATTGTTCCGGAAATGTTAAAGCCTCCCCAAAGCAAACTAGATCGTAATTAACTTTTCGGTCTGCAATTTATTCCTTGCTGGTGAGAAAAGTGAAACAGAAAAATCACTTAGGAGCAAATATCGAATAGCCCGTCTTAAATTGGTATAAAAATTAAAGATCGGGTGGAAGAAAAGGAGTAGAATGCCTTTTTAAAATAATATATATATTTGCTAAACTCAAGATAGGAACCCCATTTTTATTAGAAACTCAATCTTTTAATGTCCTGGCAAAGGTCCTAGAGATTATTTCTAACAGTTGCCATATCTATCTATAGCCAATTTAAAAATAACCAGACATAGTGAGAATTAAGGCGGCTCATGTCTAGCACTTTGGATTTATTTATTTATTTTACTTCATTTACCTTTTATATCTCCTGGATCTTTCCCTCTAACATTGGTGGTTGGGAAGTTTTACAGCCTATAAAACCCCAAATGTAAGTTTTTCAGAGACTGCGTAAACTTGATAAGCCAAGTTTTCCTTTTACACACAACTGCTTTCTATATTAATGTTGCAGGAGCAAGTAATTTAAACCCAATCCAGCTGGGAAATTTGAGGACAGGACGCTTTGAAAAGTAACTTTTCTAAGCTCTGCCTAAACTTGGCAAGCTAACTTTGTCCTTTGTGCCACAGTATCATAAATTCTGAAGAAAGCTGAACACCCATGGATTTTAATCCATAATTCTATCGTTTCTTTCTCTTTTCATTCCTACGCAAACCTCTACTTTTAAACTGACACAACATTTTTTTGACGGAGTTACTTACCTTCCTTGGAAGACCAGCCCTCAACAAAACGCCGCATTTTCTCCTGCTCACCTGGCCCCAGGTATAATACAGGACTAGCCCCGCCCACTGCCCAATTTTTAGCCAATCCAATCCTGCCCCAGGTGTGTGGAATAACGCCATATATAGGTGGGGGTACAAGCTCGCCTTTGAATGTTCTCAAACTGGGAGAACCAGACAAATGTGGATGAATCTGACCTGTATTTATTCATTTACAGTATTTGCAAAGAAGATGCATCTGTTTTCATGACAATTAAAAGCTGTGTCCTTATTACACTTAAAGTTAAAGGTTTCCCTAGCTCGAAAGCCAGTCGTATCCAACTCTGGGGGTCAGTGCTCATCTCTGTTTCAAAGCCGAAGAGCCAGCGCTGTCTGCTTCTGCAGACGTTTCTGTGGTCATGTGGAAGGCATGACTAGACACCGGAGCACACGGAATACTGTTACCTTCCCACCGAAGTGGTCCCTATTTATCTACTTGCAACCTCTTGCTTTTTTTTAATATTATTTTTATTAGGTATATAAAAAAGAAGACAAATACAAATATACTTAAAATCATAAGAGTCATAAAATAGAACAGTAACAGTATAACATTAGAAAAAGAAAATCCAATACCCATAAAATAAATGTAAATAAATTTCTCCCAGTTTCGATGACTAATACATAATATTCTCCTACCCTGTTACAATTTACATCATTATTATCACCCTTGTGCTATATACACTGTCCAGGTATTTATGTAACCTCATAATTTCCAAAAGTCATTTTGTTCTTGTGCAGGGGCCATGCCTTTCTCTTGCTTCTGAACTGCTAGGTTGGCAGGAGCTGGGACAGAGACAGGAGCTCACTCCGTTGTTCAGCATTCAGATCTTGAACTGCTGACCTGCAGACCTTCCCGTCATTAGGTTCAGCGTCTTAACTACTAAATTCCATTAAATCTGTTTCAGTAAAAATGCTGAGAATCAGGTTGTGTGTTTGTTGATGGTTTTGTACCCAAACAACCTCTTGCTTCTTTTGTTTGCTATGTGCCATCAAATAAAACCAATGTATAATAACCTTAAAGGTGAGACTAATTCTACACCCTAGTGAACTTTTATGGCTGAACGGGGATTCAAACCCAGGCCTCCTGGGTCTTAGTCCTTCACTCTGTTGACTACACCACCCAAAGTACTTTGGGCATCCAGCAGTAGTACTCCCATGGAATAAACTGAATTTGTTCTCATATAGAAATGGATGAGGTTGCAGTGTTAAGAATACAGGGCACAGAAGTAACTAGTTACTTGTAATTCCTCTCCCCCTTAATGACTGAGTGGTGTTGCAGTTATAACTTAACTGCAGTTATAACTTAACTGCAACATCACCCAGTTATGCCTTGATCCACAGGGAGATGAATTACTGCTTTTCATCCAGTGTGGCAGGAGACAAAAACAGATCAGACAAAATTATAGGTAATAACAATAATTTTGTGTCATGAAATTATTCTGGGTTGAAAGGATTTTTGCTGGAAGAACTCCGCTCAGGGGGACGCCCGAAAGAGGCTCTTTTCATGTCCCCGAGATCTTTTCCCACCAAAGTGGTCCCAATTTATCTACTTGCAATTTCTTTGCTTTCGAACTGCTAAGTTGGCAAGAGCTGGGACAGAGATGGGCGCTCAAACCATCATGCAGCACTCAGGTCTTGAACTGCCAACTTGCTGGCCTTCCAGCTAACAAGGTGAGTTTCTTAACCACTGAGCCACAAAATTATAGGCAATGTCTTAGATTTTTGTATATTAATATGGATCTAACTTGCAGGCGTGTTGTGTGAATTGCTGAGATAAAGCCTACGAAAATGGATTGGGCCATTATTGCAGTTATTCAGAGAGATGTTATTGGCTGTTTCGTCCCCTCGGGGCACGTGTCAGTCAAGAAATGTGAAAGTTTTTGAGCTATATATGAATTTACTTCACAAGTAGGGACACACAGTCACAGGTAGCATCACCTAAGCCTCTGTTATGGCCTTTCTTCAACAAGATGTCAATAAATGAACTGCACCGAACTATCCATTGACATAAAAGTATGTAAGCTTCCACGTTACACAGTGCGATTAGCCTCCTGTGACTTAATCTTTCCATGTTTTATTGCCTTTCTTCAAAATGCCTCTGCTGATATTTTCTTCTCCAATATTGATATAAAACCTATCAGAAGGCCTTAAGGCTATGGCTTCTTACCTAGATTATAGTAGGAGCCGTTCAAGGACTAATCAGTTAATTAATGTTTTGCAAACTGCTCTAAATAGGGGAAATGGCATCAATAGTTGCAAATTATTGACCCACAGGATTATCTGCCCTTACAAATGTCTGGCCAGGCTACCCTCCTATGGTCATAGAGTAGACCCAACTGCCAGCAACTCAATTCCGCGCATCAGGCAGTGGTTAACTAACTTGACCGCCCTGAGGGTTAATGGTCTTGGGTGGCGAAGTCCACAGGGAAGGGTGATGGTCCCCAAGTGGATTAAATCTCACTTGAATCCATCTTGAGAGGGGGCAACAGCTTCATCCATCCTGGCCTGGAGCCGATGCTGAGGACTTTGTGTGCCAAAAGGGTCCAGGACCAAAAAGAGATGAAGAACTGGATCAGTGGTACTATGGGTGTCATTTGCGGAAGGAAAATGGAAGACCAATGCATTATATTGTTCCCAGGACAATCTTCACAGCCATGATGATCACCAATATTCACCATGATGATCACCCATATTCAGAATTGAATACAGCACAATAATAATAATAAATGAACCCCTAATAAAATAAGTTACATAATAGTTACAGGTTTGAAAAGCTCCATCATCATCATCATCATCATCATCATCATCATCATCATCATCATCATCATCATCATCATCATCATCATTTTGTGTCAGAAATTATTCTGGGTTGAAAGGGTTTTTGCTGGAGAAACTCCGCTCAGGGAATGCCCAAATGAGGCTCCTTTCATGTCCCCAAGAGCTGGGACAGAAACGGGTGCTCAATTGGTCATGCAGTACCCGGGTCGTGAACCGCCGACTTCCCGGCCTTCCAACTGACAAGTCGAACATCTTCACCACTGAGCCACCACATAAAGTTCAGTTTCAGAAATCTTCTGCAGACAAGATGTCAAGCTGTCTACCCGAGTAGGGCTTCTCTAGCTACGGACGTCCAGCATTGATGGGGTTGGACTAGATGACCCTTTATGAACCCTTTTCATTCCACAGTTCTGTGAGTTCTGCCTCTCCTCGTCGCAGTTGTTCTTCAAGGAAACTTTGAGAAGTTTCGAGCAGAGCCAACTGCCCGAGGAGAGAAGACACATCAGCGAGTTTTCTACTGAATAATAAAGAACTATTCCCAGTCGCGTATTCCAGGAAGTGTTATTCACAGTTATTAGCATCCCTTGTAGGTTACGCTAGAATCATAGATGTAGGAAGGGCAGTTCAACTATCTCACCGTCTTGCCTTTAAGTTTAGCCTATATTTTCCCTGGAGGAAATTTCAATCACAGTTAAGTAATAAGCAACCAGACCTCTTGAATGTCTAGGGGGGCATTGGGAGAGTATATTGCCTAGCCGTCATGTTCTCATCCGTCTCCGAAGGATTTTTCTCAACATACATGCATATGTTTAAAAACTCTTGAGCATTCGTCTCCTTCTTGTGAAGTTCTTACAGCACGAGGAGGATGATTAAAAATAGACCACCCCTGCTGAGCTTACCTTGAGATCGGCAAAAGCAAATAAGGAATGCCTGCAGGCTAGAAGTGGAAACAGATATTGGAGGATATACATAATTAGACTAAACATTTGTCTTCTCTAAAGCAGGGATGCTGATCAGAATGTGAAAGGCAGAGCGTGAAATCTAATTTTTGCTGGCTCTTCCTAGAAGACAGTTGACAGCTGACTTGGCCAACCTTGGCTCTCCAGGTGTTCTTGGACTTCAATTCCCAGAAGCCCAAATCAGCACACCTGTTGATCAGGGCTTCTGGGAACTGAAGTTCAAGAACATCTGGAGCACCAAGGTTGACTGGTTTACAGTATCTCACGGACCATCCAGAGCTCAAAAGATGTCCCTTTTTGAGGTCTATCTCAGTATATCCTGGCCACCATGGACTCTTCCAAGCTCTGAAGTTCTCCAGTGTTAAATATTAACATTATTATTCCAAGTGCTGCTCAGAAAGAGTGGGTCGAAGCAAGATCCTCAGAAACACATTTGTTCTTTGTCCAGCAAACCCCAAAGCAGATACTGAAATCCAAGCATAGCTTTCTCACAATGTCTGATCTTCTGAACAACCAGCCCCAACAGGCCACCTTGGAACTATGGAAGGCGAGCAAGAAGCTACCAGATAACTAGACAGAACCACATGACTCTCTACTGCCTGGCCAAGAACAGCCTGCGTGACTGAGAAGTACAAACTATCTCCCTTAGGATACAATGCACACAATGCCCCTCAATGTGCACTGAGGAGGACCTTATGTTGGCAAGAGGAAGTGCCGTTGATGTGGCCCAATATTGGGCAGATGTCATCTAGCCCTTTTCAATTCTATTTTGTTTTAGATGTGTTAATTTTAGCTTTGTACGTTATTATATGCTGGTGGCGCCTCTGAATCGAATAAAGAAAGATTCCACCGCTTAAGAAAGTCTTCAAGAAGGGGAACGTGTCCGAGGGAGGGCAGCCTGGATGGTCAAAGATCTGGAAACTTCTTTTTCTTTTGTGTCCAAATCAAACCCTGGACTGCCAAAATGAAGCCACTTTCTTCGCTTTGGCATTGGCCAACCTTAAGTCCTTATTGGTGCACGTTTCTGGCAGTCATTGGCAGACCAGTAAATAACCTGACTCCCTAAAGGGGCCAACGGCTAAGGGCGGATGAGCACCTTTAGTGGGGTGAGGGTCCCCCTCAGTGGAGGAAATGCCACTGGAAACCATCCTATTGGGCCCAACGGCGAAATGAGCAGAGGAGGAACTCTGATTCCCAACAGTCATGGAGGTGGAAGAGGCCATGGCAGATGGATTGGCTGTGAAGGCACATCTCGATAATATCCTCAAGGCTGAAGCAGTCCTTTGCAGTCCTGGTGTTAAATCCTACATGCCTCATTCCATATGTGCTGCAGGGGATGGCTCCGTGATCACAGTGTGTGGGTCACTTCATGGCAAACTTGGACCCACCTCAAACAAATTCATGCCAGTGGCATTTTTCCTGCTTCTATGCTGACCTACCACAACGGCCATGGCCACCGCACAGCAGTGCTACAAAGAGAGTCTATTCAAGGAGAGTCCAAATAGCAAAGTCCAAAGAGCATGCCAAGGTCTGGTTACTGGTAGCTCAAGCAAGCTTCTTGTCCAAAGGATGTCCAGGGGCATCGTCAGGGTCACGGCAGGCAGGTCAGGGTCTAGGCAGGCAATCTCAAGAGGTATCCAAAGTCAATCAGGGCATCAGTCTTTGAACTGAAAGATTGTACCGACACTGAAATGCTGGAACAAGCTTGCTTAACAGCCTCCCAGGTAATGGGTATCAGCTGGGAGCCTTCTCCGGTAATGAGTTCTAGCTTGCTTGTGTCGCAGGTGCAGCTCCTTTCCGCACCTTTCCCTGACTGAGGGCTGATGCTGTCAGAGTCAGACTTCTGATCCGACAGGTCCTCTGCCTGGGGAAACAGACTTGGGCCAGAAGCAGGCTGACAACAATTGGATCACAACAGCTTCAGGAAAAATACAGATACAAGTTGCAGCCAATGATGACAACTGTTATTTTATATCCTCCTTGTAATTTTTACCCTGCTTTTTCATATGACAGCGGAATGCGACCTTCAGAAACAAACAATTCTGTAATCAGTTTCTTCTGACTCGCCTCACTTTGAGAAGTGTCTCGTGTTCAAAATGCTTTAAATCTCCGAGGGGTCCTTTTCTCATTGCGGATCCGCTCCGGAGGCGTCAAGAACAGCTGCGCGCAAATCCAACAGGTTGAATGAGGCCTCATCATCTGCCGGCAGAGTGATGATTGCCCAGGTGTCTCCCCACCGAAGGGCTTAATTGACTGGAACGCAAAGATAATTTTAGCGTGTTGATACAAAACAGAAAAGTTGAGAGCCGAGGAGAGAGGGAGGCCGACGGGCAGACAAGATTTAGATGAGACAAAACCTCGGAGGAGTAGAAAGAACGGCAGAAACACAAGAGAGGGAGCAGGATGAGACTGGAGATGCCACGGGTCCAGGAGGCCTGGATCTATCCTCCTCTTGGCCCCCAAGAACAACTTCACATGTCCGGATTGTTTTCCAACACTACTGTCTTTTCTGGAGAGCTTTGCCTTCTTTTGATGTGCCCAAAGTAGGACAGACTGAGGCTCATCTTGAAACCAGATTGACCAAGCTTAAATCCGCCTCCCACAGGATTTAAGGCAGGTTGTGTTTAAGAGGCCCCTTCGGTCGCCCTTAAAAGAACGTAGGTCACCTTATAAGTTCTCCATAAAAGTCAAGGTCTCCCGTGCTTGACGGGACTGTGGGGGCTCAAGTGTTTAAGACACTGGACTTGCTGGCTGGAAGGTCGGCATTCGGTTCCTGGGTACTGCATGGTGGAGTGAGCTCCTGTCTCTGTCCCAGCTCCTGCCAACCTAGCAGTTCAAAAGCGGGCGTTATGCCCGTGCCTCCCCACTGCTTTGGGAGCTGCACTGGCTACCGGTGGGCGCAATTCAAGGTGCTGGTAATGACCTTTAAAGCCCTGCATGGTCGTGGACCAGGATACTTAAGAGACCACATCGTCCCAAGGAGATCTGTCCATCCCACCAGAGCGGACTGGAGAGGCTCTCTAATTGTTCCATTGGCTAGAGAGGCGCATCTCTCTTGCACCAGAAGGAGGGCCTTCTCTGTGTCCACTCCGGCCCTATGGAACATCCTGCCAATCAATTTACGACTCCAGATGGAGTTGCTGCCCTTCAGGAAAGAACTGAAAACCAGGATGGCAAAGCAGGTGTGGGGCACCGGCGATGTGGTGACATCCCCCCCCCCCCCGCCTGCCGGCTGACAAAATAATAGCATTACCGCTCCCTTGTTCTTTTTAATCTTCGTTCTTTTAATCTTTGTAGCATTTTTAAATTGTTTTTTAAATGGGGTTTTTAATGTTTTTGGACTGCTGTGCTGTTTTAATGTCGTGAGCTGTCCAGAGTCATTTTGAGTTGAGCAACTATGCAAATTGGAAAAAGAAAGAAATAAAATAAGAAATTGCAAGTAGAAAAACAGGGACCGCTTCAGTGGGAAGGTAAACAGCGTTCCGTCTTGAGGCATGCCTGCCACATGTCCATGGAAACATCTGCAGATACAGACAGTGCTGGCTCTTTGGCTATAAACAGTGATGAGCACTGAACCCTTGGGTCGGATATGACTGGCTTTCAAGCAAGGGTGACCTTTACATTTACCTTTGCTTGAAAGCCATCCCGTTCTGACTCTTAAGGTTCGGCGCTCGTCTCCATTTACAGCCACAGAGCCAGCACTGTCTGCGTCTGCAGACATTTCCACAGACACATGGTAGGCATGACTAGATGCCAGAGTGCAGGGAACACTGTTACCTTTTCCATCAAAAGTGGTACCTATTTATCTACTTGCAAATTGTTTTGCTTTCATACTACTAGGTTGGCAGGAGCTGGGACAGACGCCAGGATCTCACGTCATCATGCAGCGCTCAGGTCTTGAACTGCTGACCTTCCAGTCTTCAAGTTCACCACCTTAACCACTAAGACACCGCCATCCCTAAGACACCCCCTTAGCATCCCCTCCCATGGCTACATGGTTCGAACAGAACGGAATATTATGTGCCAGCAGCACCAAATTGGCCTGTCATTTCTGACACTTTCTTCATTTCCCCGCTGCTCAAGGCCGAGAGCTTTCTCAGAAGTGGTCTCAATTGCCTCTAAGAACATGATCGGCCGATGGGGACCAATCCAGCTGCCACGAGAAGAAGCCTTTCCATCAGAATCCATCTTAGAGAGGATGGGAAGGAGGTAAGGTCAAGGTTTCCCTTGCTTGAAAGCCAGTCGTATCCAACGCTAGGGTTCAGTGCTCATCTCTGTTTCAAAGCCAAAGAGCCAGCACTGCCTGCTTCTGCAGACGTTTCCGTGGTCATGTGGCAGGCATAAGTAGAGGCTGGAGCTCACAGAATGCTGGAAAGGAGGAAGACCGGCCAATTGGACGGGAGTTGGTTTTTAAGGCGCCGTACTCACTTGTATCCTTCCAATTTGTTGACACAAAGAATTGGCCGTTGCGTCCCATATTTTGGCCACAAGACAGCAATTAGCCCATCTGTCAGGGAGGCAAGTGGGGGACTGCTGTGGCTTAGTGGCTAAGACGCTGAACTGGACGACTGGAAGCTCGGCAGGTTGGCCGTTTGAGACCCGAGCGCTGCACGACGGAGTGAGTTCCTGTCGTCTATCCCAGCCCCTGCCAACCTAGCAGTTCAAAAGCAAGAAATGGCAAAAAGATCAAGAGGTACTGATTCGGTAGGAAAGGCAACAGCGTTCCATGCACTCCAGGGTCTAGTCCTGCCTGCCACATGACCACGGATTTGTCTACAGATGCCCGGTTGTGGTTCAAAAATACCACAATCTTTGAGGAGGCTCTTTATGCACCGAAGGGAAAGCATGGCAGGTGGAGAGAAAATGCAACCTGGGACTTTGTAAACAAGTTGGTTTATGAAGAAGCAATCATTCTGGGGAGGAATTTCCCCTTGTCTGTTCCTGCCCAGCAGTGAGAGGCGTCCACCTGCCTCCATAGGTAAGGCAGCGATGCTATTAGCCAGTGACCTTGACCCCCCCAGCAGTTTAATGAAGCTGTCTTGTCCAGCATCCGTTTGAAATGGCCAAAAGGTCAGGCAGATGATGCGTCCGGTGGCTGAAAAACCGTTCAATTTGCCAGGAAAAAGAAGACGAAGGCAAAGCAGAATCCCACTCTTGGCTGCAGTTCATTTATCCACCTTTCATCATTAGAGGCTCGAGATGAATCATTCCCCAGTTGCAAGATCAGAAGGGAAATAACATGGGCACAGCCGGCATTCAGCTAACAAGGGGGGAACTAATAAGACAGGTTTAAACAAAGGGTTTTGTTTAAGAATTATTGTACCCCGGCAGCTCGGAAGCGGAGCTATAAAACAGCACAGGGGGTAAAGGTCGTTCCAAACCAAAGGAAAGAAGTGTCGGAGAAGAAACTTGCTTTGAAATATAACTTTACTGGGACGACAGGAGACACAATCCTTCTGTGTAAAGTTAGTAAAAGGTCAAGTTCTTCTCTGCTCAAAAGCCAGCCGTGTCTGACTCTAGGGTTCGGTGCTCACCACCGTTTACAGCCAACGAGCCACGCTGTCTGCATCTACAGACATTTCCATGGCCATTTGGCAGGCATGACTAGGCGCCGGAGTGCACGGAACATTGTTACCTTTCTCGCCAAAGTGGTGTCTGTTTATCTACTTGCAATTTTTAAATTTAATTGTTCGCATTTGTATGCCGCCCTACTCGCAGAGCGACTTAGGGCGGCTAACAGAATACAGTAAAACCTCATATAACACTAAAACCTGGTTCCACAAGTCTTGGTGTTATATGATTTTTAGTGTTATCTGATGCATGTTAAAATCCTATGGGATCCATAGAGATACATTGTAACCACACAGGCTTTAGCGGTTGTTATCTGAAGCATCCCATAGGATCTTAATGTTATCTGATGCAATTCTTCCCCCCAGATTCCTTAGTGTTATGCGATTTTAGTGTTATTCGATACTAATGTTATCTGAGGTATTACTGAGTAAAACCTCATATAACACTAAAACCTGGTTCCACAAGTCTTGGTGTTATATGATTTTTAGTGTTATCTGATGCATGTTAAAATCCTATGGGATCCATAGAGATACATTGTAACCACACAGGCTTTAGCGGTTGTTATCTGAAGCATCTCATAGGATCTTAATGTTATCTGATGCAGTTCTTCCCCCCAGATTCCTTAGTGTTATGCGATTTTAGTGTTATTCGATACTAATGTTATATGAGGTATTACTGTATAACAAAATACAGTATAACAAACCACCAAGGATAACAAAACACCAATGCAAACAACAACAACAACAAGAACACACAACTTCTGTGACAGAGCCTGGTCAAAATAAATAAATAGAGTGTCAAAATAAAGAATTTTATTGCTCTTGAACAAATAGGTTGGCAGGAGCAGGAACAGGTAATGGTAGCTCACTCTGTCAGGCAGTACTCAGGTCTCAAACTGGTGACTTTCAAGTCATCAAGTTCAGTGTCTTAACCACTAAACCACCGTGGTCTCTAGTTCCACTGCCTCCCATTAGTTCAAAACATCTTGTTTCATCTAATTAGTTCAGCATTTCTTGTCATAATCTTCTTTTTATGTTATTCCCATTTAGGTTCTGAACAGAGAACCACTCCTTTGACTGCCCGTTTGTTTTCCTGTCTCTCAGAAAAAAAGAAATTCCCCTGTCATAGGGACCACTTCGGTGGGAAAGTAACAGCATTCCGTGCGCTCCGGTGTCTAGTCATGCCTGCCACATGACCACAGAAACATCTGCAGAAGCAGACAGTGCTGGCTCATCGGCTTTGAAGCAGAGATGAGCACTGAATCCTAGAGTCGGATACCTCTGGCTTTCGAGCAAGGGAAACCTTTACCTTTAAATAGGTACTGCTTTGGTGGGAAAAGTAAGAGTGTTCCATGCGCTCCGGCACCTAGTCATGCCTGCCACATGACCACGGAAATGCCTGCAGACTCAGACAGCGCTGGTTCTTTGGCTGTAAACGGAGATGGGCACCGAACCCTAGAGTCAGACACGGCTGGCTTTTGAGCAAGATATACGTTGCTTACCTTCACCTTGCAGATCAAAGACTACTGAAATGTCCAATAAAGGTGACCACAGCAGGTAAAAACGTGTTCGTCTAGGGAAAATAACTTATTAGACTTCCGAGTATCATAGCAGTCTTTCAGTGCTTGCTAAGGCAGCATGCCAGAACCGGATACTTTCCACAGGGTTTTGACACATAAATCCGATAATCTCTAGCAAGGATGGAGGCAGGCTCTGGGACCGCTCCAAGCAGAGGGCTTTCCTTGCTTTGCTATAAGAAAATATTTTCAGCTGAGCAAAGAGGTGGCCTGCTTCAAGGACAAAGAAAATTGATCTGAATCTTGGCTTTGTTGATACGGTCTGACGAGACCTCAAAAGCCAAAGGGTGAGATGAGAGAGATTGTTAGGGACTGGAACGTGCCATGGGTTTTAACGTCTTCCAGATAACAGGAAACAAAATAAACTAAAATAAAATACGTGTACGGTGTTGGTGGGTGGCAATGACAGGGCAAAGCACCATATTGTACCTTAAAATTGATAAAGTTGTGAAGGTCAAGGTAAAAGTCAGCCTTGCTCGAAAGTCAGTCATATCCAACTCTAGGGTGTGGTGCTCATCTCCGTTTAGAGTCAAAGAACCAGTGCTGTCTGAATCTGCAGGCATTTTTGTGGTCATGTGGCAGGCATGACTTGAGCGCACGGAACACTGTTACCTTTCCCACCGAAGTGGTATCTATTTACAGTAATACCTCGGATAACATTAAGACTTTGTTCCACAAGTCCGATTTTTAGCCTTATCCGATGCATGCACCAGATAACGTTAAAATCCTATTCAGGTGGATCAGATAACGTTAACTCCATAGAGATAAGCAACAGAGGCTTCAAGGGAAAGTCAAGGAAACATGCTGGAAACTTAAAGAACTTTAAGAAATAATTGTCTAAAGGGTAAATACATTACAAAAACATGCCAGACCACCCTGACTTTAGCGGAACAAAGCCATACAGCATTTTTAAATTTTTGAAAATTTTATAAAGTGCTGTTTTAAAAGATCTGAACAGAAGCTAGGAAAATGTTTTCCTTTAGAATCAGCCCCCCTACCATTGCTGTAATAAAGGAAGTTCCCTCAGGGCTTTGCAGGGTGTGAAAAGCTTAATTGCTTTGTAGGTGAAAGGTTTCAGTCTGCTTGTTTTCCATTGACAATGTATGAGGCTTGCGGAGCTACAATCTTGGGTTCAGGCTGTTTAGAATTTAAAGGGTAAACTTCATAAAGGTAATTGGGTCAAATTGTCTCTTTGCAATTATTTTTCTGCAAAGTGTTCTGGGTTACACTGGGGAAAGGGTCCTAAGCCTTTGCTTTGCTAAACTAGTCAGACCGGTTTTGCAAGCCTTTGTTATTCAAATGTGGCAAGCTTGAGAGCAGGCAGCCCCTCCCTTTCTCCCAAGAGAAACTGGTGAGTCACAGCCACACCTCAGGGAATTTGAGGCAAAGGTTATCTGATGGATCGGATAACACTAACATAATGGTTAATGTAATGGTTAACATAATGTTATCCAATCCAAATGTTTGCCTCAAATTCCCCAACATTATGTGATTTTAGCATTATCCGATCCAATCATTATCCGGTGTTTTACTGTATTTACAGTACTTTCCATTTCATGCTTGGGAACTGCTAGGTTGGCAGGAGCTGGGACAGAACTTCATCAAGCAGCTCCCGGGTCTCGAACTGCCAAACCTGCCGATCTTCCAATCGTCCACTTCAGCCTCTTAACTACTAAGCCCGTTGTTCAGGCACAAGACTACAATCCATAAACATTTAGGTGGCAATGAATCAATTAGCTTTTAGGGAGCTGTATAGTCCTTGTATAGGGACTCCAGTGGCTCAAGTGGTTAAGACGTTGACTGGAAGGCAGTTCGATTCCCGAGAACTGCAGGATGGAATGAGCGCCCATCTCTGTCCCAGCTCCTGCCAACCAAACAGCTCAAAAGCAAGAAATTGCAAGTAGATAAATAGGGACCACTTCGGTGGGAAGGTAAACAGTGTTCTGTGCGCTCCAGTGTCTAGTCATGCCTTTCACGTGGCCACGGAAACGTCTGCAGACACAGACAGCGCTGGCTTTTCAGCTATAAACAGAGAGGAGCACTGAACCCCTAGAGTCAGATACGGCTGGCATTCAAGCAAGGATGACCTTTACCTTTACTAGGGAACCCTGTTTCTCTCTCTTGTTCCTTCTCCGAAGCACAGTAACGCAACCAGCCCTCTCCGAATCACTTACGCAACCTGTAAGGATTTTGCTTTTCCCAGCACAGAATATGAGCTCCCTCGTTTCTGTCCAACAATCGGAGAAACAATTGGGAGACATCTGTAAATCAAGGGCAGAAGCGGCTCCCTTATTAGGCCGGGAAGCAGAGAAACGCTTGCCAGGAGAGATAAAGCCAACGGACAATCAGAAGAACCGCCAGTAAAGTGCCGGCGGAGTTCATTCAATCTCTCCCAACCTGTTCGCTTGCCTCGTGCTGAGCCTCTGTCCCTAATGGGGATTAGCCATCCTTCGAATGACACCTTCCCTCCCTGCGGATGTGTGCGGATATTCAGTCTCCTGCCCTCTGTATATGTCTGTTGAAAGTAGACCAGCAAAAGGTCTCTTTGCATGAAGAAGACGTAAAAATGACGTGATGTTTAACTTGGCCGGAAACATCTGCAGACTCAGACTGCGCCGGCTCTTTGGCCGCAAATCAGTGGTTCCCAAAGATTTTCTGCCCCCAGGCATCTCTAAAATCCTGATGATTCCCCTCTGACATATAATTCTTATTATTCAATAAGTGAACTCCTAACTTGAGGTTGGCAGGTCAGCAGTACAAGATCTGAGTACTACATTAAGGAGTGAGCTCCCGTCTCTGTCCCAGCTCCTGCCAACCTAGCAGTTCGAAAGCAAGAAACTGCAAGTAGATAAATTGGTACCATTTTGGTGGGAAGGTAAACAGTGTTCTGTGCACTCCAGTGTCTAGTCATGCCTGCCACATTTCCATGGAAACATCTGCAAACTCAAACAGCACTGGCTCTTCGGCAATACACAGAGGTGAGCACTGAACCCTAGAGTCAGATACGACTGGCTTTTGAGCAAGGCAACCTTTACCTTTACCGTAGCGATTCATAGATTAAAATTGGTGCATTTACATTTCTACACCCCCAACATTTCTAAAACGCAGTGCTCGGGTGTAAAACTGCTGACCTGTCCACTTTCTGGGTCTCAAGTTCATCTTCTTAACCACTAAGCCATTGGGAGGGCCCTTTCAGTATCCCAGGTAAAGGTTGCCCTTGCTCGAAAGCCAGTCGTATCCGACTCTAGGATTCAGTGCTCAACTCTGTTTATCAGCCCAAGAGCCAGCGCTGTCTGCTTCTGCAGACATTTCCATGGTCACGTGGCAGGCATGCCTAGACACTGGAGTGCATGGAACCCCATTTACCTCCCCATCAAAGTGGCCCCTATTAATCTACTTTCAATTTCTTGCTTTCAATCTGCCAGGTTGTCAGGAACTGGGACAGAAACGGGAACTCACTCCATCCTGCAGTACTCGGGTATCGAACTCCGGCCTTCCAGGCTTCAAGTTCAACGTCTTAACCACTTGAGCCACTGCAGTCCCTCAGTATCCTAGAGATTGATAAATGAGCTTGTGGCAAATGATGGGCAATAATAGATAAATGGTAGGGGCGATGATCACAAACCAATCCAACAGCCATCTAGTGGACTCCAATTTTGAAGCTTGGCACCAGAGCAAACCTCGGTATGAAATAGGATATTTCTTGGTTTCTTGCTGTGCTATCGATTGCTTCACTTACCTTGTCTGGATATCATCCTTTTTTGCAGTCGGGCATATACTGTACTTCTAATTTTTGCCAGACTGGATACTTGCATTATAATTACCAAGCTCGGAACATCTCCTGCCCTATGTTAGAGGACGATTTTGAGAACAGGTCGACTCTCGTGGAGTGTTCCTGAAGGACGCCTGAAACTACCTTGTGCTTTGTAGATTTAGAAAGTTGATACATACAAATTCAAGGCCTCTGCACATTTTGACTGATCATCTGATTTATTTTATTCCAATTTATATAGCTTATGGATATAAGATCAACCTCCGTTCCTGTTCTAATTGCACCCAGGTTTCTGTACATATTTCCAGTTTTTGCTGCTACCATTTTCTGGATTATTTACCCAGCAGGGGTCCTGGGGTTAAACCCAAAGGTTGTGAGCTCGATCCTGGCCAGGGCTCAAGGCCAACTCGGCCTTCCATCCTCCCGAGGTCGCTCTATCCAGTGCTTCTCCTTGGCTGCTGTGAATCCACCCAAATGGATCCGCGTTCATGTGAATTCACAGACCACGAAGAAGAGTAACAGGAAAGCCACCTATTGTTATAGAGCCCGGCGGTGCAGGGTTTAAACTGCTGTGCTGCTACCAAAAGGCTGCGAGTTCAATCCTGACCAGGAGTCAAGGTCGACTCAAATCCTTCCAAGGTTGGTAAAATTAACTTCTGAAATGCCCAGAGGGTACACTTTGCTTTGTGCTATTTAAAGACAGAAAACAGGAGTCGAACCAGGCGTTTGCCAGAGGACAGGGGCTAGGGCTGTGATGGCGAACCTTGGCACTCCAGGTGTTCATGGACTTCAATTCCCAGAAGCCCAAGTCCCTGTGAATCCACACAGAAGAGTTCACTGCATGATGAAGTGGTGTCCCAGCTCCTGCCAGCCTAGGAGTTCGAAAGTAAGAAATTGCAATGAGATGAATAGGTACCACTTTGGCAAGAAAGGTAAGTACGCGGTGGCTAGTCCTACCTGCCACATGACCACAGAAATGTCTGTAGGTGAAGTCACTGCCGGCTCTTTGGCTGTAAACGGAGAGGAAGACCAACTTCTAAAGTCAGATACGACTGGCTTTTGAGCAAGGGAGACCTTGACCTTTTGAGGTGCTAACAGCGAATAAGGAGAGAAAACTTTCACACTCACACTAATGCAATTTAGGACGTGAAGCAAGAGATAAAGGCAAAACTTATTCCTTGCTCGAAAACCACTTGTATCCAACTCAAGGCGTGGTGCTCATCTGTTTACAGCCAACGTTTCTCTGTTTGCATCTCAAAGTTTCCGTGGTCATGTGGAAGGCGTGACCAGGAGTGGATGGAATGCTGCTACCTTTCCCACCAAAGTGGAACCTATTTATCAACTTGCAATGTATAGCTTTCAAATTGCTAGGTTGGCAGGAGCTGGGACAGAGGCGGGAGCTCACTCCGTCATGCAGTCTTCGGGTTTTGAACTGCTGACCTTCTGCCTCCCAGTCAGCGTCTTAACTACTTGAGCCACTGCAGTCAAATGCTAAATCAATACTAATCGTATTAGCCATCCTTCAGTTCCGCAGAGGTCGTACACCTTTCTTTGTGCAGACTGAGTGGGGCAGACGCTTCGTGCCCCTGGCAATGGAGACTACGGGGTGGCGGGGGGGGGCAATTCAAAGAACAGACACTGCCTTTGCTTAAGAATTTAATTTCCCAAGAGCAAAGCAGAGCTTCCCGAGTTTCTGTCCATCACACCAACACAAACCAGAAAACTGCATTATTTAACAAGGAAGTTCCCTCTCCCCGCTGGATGCCGAAATTAGGTCAGCATTTCTTGTTTTAATCTCCTTTTATCTATCTCTTCCATGCATGTTCTGAACAGAGAACAAACTTCTCCTTTGCCTCCTTTTTGGCTTTCCTGTCACCAAAAAAAAGAAAAGGGGGAAAATTCCCCTGTCATTTCTGTTCAGCTGAACCTCCTCTCTGCTTTGAAAGAAAGAAAGAAAGAAAGAAAGAAAGAAAGAAAGAAAGATAGATAGATAGATAGATAGATAGATAGATAGATAGATAGATAGATAGATAGATAGATAGATAGATAGATAGATAGATAGATAGATAGATAGATAGATAGATAGATAGATAGATAGGAACTAAGAAAAGGATAGATAGATAGATAAATAGATAGATAGATAGATAGATAGATAGATAGATAGATAGATAGATAGATAGATAGATAGATAGATAGATAGATAGATAGATAAAGGTAAAGGTTTCCCTTGCTCGAAAGCCAGTCGTATCCGACTCTTGGGGATAGGAACTAAGAAAAAGATAGATAGATAGATAGATAGATAGATAGATAGATAGATAGATAGATAGATAGATAGATAGATAGATAGATAGATAGATAGATAGATAGATAGATAGATAGATAGATAGATAGATAGGTGGTGGCTGATCAGCTCATATGTTTTGGTTGTCTGTCAGGAAGAAAGGAATGATAGAAGGAAAAAGAGAGGAGATGAAAGGCAAGATATATATCTAGAGAGAATGGTGCCTGATCTAATCATGTTTTGTCTCTCTGGAAAGAATTAGGGAAGGAAAGAAGGAAAAGAAGAGAAGGAAAAAAGGGAGAGAAAGAGAGAAATGGTGCCTAATTAACTCATCTGTTTTGTCCGTCTGGAACAGAGATTCTCAACCTGCAGCCCATGGGCTGAATGTGGCCCACAGCGCCATTTCATGTGGGTCCCCACTGCCTCCAGTACACCAGGAAGTGCCATGTGGTATAGGAAGAGCAAAATGGCCGTCTGGCCCCTGAAGCTGTCGGAGGGAGTGTGACCCGGCCCCTGGCTTAAAAAGGTTGAGAACTGGTCTGGAACAAAAGAAGAGAAGGAGAGAAGAGAGAGAGAGAAAATGGTGCCTGATCAGCTCATCTGTTTTGTCGCTCTGGAAAGAAGGAAGGAGAGAAGAGAAGACGAAAAGAAAGGGAGAGAAAAAGAGAGATAGAAAACATTGCCTGACCAACTCATCTGTCTTGTCTGTCTGAGCATATTATTGAATGTAGGGGAGCACGGGAAGTGCAGATAAACTATGGCAAACACAACTGTCCTTCTTATCGAAAGCTAAGTTTCACCTCCAGGGGATTTCATTTTTCTCCTCTTTCTGGGCCTACTGGGACTGAGCAAACACAGGGAAGATAAACAACTCCTCGTGTGCATCCGCTCAGCGAAACGAGAAAATCTGGCGCTCTGAGCATTGGTGTGTGCGTGCCTGCGCAGAGCAGTACAAACACATCAGAAACAGGGCCTGGGGTGGGAAGCACACACAGGAGAACCTGTGTTTGTCTACCAGAGGGACCCACACCTTCCGTGATGGCTTAAGAGCAGGCCTGGAGATAAAATACAAATATCGAAAGCACGGTTTACTGTTCCACCAGGCGCCGGATTTTCTCGCCTCGCCGACAGATCCGGGAAAGCAATGGCTACCATTCGGCCGACGGTGTGTTTGGTTAAGGGCCCGTCAACACAGATGCAGAAGGAAACTCATTTTCTTTTTGAAGGTCAGGGAAAATCCAAGAAAGTTCTTCTTACAGCTCTGATAGTATCACACACACCCCCCTGCCTCCATGGCTGTTTTGAGAAGTATGGCCCAAAAAGTAACTTTTTTTTTTTTGAAGCTCTAGTGCCCAGGGTTGAACTATCAGTAGTGATATCACTGTGCTTTTCAACATTTTCATAAATGACTTGGATCCCTTTGATATACAGTAAAACCCTAACTTACATATGCCTCAAGTTACATAAAATTCAACTTACATACTGTAATGATTTTTGCACTAAAACCATGTCCCAATTTACATAAATGTCCCAATTTGCATAACACAATTTCCTATGGGTTTGCTTCAAGTTACATTTAAAAAATTGTTTTTCCTATGGGGTTGTTTTGATTTACATAAATATCATTTTCCTATGGGTCTCCTTTGAGTTAAGTAAACAATTCATTTTTCCTATGGGTTTGCTTCAAGTTAAGTAAGTAATTCATTTTTCTTATGGGTCTGATTTGAGTTAAGTAATTAATTCATTTTTCCTATGGGTTTGCTTCAAGTTAATAAAAATTCATTTTTCCTATGGGTTTGCTTCAAATTAAGTAAAAATCAATTTACAAAAAAGCCTACAGGACAGACTTTTTACGTAAATAGGGGTTTTACTTGTACGATGCTAGTCTTGGACCATAATAAATATTTGATTTGGATGAGGAAGTGCATTGAATACTTATCAAATTTGCAGATGACACAAAACTTGTTGGAATAGCTAATTCCTTGGAAGACGGGAGCAGAATTCAAGAGCTTGATAGGATCAAAAAAGGGGTTGAAACCAACAGGATGAAACTTAAGAGGGAGAAGTGCAAAGTTTTACACCTCGGAAACAACACCCAGATGTACAGTTACAAGATGGCTCAATAATTACTACAAGCGAGAAGCTTGGAATGGTTGCAGATCACAAGCTAAATACGAGTCAACAATGTGACGTGATAGCAAAATAGACCAACACTGTTTTAGGCTGCATTAACAGAAGTTGAGTATCCAAACCCGTGAGGTCTTATTGTTGTTCTGCCGTATCCAAATCCAAATATTGGCGATCCTCATGATGATCAGTCATGAAGACTGTCATGAGAATATAATGCAGTGACCTTTCATCTGCTTTCCACATCGCAGTGTGACACCCATATCACTGATTCGATTTCTGTGAATCACTTTCAGGTCCTGAGCCCTGTTGGCACGAAAGTCCTCCTCATCATCATCCTCAGGCCAGGATGGATGAAGCTGCTGCCCTCCATCAAGATGGACTCAAGGGGGATTTAATCCATTTGGGAACCATCACCCTCCCCTGTGGACTTAGGCACCCAGTGCTGTTAATCCTCAGGGTGGTCAGGTTAGTTAACCGCCACATGGTACTCAGTGTTGAGTCGCTGGCAGTAGGGTCTACTCTATGACCATAGCAGGAGAACCTGGCCAGGCTGGTGAGGTCCTATTAGTCCCCCTCTATTCAGCACTAGTTAGACCACATCTAGGATCCTGTATCCAATTCTGGGCACTTTAACAAAGAAGCAGACAAATGAGAGCAGGTCCAGAGAAAGGCAAGGGGGAGGATCAGAGGACTGGAAACCAAGCCCTAGGAGGAAAGACAGAAGGAACTGGGCATGTTTAGCCTTGAGAAAAGGAGACCAAGAGAAGAGATGATGATGGCACTCTTTAAATACCTGAAAGATCATCATACAGAGGAAGGGAAGGATCTCTTCTCCATCCCCCCCAAGTGCAGGACACATAATAACGGGCTGTAATTAAAGGAAGTCAGATATAATCAGAATGTCAGGTTAGAGCAGTACAACAGTAGAACCGACTTAACAGTTAGAGCAGTACGACAGTGGAACCTACTGCCTACAGCAGGGCTTCCCAACCTTTTCAAGCCAGGGGCCGAGTGATGCCCAATCAGTCAGCGTCGAGAGCCGGACAAACATTTTCCCCTTCCTGTACGATGGGGGCAGCCATTTTGTTCCAACAGCTTCAAAGGGGTGGTCATTTTGTTTCTCAAATGCCCTTGGAGAGGTGGGAGGCCACATGAAATGGCACCATGGGCCAGATGTGGCCCACAGGCCTCAGGCTGGGAACCCCTGGCCTAGAGAGATGGTGAGTGCTCCAACACTAGAGAGTCAACACAGTCAAGAGAGAATTCGACCGACATCTGTCAGATCTGCTTTGATTTGGATTCCTGCATTGAGTAGGGCAGGGTGCCCAAACCTTTTGGGCCGTGGGCCGGTCACATGGTTCAGGGGATCATTCACTATGACCCACGGACCAGATCCAGTCCCCAATGGCAATTTATCTGGCCCACAAAGCCATATGGGTACATTTTGCTTCTGCTTCTGGAAGCCAACGAGGGCTTTGCGGGCCGGATGAATTGCCGTTGGGGGCCAGATCCAGCCCCCGGGCCATAGTTTGGGCACCCCTGGAGTAGGGGGTTGGACTCAATGGTCTCAAAGTCCCCCTTCCAACTCAGCGATTCTATGAGGAAAGAGGCACAAACTTTAATGCACAGTCCAGTCCGATCCACAGAATATTTGCTCCGTGTCTCTCATCCGCCCCCACAGTCACGCACCGGATCAGGCCTTTTCTCTTCTCCTCACGCAGCGAGCTTTTGACTGACACCGTATCGGCCTCCCTTAGGAGCCAAAGGCACTTCACAGCACGAGGCGGGGAATATCCTGGGATCACATTATCCGGCACAGAACCATCCGGCTGCCTTTGGCGCGCAAAGAGGGCAGGCAACTGACAAGCAAAACAAGATTATGTAAGTATTCGGGGGGCAAGGAATCCACCACACCAGCAGCCGAGGGAGGACTTAGAGGCAAGCGAGATAATGAAGCCAGAGAACAAGTCTTGGTGGCAGAGAAAAGCTCAGATGGGGAGAGATGCCTTCCAACTTCTTGACAGCTCAGGAACAGAGACGCGGCGATGCTCGACAGATGTGCAGACAGGAAAGAAGCCAAGTCTCCGGGCACCAGCTGACATCTCAGGCAGTGGCCGACGTTTCCCCGGGTCTCCGAGCAGGGAGAGAAATTTCAGGCTGATGTGCGTGTAGAGGTGGCGTTAAAGTTTATGCATTTTTTCGCGTCGAATCGCAGAATGACCAGATTGGAAAGGGGCCTTTGAGCTCATTGAGTCCAAACCCCTGAGCAAGGCAGGAGCCCCAATCAAAGCAGACCACGAAGAACAACTCGACAGAAATTGATATTGTAAATCGCCCATAACACTGCATAACGATTTTGCTACTGGGAATAACATGTGATTTACGTGACATTGAGCGTGCCGAGTCCAAATCTGAACTCATAATTTGCCCATCACATACAGATCTTAAGTTAAAAGGTAAAGGTTTCCCTTGCTCGAAAGCCAGTCGTATCCGACTCTAGGGGTCAGTGCTCATCTGTTTCTAAGCCGAAGAGCCAGCGCTGTCTGCTTCTGCAGACATTTCCGTGGTCATGTGGCAGGCATGACTCGACATTGGAGCGCACGGAACACTGTTACCTTCCCACCGAAGTGGTCCCTATTTATCTACTTGCAATTTCTTGCTTTCAAACTGCTAGGTTGGTAGGAGCTGGGACAGAGATGGGAGCTCATTCCGTCCTGCAGTACTCGGGAATCCAACTGCTGACCTTCCGCCTCCCAGTCAGCGTCTTAGTGACTTGAACAGGCATGCTAAAGGTAAAAGCCACCTTTGCTTGAAAGCTAGTTGTATCTGACTCTAGGGTTCAGTGCTCATCTGTTTCATAGCCAAAGAGCCAGCGCTGTCTGCTTCTGCAGACGTTTCCGTGGTCATGTGGCAGGCATGGGTAGACACCGGAGTGCACAGAATGCTGTTTACCTTCCCACTGAAGTGGTCCCTATTTATCTACATTATAACAGTTGCAGCTACCACTAGGCCTTCTGCCACCCCATGGATTAGACCAGGGGTTCCCAACCTAAGGCCCGAGGGCCAGATCCAGCCCACGACACCATTTCATGTGCTCCCCTCACTCTCTCCAAGGGCATTTGAGGAACAAAATGACTATCCCTTTGAAGCTGTTGGGACAAAATGGCCACCCCCATCATGCAGGCAGGGCAAAATGGCCATCTGGCCCTCAAAGCTGACCGAGAGAGTGTGACCTGGACCCTGGCTTGAAAAGTTTGGGAAATTTAACACAATTTATAGCAAGTGGATGTTTTCTGGGACCAGCCTCTCCTTGGGGGGTGGGATGAAAAATATCCCCCCCCCCCAATGGTGTTGGGGAGGCTGCCTGCAAAATTAAATCCTTTCTGCCAGAGGGATCGTAGCTGGAATTCCCTGGACCCAATTAAACTGTAGCGTCTAGAAAACCCAAAGCGGCTGGGGCTTGAAATCCTGGGCGAGGAATCCGTGAGTCGTGTCTGAAAAGGTGGGAGACATATTTGACGGCTGATGTGGAGACAGCTGGAGAGAGAAAGAGGCGACAGGAGTGAGATGATGATGATGGCTGGAGAGTTGTGCCTTGGTTACTCTCCAGCAGGAACACTGGAGACAATGGGGATTCTTTAGTTGCCTTACCCAAGAATGAACTTTCTGGTTGCCTCGAAGGACAAAAACTGGTGCAATCTCCATCCAAAAATCTTTTAAAAGAGGGTTAAGCTAGATTCAGCTAGACTTATCTTTTCGTCCCTGAAGAAATCAGATGCCGTCTGGCTTGTTCTGTCACTTTTAGCTACTGTTTAAATGGGCACATTACAGTGATGGTGACCCTTTTAGAGACAGAGTGCCCAAACAGAGGGGCGGGGTGAACTCTGTGCTAGGAGGGGGGAAGGGAGGAAGCGCTCCCATTGGGCTGCTGGGCAAACTCTGTGCTGGTGAGGAAGGGAGGAAGCGCTCCCATTGGGCTGCTGGGCAGAGCAAACTCTGTGCTGGGGTAAGCACTCCCAATGGGCTGCTGGGAAGAGCAAACTCTGTGCTGGGGGAGGGAGGAAGCTCTCCCATTGATGGGAAGAGCAAACTCTGTGCTGGGGGAGGGAGGAAGCGCTCCTATTGGGCTGCTGGGCAGAGCAAACTCTGTGCTGGGGGGAGGAAGGAAGTGCTCTCATTGGGCTGCTGGGTAGAGGGGCGGGGTGAACTCTGTGCTGGACGAGTTGGTGGGATCTACGAGCGGAAGAGCTTCGGTCAGCATCAAGTCAAACATGCTGTCTGGTCTTTTTGTCAGCGTGTTTAGCAGGGTGCGGATAAGGCGATCGATTCTGCTGGCGAACACGGTTTGTAAAAACCCTGTCTGTTGTATTCTTGTTTCCCATATGGGCGTGGAGGGAAAGTCGTCTGGTAAGACGGCTGGTAATTCTGCCTATACGTTGGCCTCTGCTGATAGGCATTGTTGAGTCCCAGCTGTAGTTTATTAGCAGTCGTCTCATCACGGGGCAGCTCATGGAGGACCGCGTCCATTTCAGAGGAAAAGAGTCCTTGGCCATTGGCATTTCCTCTACCTGTTTCTTTACCACCTCTTCTAAGTCGGCAGACCACAAGCAGGAGTGTCTATGAAGATGGATGGCCGACGCTATGTATTTTTGCAGTAGAGTCACAAATGTGCCTCGAGGGAGGGAGGCATTTGCGTAAACTTTACTCCCTAGGGAATCCAACATCTTTCCCTCTCGAGACGTTGGAATGGGAAGGCCACTGGCCGGGATTTTGCCCTGGGAGGCCTTAACTACTCGTCAATTGGGCAGAGTTTTGAACAGCTAAAAGACTTTTTTGTTTGTTTTTTCTGACCTCCAGAATGCATTATTTGGTTTTCAGTGCATTCTTATGGGAAACCGCGCTTCGAGATATGAATTTTTTGAGATACAAGAAACCCCAAGGAACAAATTAATTTCGTATCTCGAGGTACCACTGTATCAGCTTTTTAAAAAAGGTGTGTGTGCTTTAGAAATGTGTGCATATAAAGAAACAGCTGTAATCTTGGTTACGGCTTCTATGCCCTGAAATTCACTATACTGTACTGCTGTTTTATCAATTTTCTTCAGAATTTGCTGCTTTGTTTTTTATTTGAAAATCAGTTCTGCAAAACTTCCAATCCCTCCCAAAAAACAATCAGAACCAAAGGTGTCTTAAACAAAGCAGTTTAAAAAGTTTAATACATTTTTTAAAAAAGACACACACACCCTCCCTCCCATATGCTCAGCAAAAACCTGGAGCAGAGTTTGACCTTCTCTGTATGTTACCCAGGACAAGAGTGACTGTTTCAATTACCGGCCATTCGCCTGAAATGGGCTCAGAAGGACGGAAAAGAACGCATGGAAGTCGAACATGCTAAGCCGCCGTCAGCGGAGATCTGGAGAAAGGTTTCATTGCAAATCGACGCCAAGGTGTCGGCGCCGCATGAAAGGGCGACGCAGAGGTCAGGATCCAGACAGGGGCTGCCAAAAGGGGCATCTTCAGACTTTTCCTGCAGAAGGAAGAATTATTCACGGCATCCCTAAGGAGGGACAGGTCAGAAAAATAGTAACGCTTGAAGCCTCCTGTCATGGGGGAGTATAATATAAAGTCACAATCGATACAAACACGGGGTTTAAAAAATATGAAAGGAAGCGAAAGAGTCTATCACAGCTGTTATATAAAGGGGGGTTAAAAATATAAAATAAGAAGCAAGAAGTCTTTCGATAGCCAAATGCTGAAGTTTTGCCACCCGGGCAGTTGTGCCATAGGCCAGGGGTGGAACAGAGAAGTCCAAAGCGGGTGATGATGGCTCTGCTCCTTAAAAGGAGGTTTCACGGTTGGCCGCTGGCTCAGGATCAGGGCTGGCTGGCTGGCTGGCTGGTCTGGCTAGAGTTCTTCAAAGAAGGCCACACGGGATTTGGTGCTCTGTAAGGTGAGCTGAAGAAAGGGGGATGGGGAAAAAGGGGGGGGAACATAAAAGGGATTAATTCTCACAGTTGCATTTCCTGGGTAAATGCCGCATCAACAAGATTTAGGAAGGAGCAATAGAGCTACAAGCAGGCGGCTTACAGAAGGTAAGATTGTGTGGCTGACAGAACTGTACATTTCCAACGTATTTAAAGCCTACTATAGCAGTTCAGGGACTGCAGTGGCTCAAGTGGATAAGACACTGACTGGAAGGCGGCAGGTCAGCAGTTCGATACCCGAATACTGCAGGAGTGAATGAGCTCCCGTCTCTGTCCCAGCTCCTGCCCACCTAGCAGTTCGAAAGCAAGAAATTGCAAGTAGATAAATAGGGACCACTTCGGTGGGAAGGGAATCAGTGTTCCCATGTCTACTCATGCCTGCCACATGACCACGGAAACGGCTGCAGAAGCAGGCAGCGCTGGCTCTTTGTCTGTGAAACAGAGATGAGAACGGAACACTGCTTACCTTCCCACCGAAATGGAACCTGTTTATCTACTTGCAATTCCCGGTTGTTATATGCTGCAATTTCTAATACGGTACCACTTTTAAAGCAAAGCAATCCCACTTCTGCTTAATGCACACTCTGGGCAGGTTCCACAAGTGAATTATCATTTTGTCCCCAACATAATGGGGGCTCATACAGAACAAACGTCACAAGGATGGCCATGGATTCTCAGGCAAAATCTCTTTAGCAAATGCGTAATGCCATATAATAAAGAGACTGTGGTAGATGAATACTGGAAGGTCGGCAGGTCAGCAGTTCGAGGGCTGTACTTTACAGACTGGGAGCAGCTGATAGTTTGATTTTTCGACTTCTGTACTGTCTAATTCAGGGGTGGCAAAACTTTTTGGGCTACGGGCCAGTCACGAAGTTCAGGGGGCTGGTCACTATGGCCCGGGGGCCAGATCCAGGCCCTGACACCCAATTCATCCGGCCCATGAAGCCCTCATCACTCCCGGAAGCGGATGTAAAATGTGACCTTACGGGCACATTTTACTTCCGCTTCAGGGAGCGAAGAGGGCTTCGCGGGCCGGATGAACTGGTGTTGGGGCCCCTAGTTTTGCCCCCCCCCCCGGTCTAATTAGTACAAACCCAGTCTAGGTCTGTGGTTCCTAATGTGGGGCACACACACCACAGGAGCAAGAGTTTTTAAAGGGAGCAAGAGTCAGTGCTATCTGCATCTGCAGACATTTCCATGTTCATGTAGCAAGCATGACTAGACATGGAATGCTTTTCCCTGTCCACCGAAGTGGTACCAGTTTATCTACTTGCAATATCTTGCTTTCGAACTGCTAGGTTGGCAGGAGCTGGGACAGATGACTGGAGCTCATCCTGTCATGCAGCACCCGGGAATCGAACTCCAACTTTCCAGGTAGTTCAGTGTTTTAACCTCTTGAGCTACCGCGGTACCTGCTACGTCTTCTTCTACCCTACTATGCTCTATCAAGTTCTTCTTTGCGGTCTCTGTGAATCCACACAAATAGATTTACTGTTGTGGGGCACCCCGGTCTCGAACTGCTGACCTTCCAGGCGTCAAGTCCAATGTCTTAACCACTAAGCCACTGCAGCTTGCCGACGGTTCTGTGGACACGTGGCAGGCATGACTAGACACCGGAGTGCAGGGAATGCTGTTTTGTTCATTGAAAATGCATTTTAACCACAAGCCACCACAGTCCTCTCATAAGTAAAGCCTGCATCTAAATCCATCCATCTATGGCCACCTCTTCTTTTCTGGGCAGTAGAACAGCCATCACACAGAATGCAAAGTTGTCATCTCTGATTCCACAGGGCATAGCCGTCTTGCCAATTTTACTCACAGGTTCTTGTCTACAGCAGTGAGGAGCATATGAGACGTCCCATGAAACCTCTCGCTTTCCCATCAAGCAAGCCACCAGAGATACTAGCCGGCCCCGACACCTCTGTAATTGTAGGGGACGAAAGCTCAAAAGACGATACTGAGTGGCAAGCGAATGAATGCAGAAGAGTCTCGACGGCCGTTGTGTGAAGTTTCAGCCTTTCCAAAATGCATTTAACCCCTCTCGCTTTTCCTGCAGGGTTCATCTCACTTGTCAGAAGACAAATGAGTCACGCTCAGGTAGAGAAGAGAGAGCACTGAAATATGTATGATGATGGAGAGGACGAGACACGTCTGCAGGCAAGGTTGGGAAGACTGAGCAAGAATGCCAGACACAATACACACCCTCCGGTTGGCATCGCCCCACCGAAGATCAGGCGAGAAGTAGCAGCGGACGAACTAAGAGAGAACTAAGCAAGAGAAGGAGCCTCGGCACCCTCTGAATGGATATGAGCCTCAAGTAACCCTGTTACCATCCCTGCTGAAGTGGTACCTATTTTCCTACACACAATTTCTTGCTTCTGAACTGCTAGGTTGGCAGGAGCTGGGATAGATGATGGGAGCTCACTCCATCGAGGAGCACTTGGGTCTTGAACCGCTGACCTGCCCACCTTCTAGCTGTCAAGCTCACTGTCTTAACCATTAAGCCACTGCAGTCCAATGTTTACTCTGCTAGGTTGCCCTTGGGCTTTTGATCTCCATTGTCATGTAGCCATATTTGGTAAAGGTAAAGGCTGCCCTTGCTCGAAAGCCAGCCGTATCCAACTCTAGGGTTCAGTGCTCATCTCTGTTTACAGCCAAAGAGCCAGCGCTAGCTGCCTGCCTCTGAAGACATTTCCTTGGACATGTGGCAGGCATGAACTAGATACCGGAGTGCGTGGAACGTTGCTACTCTACTAAGTAAAGGTAAAAGTTTCCCTTGCTCAAAAGCCAGTCGTATCCGACTCTAGGGGTCAGTGCTCATCTCTGTTTCTAAGCCGAAGAGCCAGCGCTGTCTGCTTCTGCAGACGTTTCCATGGTCATGTGGCAGGCATGACTCGACACCGGAGCGCTTGGAATGCTGTTGCCTTCCCACCGAAGTGGTCCCTATTTATCTACTTGCAATTTCTTGCTTTCGAACTGCTAGGTTGGCAGGACCTGGGACAGAGACGGGAGCTCATTCCATCCTGCAGTACTCGGGAATTGAACTGCTGACCTTCTGCCTTCCAGTCAGCATCTTAGTGACTACTACCCTCTTATTAATCAAGAACGCATTTTAATCCCATTTGCAGGCCCCAGATTAAGTAGTGCTACTGAGAAGGCAATAAAGCCTTGAAAGTAAAATGCCGTCTCTGAGCCAGGATCATGAAACGCCGTTAACCTTGGTGCTGAAAACTTCCCAAGCACGGTCACCAGAAGGTATTCAAGCTCAACCACAAAGCACGTTGGAGGGAGGGCATTTTGCTGCCAAGGACCAGATCTTAAGATCGGCTGCCTCCTCCTACGTGGCCTCGTTCCAGCTACCTGACGCCAAGTCTTAGGACTCAAGAGACCACCTGCCAGCTAGCTGCAAAAAGCCGTGACAGAAGTCAGAGGACCTGGGCCTGCCGGCGATGGCCCATGGCTGCACAGCTGAAGAAAGGCGCCTTATGCAAAGTCAAAATACCAAACGAATACCAACACCAAAGTTAATACAAGGAACGATATCATCAACAAATAGGGAACTCGACCAACCCCGCTGCGTACTTCAGCTTTGGCCCTGAGCATCTCCATGGCAGAGTATGCTGTTCCAGTACGGAGCGCATCCCCAAATGCAAAACAAGTTGACAATGCTGTGAATGAAGCCATGCGTAGAGCGACAGGAAGCCTAAAGCCTACACCAGTGGAGAAAATAGACCCTCTTGTTGGTGTTGCTCCACCCAAAATCAGGAGAGGAGTAGCAGCGGATGCCGAGAGAGTGAAACAAGAGGAGGATCTTCGACATCCTCTGAATGAATATGAACCTCAAGAATGCCAGTTCAGATCCAGGAAGAGCTTTATGGCAAGAACAAACATTCTTGTGGGTACACAAGAGCAAAAACAAATTAGAAGATGGAGGAAGGAGGTCTCTGGACAAGGAACATCATTAAAGGTGGAGATGGCTGAGGAACTCAACCTCCCCTACGTCACTTGGAGGACCCTGAGTAGGCTGAAGGCTGGAGTCCCTCAATGCAAGACCAACTTGCTCAAGTGAAGGCTGCTGGCAGACAACAACACGCTGTGTAAATGTGGAAAAATACAGAATCTGGCTCATTTGCTGGTCTGCCGATGAGTGTCAGACATATGCACCGATGAGGACTTGAGTTTGGCCAACGGCAAGAAAGCGGCTTCATTTTGGCAGTCTGGGGTTTGATCTGGACATGAAAGAAGAAGAATGGGGTGTGGGGACACCGTTTGACCAATCCTAACATAAATGCAAACTAGGTAGCTTTAGGACAGGGGATGTTTTACGTGAGAGTGAAGCCAAGACATGTATCTCGGGCACACTAATAAAAACCCAGCCACTGGAGCTGTGAATGTTCTCGAGGCCATGTGGAGCACAAAAACACAATACCTGTAGACCTTCATTATCCTATTTGATTACTATCTGCATTATAGGCACCCTGGGAGAAAAAAAAATGCCTTCTGGATTAGGGGGAAATGAGCAATGCGTCCAAATGGCGCTTCCTTAATTGGGAACACTTTGGCACATAGGCAGAATTAAGGGATGAAGAAACATAATGAAGGGTAGGAGGGCCTTTTGCTCAGCTCTGCTTAGAGCAGCGATGGCGAACCTTGGCATGCCAGGTGTTCTGGAACTTCAATTCCCAGAAGCCCAAGCCCCTGTGAATCCACATGAATGGTTTTACTGGCACTCCAGGTGTTCTTGGACTTCAATTCCCAGAAGCCCAAGTCCCTGTGAAAATCCACATGAATGGGTTTACTGCGTGTAAACAGACTTGGGCTCCTGGGAATAGAGGTCCGAGAACACCTGGAGTGCCAAGGTTCACCATCACGGGGAATGTAACTCCCATCAGTGGCCTCCATGCTTGTGGTGAGTCCAACACATGCTAATTCCCTGCAAGTATGACGCCAGATCCTGTGTTCTTGCATGTGGAAAATCCAAATTCAATTTCGGCATCTCGTTTAAAGCAGCAGGTCTTCTTTATGTCCTTTTGCCCCATTGGATGTTGAAGGAGATACAAGGTTCCTACTCTGGCCCTTCTAGTGGTCTCCACCGGCATTATGTTGGTGTTCTTGTAATATGACTCTGATGTTCTTCTCTCCATCTTCCTACTCCTCCTTCCACATGTGCCTTGTACGGTATGGACTTCCAAGACATTCTCTCCAGGTGGGAAAACCACTTTATCTGTGGTCTCTGTATGCAATTTAAGATGGGCTCTGTTCCAATTCTTTCCCTTATAATCTCATTCCTGATTTCATCCCGTCTGGTCACTCCAGCAGCCTTTCCTCAGACATCTCATTTCCGTGGTGACTAACTTTCATTTATGTTTTATTGTCAGTATCCACGTCTGGAATGGCAGTGACTTAAAACTTCTCTCCGACGAAGGACACTGGCCTGGTCAGCAAAGGACACTGGCCTGGTCAGTAAAGGATACTGCCCTGGTCTGATACTTAAGGTGTGACCAGACAGGGATAAAAAAATCGTGCCTGATTGTCTCGAAAAAGGTCCCTTAGTTAGGAGACTTTTGGGGGTGGTTCTAGACCGCCGCATTTCACCGACCTCAGAAGCATGGAAGAGGTTGAATCAACCTTGAGCCCCGGTCACGATCGAACTCACAACCTTTTGGCTGCAGGACAGCAAGTTAGCCGCTGCGTTACCAGGGCTCCTTTGTAATTTCCTGATCCCCGGGAAATTGCTCGCACCCGCCTATAACACAAGCGCTTCAACACGTGAGCGTCACATCCATTTCATTTGCACCCCTTATATAACTCGTTTTTGCTAAGGAAACCCAGAACAGGAAAGGAAATTACTGAAGAGATTTAATGCCCCCTGCTGGTAATAATGGCTTGACTAGTGCATGTCTCAGAGGGACAAATTTCGACAAGTTAACAAGCACCCACAGAACATGGACGTCTTTGGGACGAACCGGTTTTGTGGTCAGGAAAAGAATGGGACCTACCGTGCTTTAGCATCAAAGCTTCCTACCACCCGCCCTAGTAAAGGTCATGATCGCCCTTGCTCCAGTCGTATCTGACTCCAGGATTCAGTGCTCATTTCTGTTTACAACCCAAGAGTCAGCATGGGCTGCGTCGGCAGATGTTTTTGTGGTCATGTGGCAGGCATGACTAGGCGCTGTTCCCTTTCTTGCCTAAGCGGTACCTATTTATCTACAGTACTTGCAATTTCTCGCTTTCGAACCGCTAGATTGGCAGGAATTGGGACAAACGACGGGAGCTCGCTCCGTCACGCGGTTCTCGGGTCTTGAACTCCGGCACCACTCACCTTACAAGCCCATAAATGGCTGGAAGGTGCACAATTCCAGAAAGACAGCACTGCTCTTTCAGCTTTAAAAAAGGCAAAACAGCAGACAGATTTCTAGGCAACAGGAGAGCTAAACCTTCAAACATCTGCATGGATGACTAAAGGCTGGAACACATGGAATGGTGGTACCTTTCCCACTGAAGTGGTACCTATTTATCTACTTGCAAATTCTTGCTTCTGAACTGCTAGGTTGGCAGGAGCTGGGACGGACGACGGAGGCTCACTCCGTCACACAGCATTTGGGTCTCGGAACTGCAGACCTGCCAACCTTCCAGTCATCAAATTCAGCATCTTAGCCACTAAACCACCTCGATCCACCACCCACCCTACCAGCCGATAAATGGCTGGAAAGGAACATGTAGAAAAGAAACCAAGCTTATCTGAAAGACTTCTATTTAGCTCTCCGAGGCAAAGGAACAAGCAGATTTCTCAGGAACAGGCAAGTTAAACCTTCAAAGTCTACTTTTCAGATTATCTCTTAGATCAGTCCAACCAAACACTTAAAAGCGGAAACCTGTTGTCGTCTCCCTACTAAAAACATCTCCCACAGCTATGCTCAGTGCTGGAGAATAAGAAATCCACAGCAAGAGAAGCCGAATTCATCTCTCTATAAATTACGTAAATTAAGCCCATTTGCATGATTTCTCATTTTGCATAATTTATTAATCCGCACTCTTTATGACACAATTCATTAAGGGCAGATAAACTTTAGTAATTGCTTTCCGCGTGAAGGGTTCTATTTTTTGTGAAGCGTGGGTCCACAACGACGGAAAGAGGCACCCAATTGTCATCTCTGAGCACCCTAAAACTTTATTAAACACCCCATTTGCTTCAAACATGGCGGTGGGAATTGCCTACACCTAATTCAAGCATTTAGAGACTGCGGTGGCTTAGTAGTTAAGACGTTGAACTTGACGGCTGGAAGGTCAGCAGGCCAGCAGTTCGAGACCAGAGTACTGCACGACGGAGTGAGTTAACCACCGCGTGATGATCAGCACTGAGTTCCTAGCAGTAGGAACTAATAAATAAATACCACAGCAGGATAACCTGTCCGGACATTTGTAAGGACAGACAATCCTGTGGTTTAATAACTGCCAATTATTGATGCCATTTCCCTTATATTAGAGCAGTTTGCAAACATTAATTAACTAATCAATCCTAGAATGATTCCTATAATTTAGGTAAGAAAGCATAGCCTTAAGGTCTCCGATATGTTTTACGTAGCATATAAGAAAATATCAGCAGAGGCGTTTTGAAGAAAAGCAATAAAACATTGAAATACAGTGGCACCTCACTTAAAAGAGTATAATGCGTTCCCCAAAGCACTGATCAGTCAATGTACTGACTTAGGCTACTGGGAATCGCCACTGGTCTATTCTATTACAACAGCTCCTGCCTTTCTCCTCACACCCAAACTGAAGTTGGCTACCCACCGCCGCCACCAAAGAAATTAAAGCAAAGGAGTCCTAGCCTGGATCTTCTGGCTCTACGGACTCTGTTCCTGCCCATGCCTTTTGACAGCTGCTAAGTCAGGGGGTGGCTGAGAGCGGCTCCCAAATCGCCATGTACTGGTGGCAGCCAGATGGAGTTGGCCAAGAGCGGACAGATCTGGTTCAGCAGGAAGAAGATCAGAGAGTCCGAAGATGCCTTGTTTGCTGCCTTCTGGAGAGATGAAGGCTAGGAGAGCCAAGACCTGAAGACTAACTTCAGAGGGGAAATTATTTATTATTCATCCAAGTGGATATTTTTTTTAAAAAATCAGACATAGGACATATGTCCCAGGGTAGAATTAAAGACAGATTACACTGCATCACAATCATATAAATATTGTCTGCTACTTGGTCCATTTCATGTGTCCCATACTAGAAATCAAGTTTGCTGAATAAATCTGAATAAATAAATAAAAATCTAAATCTGAAGTCTGATTCTGCCTAGGACATCAGGATCTTACGTTAGCAAATCTCATCCGCTTGGTTAGGTTCTTGCATTGATCATGCAGGGTATATTTGCCAGAAATATAGCAAAAACTGTCTGATTTATTAAGATAGCTGCGCCTACTCATCTTTAGCTCAAAACATACTCACTACAGCCTAGCTGTACTATCCAAAAAGATGGTTTCGCACTAGAGACAAATCTTGGTCTTATATACACCTATTTCTGACCTCAGCTCACTGACTTGCCCAGACGTGCCCGGCCGCTGCTGGAACATGCATGCTAACAGGGGATGTGATTCAGCGGCAGCAGGCATAGTGGTAGCTGCAACTGTTCTAATGTTCCCATGCCCAAAAAAAAAAAAAAAAAAAAAATTACCCAACAACCAATCATTTGAACAGCTAGCGCTGTTCTGGTTTGGAATCAGCACACTCATGTAAATCACACGTGTTATTCGCAGTAGCAAAATTGTTATTGCGCAGTGTAATCTAGCATGCCAGCTGTGTTCAGTTTCTCTGTTTTGCTCCTGGAGGGAAGGGATAGATGGACGGATGGACAGACAGACAGACAACATGCAGCAGGTGCCAAATTTAAGCCTCATGGCTGCCAGTCAGTGTCATCAAAACCGGGGGTAGAAAAACCACGGGAATGACTCATTATAAAGACGTTTCCTCTGCCCCTGCTTGCCCAAATGTCTGTCTCAAGATTTTCCCCACCCCACACCCCCCAGTGAGACATCTTGATTATCTGTCTGGAAACTGACAATTTCACTCCCTCTCCTCCCACCCTCAGTACCAGTTACCACTCTTCAGCGTCTCGGATGCCGGTGCCTGCAGGGGGAAGGCAGATTGTGCAAAATGGGCTGCCCAATTGGGTGATCTTCATCCAAATAATCGGGGGGCTAAGAAAACTGAAGGGCTCCGGTGGCTTAGTGGTTAAGATGGTGAACTTGATGACTGGAAGGTTGGCAGGCCAGCAGTTCAAGACCCGAGTTCTGCACGACAGAGTGAGCGCCCGCCTCTGTCCCAGCTCCTGCCAACCAAGCAGTTCGAAAGCTAGAAACTGCAAGTAGATAAAGAGGTACCACTCTGGTGGGAAAAGTAACAGCATTCCGTGCGCTCCGGTGCCCAGTCATGCCTCCCACATGACCACAGAAACATTTGCAGATGCAGCCAGCACTGGTTGTTTGGCTGTAAACAGAGATGAGCACCAAACCCTAGAGTTGGATACGACTGGCTTTTGAGCAAGGGCAACCTTCACCCTGACTTAAGATAACTTGCCCCCAACCCATCTCTATTGTCTCTTTCTGGGCATCCCCAAATCCTGGCTCATCTGCCAATCCTTGCATCTTGACAACTGCAGTTCGAGATGATGTTTTAAAAACAATATATTTTAATTACATTTTAAGCCGTTCTCAACCTTTTAAAGAGAGCTTCAGGGGCCAGACGGCCATTTTGCTCTTCCTCCACCATGTGGCACTTCCAGGTGTGGTGGAGGCAGTAGAGCCCCACATGAAATGGTGCCACGGACCGCATCCGGCCCACAGGCTGCAGGTTAAGAACCCCTGATTTAAAGTTTTAAAATGTTTTTACCTGGATATGCTTTTTCAATAATAGATTTAACTACATTCTAAGCATTTTCAATTTTAGCATTTTTACTGTGCTGGTCTTAGGTAAAGGCCACCCTTGTTTGAAAGCCAGTCGTATCCGACTCTAGGGTTCAATGCTCATCTCTTTTTATGACCAAAAAGCCAGCGCTGTCTGCATCTGCAGACGTTCCCATGGACACTTGGCAGGCATGACTAGATACTGGAGTGCACGGAACGTTGCTTACCTTCCCAACCGAAGTGGTCCCTATTTATCTACGTTGCAATTTCTTGTGCTTGAACTGCTAGGTTGGCAGGAGCTGGGACAGAGATGGGAGCTTGCTCCGTCATGTAGTACTCGGGAATCGAACTCCGACCTTCCAGCCGTCGAGCTCAGTGTCTTAAAAGCACTTGAGACATCGATGGCCATAGACTGTAACAAAGTGATTGATTGATTGGCTGGTTTGAGATGAAGTGGATTCAAAGCTGTGGATTGCAAAAACATGCCGGGAAAGGGGGAGAGAGAAAGTGTCGCCTACGTGAGCGCAACGAGATTGTGCAAGCAAATCAAAGTGATTAAAGAGCAAATTACATATTTTTGTCACAGAGAGGAAATTGATTTTAAAAGGCAGCATTGTGCGAGCTTCTCCTTCCTCCACAGAAAAGAAGCAGGGCGGAGAATGATTTCTGCAAAAGCTTTACCAAGAAAAACACTGCACAACGACGATTTTGCTACTGGGAACAACACATGTGCTTTACATGATATCGAGTGTGCCGATTCCACATCTGAACTCAGAATTTGCCTGTCATGTACAGACTTTTAGTTATAGGCATGCTACAACTCTTCAAATGGTCATTCATTGGGTAATGGGGACATTATAACAGTTGCAGCTACCACTGAGCCGGCTGCCGCCTCAGCTGAATCACGTCCCCTGCGGCATGAATGTTCTAGCAGCAGCCAGGCATGTCTGAGCACATCAGTGAGCTGAGGTCAGAAACAGGTATATAAGGCGAGAAGGACCAAGAGCTTGTCTCTAGTGCGAAGCCATCTTATTGGATAGTACAGCTAGGGCATAGTGAGTCTGTTTTGAACTAAAGGCGAGTAGGCGCAGCTGTGTTAATAAACCAGATAATCACATTTATATGCCTAATTACCTTAAAATCCTGACATCCTAGGCAGAATGGAACTTCAGATTTGGATTCAGCGCACTTGATTTAGTCTAGGACTCATGGGCTATACCAAGTAGCAGACAATATTCATTTTTTTGTGTGTGATGCAGTGAAATCAAAGATAGAGTGGGAGAGGGGTGGGTGGAAAGAAGCAGCCAAAACTCAGAGGGGATCAGAGTAAATTGGGAGGCACATTATTTCTTTAGCCAGGGCTTCTCGTCTTCTTCTCCAAAGGATGTTTATTTGACTTTAAGCAACCAATAACGCCACTGTAGTGAAACCTATTTTACACTCACTAATCTAATAACTACAGGCACAAAACATTTGCTGTCCTTGCAAAAAAATAAATAAATAAATATTTTTTTAACCCGAAATTGAAATAAGACCACAAAATCTATTTAGGCACCTTTCCCAATAAGCCTGGAGATGATGGATGAGTAGGATGAGAAAAATAGCAGCAGGGAAGGGGAGCTTTAATCCATCAGAGATAAGGAGCCCGTGTGGCCACAAGCCAAGAATTTCAGACGGGAGATTTCTTCTCACTCCAGAAGAAGGAAGCAAACATTAGGATGTAATAATGAACTGCGTAATGAACTCTGATCGGGCTTTAAGAAGGAAACTAGTTAAGATGGGGTTTTGATCTCCATTGTCAAGTAGCTATATTCATTAAGGTCGCCCTGGCTCGAAAGCTAATTGTATCCGACTCTAGGGTTCAGTGCTCATCTCTGTTGACAGCTAAAGAGCCAGCGCTGGCTGAGTCTGCAGACGTTTCCATGGACATTTGGCAGGCATGTCTCAGCCCTGGAGGGAAGCCACTACACTTCATGATTGCTCCGAGGATCCCCAATATTTGGAATCTGATAACTGCATTTCGGTGGGAAGGTAAACAGTGTTCTGTGCGCTTCCGTGCCTAGTCATGCTTGCCACATGACTACGGAAATGTCTGCAGACGCAGACAGTGCTGGCTCTTCAGCTGTAAACAGAGATGAGCACTGAACCCTAGCGTAGGATACGACTGGCTTTCAAGCAAGGGAAACCTTTACCTATTTACAGCACAAGAAGAAGAAGAGAAGTTAGGTTGGATAGATGCAGAACAGGCAAGGGTCTTTGCTATTCGGCCTGCTTCCCTAATTTCTTTCTTCACACGCAAGATACACGACCGTGCTGTTTGGAAGAGTAACAACTCCCCGTTGAAACAACTCCCCGTTCTTCTGGCTCCTACTGAGCACACATCACCAATTCTCTCTGATTTTAAGCAAGAGGCTTGAAACCAGAGAGAAACCAAAAGCAGGAGGAAAGCCTCGGCTCCTGTAGTCTTACTGAAAAGGCAAGACTCCCTCAAACTCTGTCAGTGGAAGCACTACCCTATGTGAGGGGAGAAAGCCACTGCCAAGAAAACGTGGCTGGCTACGGGACCACAGAGCGCATCAAAAGGGATTAGCATGTTAAACACCTAATTAAACATGGAAAAGTAGCCGATATCTTCCAAGGTGGCAAAGCAGTCACACTCAAGTGTGCACTTTCTGGACGGTTCACAAGTTAATTAGCATTTTTGCCCTCAACATACTCATTTTACCAACCTTAGAAGGATGGAAGGCTGAGTCAACCTTGAAATCTGGCCAGGATCGAACTCACAACCTTTTGGGTTGCAGTACAGCGGTTTCACCACTGTACCACTAGGCCTCCTAATTATGGGGAAAGCGCAGTCCATTCCCAGGACTCTTCTAAACTGTTGGACAAGGCATAGCCTCCCTTGCAAGAAATTGCAAGTAGATAAATAGGTACCGCTTTGGTGGGAAAGGCAGCAGTGTGCCGCGCACTCCGGCATCTAATCATGCCTGCCACATGTCCACAAAAACATCTACGGACCCAGACAGCGTTGGCTCTTTGGCTGTAAATGGAGATGAGCACTGAACCCTAGAGGCAGATACAACTGGCTTCCAAGCAAGGCCAACCGTTATCTTTCCTGTGTTGCAACACGACTAGTTGGAGAAGAACATCTTATGCAAAAGAGGAGAAAGCGCTGAATATATTAAGCACAAATAACAAACATTCACACAGGATACAGGGCAGAATTTCGGGACTGCAGTGGCCCAGTGGTTAAGAAGCTTGTATTGTGGGCTGGAAGGCCGGCAAGTCGGCAGTTCGAGACCCGACGAGCCTTTCACACGGATCGCAATTCTACGACATAAGCAAGCGGTACCTCAAGCGGCCATTCAAAGCGACTGGTTAAATCTCAAGGGTTTCAGGCGGTCAAGCAGAAAGAGCATCTGGTCAGTAGCAGAAAGAAAGAAGCCACTTCTAAACAGGCATGACTTTCACAAAGGCAGGGAAATTTCAAAAGGAAACGGGATGCAGCCAGATCGTAACCGGAGAGTTAGTCCAATGAAATCCACGTGATCCGAATCCACGAAAGGGAGAGCTCTTCCCGTGGTTTTACAGTCAGGCATTCGATCTAAGGCAGGGGTTCCCCAACCTTTTCAAGCCAGGCGCCAGGTCATGCTCCCTCAGTCAGCTTTGAGGGACGGACGGCCATTTTGCCCTGCCAGCACGATGGGGTTGGCCGTTCTGTCCCAACAGTTTCAAAAGGGTGGCTATTTTGTTTCTCAAATGCCCTTGAAGGGGGGGGCACATGAAACGGCCCCATGGGCAGGACCTGGCCCACGAGCCTTAGGTTGGGAATCCCTGATCTAACAGGACTGCAGTGGTTTAAGACACCGAACTTGACAACTGGAAGGTGGGCAGATCAGCAGTCTGAGACCCAAGTGCTGGCACGGCGGAGCGAGCTCCTATCTCTGTCCCAGCTCCTCCCAACTTAGCCATTCCAAAGCGAGAAAAATTGCAAGTAGATTTATGGGTACTGCTTCAGTGGCAATGGAGAAAGCGTTGCATGTGCTCTGGCATCTAGTCATGCCTGCCACATGACCGCAAAAACGTCTGCAGCCTTAAATTGCTGACTGAAGCTGAGCGTCAAAAGCAAGCTCATGCAGATGTTAGTAGGGGAGTTGGGAACCCCCAGCACGGCACAGAGAAAGCACCTTGGACTAACCTATTTGGAAGTCTCAAATGCAGATTGGTCTTCTGCCTTGGGCTTGAGGCTAAACCGGTAAAATAAGAACAAAGAGAAATTGGTCCTCCGTGAAATCAAGCGCATTCTTTACAATACGGTGGTGACATCGCAGCTGACGGTTACTCTCCCCGGAAAGTTCCTTACCACACTCCTATGCAGACAACATTCTGGTGCAAAGCCACACGGACAAGAGGGCTTTCTGGAGGGGACATTTCTTCATCGGAAGGACCATCCAGATCAGGGATTATCAGCAGGACGGGTACGGCCCACAATGCCATTTCATGTGTCCCCCCCCCCCCATGCCTTCACCACACCAGGAATTGCCATGTGGTATAGGAAGGGCAAATGGCTGTCCGGCCCCCAAAGCTGTCTGAGGGTACTGTGACCCGGCCCCTGGCTTTAAAAGGTTGAGAACTCCTAATACAGATGTTTAGGAACCCTGGTAGCACAGTAGTTAAAATGCTCCACTGCAACCAAAAGGTTGTGAGTTCTATCCTGAACAGGGGTCAAGGTTGACTCAGCCTTCCACCTTTCCGAGTTCAATAAAATCAGGGCCCAGCATGTTTGGGACAAAATGCTAATTAACGTATGAACTGCCCAGAGAGTACACTAAGGACTATGGGGTGGGTATAGAGATGCGATTGCTTTTGTGTCATCTATTTCCTGCATTTTGGGTACAAAGTTACGTGTGGCCCAAATTTTGGCACCTCCACGTGGGATCCATCGGGTTGGTCTATTTTAGTCCAAACTGCACTTTTGTTGCCAACCTTTTGAGAGGGTTCTATTGTTTCATGGTGCTCTATTTTAACCACGGTGGCTCAAGTGGTTAAGATGCTGGACTTGAAGCCTGAAAGGTCGGGGTTTGAGACCCGAGTCAGCACCATGGAGTGAGCTCCCGCCTCTGTCCCAGCTCCTGCCAACCTAGCGGTTCGAAAGCAAGAAATTGCAAGAAAAGAAATAGGGACCACTACGGTTGGAAGGAAACAGCGTTCTGTGCACTCCGGTGATGAGGCAGACTAAATGTCCACGGAAACATCGGCAGACGCAGACTGCGCTGGCTCTTCGGCCCTTGAAACAGAGATGAGCACTGAACCCTAGAGTCGGATATGACTGGCTTTCAAGCAAGGGAAACCTTTACCTTTGCCTAATGCTGGCCAGGTTATTCTGCTATCCAATAAGATGGTTTCGCACTAGAGACAAGCCCTCAGCCCATCTTGCCTTATACTGTATACCTATTTCTCATGTCAGCTCCCTGACATGCCCGGCCCTTGCTCTAACATGCATACCATCAGGGGACGTGATTCAGCTGAGCCAGCGGCAGGCATAGTGGTAGCTGCAACTGCTATAATGTTCCCATGTAAAAATATATTACCCAATGACCGACCCTTTGAACGGCTCTCGCACGCCTTAAACTCTATACGTGATAGGCAAATTCTGAGTTCAGATTGGGAATCAGCACACTCTATAGCGTTTAAATCATATGTGCTATTCCCAGGAGCAAAATCATTGTTGCGCAGCATTATAGATCTAGAGAAGTTAAAACTATTGGCTTCGTGTTGTAAAGCAGATCCGTCACGAGCGTGAGCTCTTGACGGAGGCAAAATAAAACAGAAGTTAAATAAGATCAGTTGTTCACGTTGCTTGTTCTTAACAATCTCTCCGTCTGCCAGGCTTCTCATGGGACTGAGTTTAATGGAAGGCTTGTTATGTCTATTTGAAAGATGGAATTCCACACCGACTTCGGTGCTTGAGACCCGAGACAGCTATCAAAGGCAATCCAAAAACGTGTCTAGTCCCGGCAATTTCTTTTTACAAAAGCCATCCAATTCTGGAGGAAGCTGAGCGCCACATAAGCAAGGGTGATTCTAAATGGCACGCTGACCTTGGCAGAAAAATGTCAATCTCTTTGCAACTGAACAAAGCTTTCACTGAAGGAGAAAGGTTTTCATCATATTTCACCTTCTGCCATATCTGAATCCGAATATCGACAATCCTCATGGCAATCAGGTAGGAAGGCTGTCCCGGGAATATAATGGCGTGGCCTTTCATCTGCCTTCCGCATCGCAGCGTGACACCCGTGCCACGGATCCAGTTCCATAAGTCGCTTTCTGGTCTCGAGCCCTTTTGGCATGCAAAGTCCTTATCTTCAGGCCAGGATGGATGAAGTTGCTCCCCTCCATCAAGATGGATTCAAGTGGGATTTAATCCACTTGGGGACCCTCACCCTTCCCAGTGGACTTCCACACCCAAGCCATTAGTCCTCAGGGTGGTCACGTAAGTTAACCGCCGCCAGACACTTGACATTGAGTCGCTGGCCATAGGGTCTACTCTATTACTGTAGCAGGATAACCTAGCCAGACTAGGTTTTCATCATTAGAAGTTTAGAATAAAACGGTTACCATTCCTGCAACAGTTAAGGGGATTTCTACTCGTCATACCCAATACTGCTCTCCTCCAAACCAGGAAGGTGAAGTGGCACCTGACCCAGTTGCTAACTCTCACCTAGGATGATAGAAAGATGTTTCCACCTGTGGTTCTGGGTGGGGAAACGCCAGGCGGAGGAGGAAACTCCTACTCCTGTCTCCGGTTTTAGAAATTGGAACTAACTGTGGGACTGCAGCCAGGTCTGGAAAATAATGGGAGTTAGCAGCGATGTCTTGCTTTTGAAGTGCTCGGTTGGCAGGAACCAGGGCAAACAACGGGTGCTCACTCCGTTTTGCGGCACTCAGGTCTCAAACTGCTGACCTGCCAACCTTCCACTTGTCAAGTTCAGTATCTTTACCACTAAGTCGCCATGGTCTTCTAATAAAGGGAAGCTCCACTCAAGCACTACTTTCTTCTCTCTCATTTATAACATGCCAACCTAGCAGTTCGAAAGCAAGAAATTGCAAGTAGATATATAGGGACCACTTCGGTGGGAAGGTAACAGCGCTCCGTGCGCTCCGGTGTCTAGTCATGCCTGCCACATGACCGCGGAAACGTCTGCAGAAGCAGACAGCGCTGGCTCTTCGGCTTTAAAACAGAAATGAGCACTGACCCCTACAGCCGGATACGACTGGCTTTCGAGCAAGGGAAACCTTTACCTTTACTATAGTCGCTGGAAGAGGGAAACCCAGGAGTACAGAAGTGGAAAATTCTAAATTAGTTATAATAATAATAATAATAATAATAATAATAATAATAATAATAATAATAATAATAATAATAATAATAATAATAATAATTATAATTATTATTATTATTATTATTATTATTATTATTATTATTATTATTATTATTTTGTGTCAGAAATTATTCTGCGTTGAAAGGACTTTTGCTGGAGAAACTCTGCTCAGGGAATGCGCAAATGGATCTCCTTTTATGTCTCCAAGATCTTTTCCCACCAAAGCGGTACCTATTTATTTACTTGCAATTTCTTGCTTTCCAACTGCTAGTTTGGCAGGAACTGGGACAGAGTGTTCTTGAATGGGAGATGATAAAAGATCCACCCCAAGACTCGACGCCTGGCAGAACATCTTGCCATGAAGTTTTGGGACTTCCCTTTAGAATTTTCCTACCCTGCCACAAGAAATTGATGCATGCCTGTAGACACCATTTTGAATCATGAAAGCCAACGGGTGAGCATTTCTTTCCCTCCTTCTTCTTGGTCCCTTCTACTAAAGCTGTGCCTGAGTATTTGCTCAATAGGAACTAAGAGAAAGTGTACGCTAACCAGTGGAGAAGATACCGTTTCTGTCGTGAGATTTGCAATCTGCACCGGAACTAACCGGTGAGTAGCATCAAAGATATAGGGAGGGTTGAGCAGGGAAGGACAAGAGCTGGGTGAATTCTGAGGAGTAATTTGGAAGAATTAGTGGCTGTGGAATTCAATGCTTTCAACCCGCCCGGATTAAAACATGCCCTTCTAGCAGGTGTTATTCTCTGAGTTTCAAGAGCAACTGCCCTGTTCTGTGGCACGGAAGACACCAATTCCTTCTTCCTTTCTGCTAAAGCTGTGCCTGAGTATTTGTTCAATAGGAACAAAGAGAAAAGAAAAGGGAAACTGAGCCGGGATTATGTTCCTAAGGTGCCGATAGCGTTCAGGACCCTGGACACCTCCTGTAATACCCTTGGCTAAAGACCAGACTGGATTCATAGTACAGTTGGAATTCTATTTCCTAGCTGCCATTGGCCACATGGAACTGAGGAACTCCACTTAGCACGTGGGAAATCCTGTCCACCTGCAGTTGCCCAAGCCAAGCCAAACCCATTTATTATTTATGTCTAATTTTCTATTGTAAAAAAAAAAAAATTAGGCTGGCCAGAGTGGGAAAATATCCCAGATGGGCAAGATAGAAATGTAATAAACTAGCAAACAAGTAAAATAATTCACTTCTACTAAAGCCATGCCCAGAGCATTTGTTCAATAGGAACAAAGAGAAAGGAAAGGGGAAACTGAGCAGAGATCATGTTCCAAGGTGCTGACAGCAAAAAAAAAAAAAAAATGGACGCATTACCTTCTTAATTGTGTTGTGCTTGCTATTTCCTCGGTCATTGTTCTCATTGTGCAGGGTGTCCATCGCTGTCTCTCTCTCCTTCAGCTTCAGGGCTTCGATCTCGGTCTTCAACTCATTCAGCTGCTCCTGAAGGTGCTTGCTCTTCTCCATGTACTCTACCCTGAGAACATAGACATGCGCACAAAGAAAGAAACTGGTTGTTAGCTGTAAAACCAAATGATTCTGTTTGTTTGTTTGTTCGTTTTTGCAGATGCAGCTTAAATACATGATAGGCTTCTAATTTAATTATCCCTGAAGTACTGCCTGGAGCATGGAACAGATAATTTTGCTTTGAACTCCACACTGACAAGCTTCACTGATGCCAGGGGTCTGCCCCACATTCACACGGCTCATAGTAATAATAATTTCGTGTCAGAAATTATTCTGGGTTGAAAGGATTTTTGTAGAAGAAACTCTGCTCAGGGAACCCCCAAATGAGGTTCCTTTCATGTCCCCAAGAGCTGGAACAAAGACGGGTGCTCAGTCCGTCATGCAGTACCCGGGTCTCGAACTGCTGATTTGCCAGCCTCCCAGCTAACAAGGCGAGCTCCTAAACCACTGAGCCACCTAAAGGGTAAAGGTTTCTCCTGCTCAAAAGCCAGTCATATCCAACTCTAAAGAGTTTGGTGCTCATCTCCATTTACAGCCAAAGAGCCACCATGTCTGCATGTGCAGATGTTTCTGTGGACATGTGGCAGGCATGACTAGACACTGGAGCACATGGAATGCTGTTACCTTCCCACCAAAATGGTACCTTTTTATCTACTTGCAATTTCTTGCTTTCAAACTGCTAGGTTGGCAAGAGCTGGGACGGATGACAGGAGCTCATCCTGTCATGCAGCACTCGGGGTCTTGAACTGCTGACCTTCCGGTCGTCAAGTTCAGTGTCTTAACTGCTAAGCCAATGCAGTCTCCAGCTCATGGGCAAAAAAGTACACACAATGTTTTCTGATCCCAGCTCCCGCCCAATAGATTTTCAGATCCACAATTAAAAAGGTAGAATGTCCTAGACCAGGGTCTCCCAACCTACAGCATATGGGCCAGATCCGGCCCCCAGTGCCATTTCATGTGCCCTCCTCCTCCAAGGGCATTAAAAGAAACAAAATGGCTGTCCCTTGAGGCTGTTGGGACAAAATGGCCACCTATGCCGTGCAGGCAGGGCAAAATGGCCGTCTGGCCCACCAAGCTGACCGAGAGAGCGTGACCCGGCCCCTGGCTTGAAAAGGTTGGGAACTCCTGTCCTAGACAGCCATTTCAAAAAAAATCCCATCGAATTAAACACAGGAAGAGCTTCTAGATTGATTTTGTAGGCTGGGAAATTCTTGGACGACCCATAGAAGGGCCAGGAAGAAAAAAACAGGGCAGTGGCTACACTGCTGTACTGCAACCACAAGGTTGTGAGTTCGATCCTGATCAGGGCTCAAGGTTGACTCAGCCTTCCATCCTTCCAAGGTCGGTAAAATAAGTCCCCAGCATGTCGCGGGCGAAATGCTAATTAACTTGTGAACCACCCAGAGCAGGGGTTCACAACCTACAGTCCATGGGCCAGATCCGGCCCATGGAGCAATTTCATGTGGTCCATCACCCTCACTCCCACCGCTGCCACCAGAAGTGGCAGAAACAGCCACATCCGCATTTACGGCTGTTGTAAAAGCATTTACGACATCCGTGGATGCATTTTACAGCAGCATTTACGGCCGGGGGGGGGGACCACCAGTCCGGCCCGCTCAGCTGGCAGAGGGCGCGTGACCTGGCCCATGGCTTGAAAAGGTTGAGGACCCCTGGCCTAGAGAGTGCACTAAGCACTATGGGGCAGCATAGAAGTATAATTGCTTTGCTTTTGCTTTGCTTCTGAGTTTGTATACTTTTATTTTTTGAGCCCCAATGTGTTGAATATATCGGGGTTCTCATAATCACTGCCTTGGTTATAATCTCAGCAGTTCTACATACAATACGCACATTTGTTCCCATGATGAGATAAAGACAATCTATAATCCAGATCCCATCATTGTTTTAAGGCAGGGGTTCTCGACCCTTTTAAGTGAGGGGCCGGGCCATGCTCTCTTGGCCAGCTTCAAGGGTTGGACGGCCATTCTGCACTGCCTGCACAATGGGGGCGGCCATTTTGCCCCAACAAAATTGGGGCAGCCGTTTTTTTTCTCTTGGATGCCCTCGGAGGGGCCACATGAAACAGCGCCAGGGGCCAGATCTGGCATGTGGGCCTCAGATTGGGGACCCCTGTTTTAAGGAACGATGGTGTCTAATAAGCCAAACCTCACGCACTAAGCATGAGATATCCCGCAGGGCCAACCAAGCGTCTAAGCGTTGCCAGTCGGTAAGTAAGTTTGGGACAAACGTACTTCTCTTTCTCGATCTCCATAGACAATCTCTTCATGTCGTTGTCCTTGAAGTCGAAGGACAGGCTTTCGCTGATGAGGTTATAGGGTGGAAGGTCAGCAGGCAGGGCGGACGAGCTCGAATTCATGGGCTGCTAAAGGCAAAGGGAAGATTAAACACCATTGCAAAATAGGACTTACTATTGGCCTCCATTTCCCTCCCTCTCCCCAAAAAACACTTCCCTAGTTGAAATGTTTGAAGTGGTAGCCTCATTAGTCTGTGTTAAGAGTGCACTAATGTGCATAATGGGCTGGTATATAGGTGTGACTGGTACTGCTATATCCTTGTTAAAGAGCGCCACGTCTCCTCCCCTTCAGCCACAGCAATGCTGGAGGAGGATAAAGGGCCCCCGGGATCCCGAGGCATCCGGAGACACCATCGAGGACGTTGAGCCCCGGGCTCTGTCGAGGACTTTGAGCCCCGGCCTCCGACACCTGGGCCTCACTAACGTCCAGCTGCGGTGCCGACAGATGACAACGTGTTTGAATTTATATTTTGTGACATCTTGTGATACTTCGTCAGCCACCCTGAGTTGCTCTGCAAGTAGGGCAGCATACAAGTGGGAACGAACAAACAAACAATGTTCTAATTATGGGCTATCTAGGTAAAGGTTAACCTTGCTCGAAAGCCAGTCAGATCTGACTCTAGGGCTCAGTGCTCATCTCTGTTTACAGCCAAAGAGCCAGTGCTGTCTGCATCTGCAGACGTTTCCATGGTCATGTGGCAGGCATGACTCAACACCAGAGTGCACTGGACGCTGCTTATCTTCCCACCAAAGTGGTCCCTATTTATCTACTTGCAATTTCTGGCTTTCAAACTGCTAGGTTGGCAGGAACTGGGACAGAGACAGGAGCTCACCCTGTCATGCAGCACCCGGGAATCGAACTCCAACTTTCCAGGTAGTTCAGTGTTTTAACCTCTTGAGCTACCGCGGTACCTGCTATGTCTTCTTCTGCCCTACTATGCTCTATCAAGTTCTTCTTTGTGGTCTCTGTGAATCCACACAAATAGATTTACTGAGTGTATACGCAGTAAACCCATTTGTGTGGATTCAAAGGGGACCACGAAGAAGGAGGACAGTTACAGATAAGCAATTCAGAGAGTAAACAAAACAAAATGGGGGGGGGGGAGAGACATAAAAGGTTGTGGCACCGTAAAGACTAACCCCTGTGTTTAAACGTGAACTTTCGTGGACCAAATCCACTTCAGCAGACATCAGGGTGAGACCTCATAGCATTCATTTATACATGTTTTGTTTTGTTTACTCTCTGATATGCTTGAAACACAGACTAACACGGCAACCACTTCACAAATTACTGGCATAACATACTTGCAGGCTTTACAAATATCCAGACACCCTTGTTAAGTAGCTGCATACGATTTTGCATCTCATTTCAGATGGGTAAGAAAATACCGCAGGTCTTACTGTGAGAAACACAACTATCTCTCAAGAACCGTAAGCGAGTACAACCAACCTCTGAACAATTTTTCACACTGGAAGCTTGTCATCGATTTCAATTATTTCAGACATTTATTTCTTGGCGAAAGATGCCTCACAGCAGAGCAGTATAAAAAAAAGAAAAAAGGCCAACGACTCAACAAATAACTGAAAATTCTCCCCCAAGGCATTCTCAGGAAGGCAGGTAATCTATCGGAAGTAGTAAATCCATGCGCCAGTTCAGATACGGAGCAGGGCCTTCCAGGATTACACAGCTCCTTAATGGGGGAAACCACATCTCTGCACATAGGAAAACTTGAATTTTTATGTATATCAGAAAACAAAACAAAATAAAATAAAATAAAAAACACTGTAGCACTTTAAAGACTAACTGCTATATTTTTATTGTTAGCTTTCGTGGATCAAGTCCACTTCATCAAACCACTTCATCAGACTTGATCCACGAAAGCTAACAATAAAAATGTAGCAGTTAATCTTTAAAGTGCTACAGTGTTTTTTATATTATTTTATTTCGTTTTGTTTTCTGATATGCCTGAACCACAGACTAACATGGCTACTATTCCAAAAAATTGGATTTTTATGTTATTGTCTGGAAGAGCTTTCTGCTACTCCAGCACCTGCCTTCAGTGTGAAACAGCAGCTGCCACATACAGAGTGCTGCTCACTGCAGCAAGAAGCACACACAAGAGGCGCATCGCAAACATTAGAAATCAACAGCCTACGGAGGAGGTAGCACAGCTGGTAGAGAAATCTAAGTGAGTCCCTGTCAAATTCCCAACTGCACGTCTTGGAGTTGTGACCTTATGGTCAGGGATTCTCAACCTGTGGCCCATGGGCCAGATCTGGCCTGAAGCACCATCCCATGTGGCCCTACGCTGCCTCCACCACACCCGGAAGTGCCATGGGGTGGAGGAAGGGCAAAATGGCTGCCTGGCCCTCAAAGCTGTCTGAGGGAGCATGACCCGACCCCCGGCTTTAAAAGGTTAACTCCTGCCTTATGTTATCTCTGGTTTAACTTTGTTGTCTGAATGCTGTGCTTAAGAAAGGGGGAATCTCAGGCCGTCTGGCTCACGTACGAGCCACATCTGAATCCCCTAAATCTGTGATGGTGAACCTTGGCACTCCAGGTGTTCTTGGACTTTAATTGTTAGAAGTCCAAGTACATTCAGTAAACCTATTAATGTGGATTGACAGAGACTCAGGCTTCTAGGAATTGAAATCCATGAACACCTGGAGTGCCAAGGTTCTCCATCACTGCTAAATTGATATATTCCCTTCTGGGACACAACGATCCTTCTGAGACGAGGAGGAGGGAGAGGAAGACAGAGGAGGAAGAAAGGAGCAGGAAGTGAAGGAGGAGATGGAAATGAAGATGAAGAAGGAGCAGAAGACGAAGGAGCCAATGTTGTCATGCCACGTACATTTGGACTTTCATTGATGATTCCCCTACCTTTGCATGCCTGAAGAAGTGATCTTGAATCATGAAAGTTTGCAAATATATATATATTTAGAGATTCAAAAAAAGGTATCGCCTTCTCCTTCTACATTTGTTTTGTATACGGATCACGTGGCTGATTTATTTGTTTACCAAAATATCTGGACAAGCAGTGGCCTTCCTACTCCAGCTGCAAATGATAACACAGTAAGGTGTTCTCTGAAATCCTCAGCCTCTGAAATGGATGGGAAATTCCACGCTTCTTAAGACATCCCTTTTCCGCACCAGTGGCTTACAAACGCTGAGTCCCGTTCCAAATGTCAGATTCACAGGCTTGTGAAATTGGAAGGGAGAAAAATTCAGCTGGCCGGCCTGATCATCCATCCACCGTTCGTTCCTCTCCTGTTCCAACCTGCCCGTGCTGTTCAGACCTCAGTGTACGGTACAGAAGGCACCCCCAGAAGATTCAAGTACATTTGCAATGGCACAGAAGCAGATACTGTATATACTCGAGTATAAGCCTAGTTTTTCAGTCCCAAAAATGAGCCCCCAAAAGGAGAAATGGGTTATACTAGACTCAATGACCACGAGGGTCCGAAGACCGCGTCGGACTGAGATGCACCAAAAATTTAATTAATTTTACCATATTTTGATGATAGAAACTCACTAGTAGCTGCTGCATTTCCCATCCTCGGCTTATACTCGGGTCAATCTATTTTCCTGGGTTTTCAGGTCAAAAGTAGGTACCTCGGCTTATTTTAGGGTCTGGCTTATACTCAAGCATATACGGTAGATAAATCACTGGTGAGAAGAAACATTAAAACCCAACACCAACATCTGAGTATCTTAAATGAGAAACAAATCTAAGAGAAGAGGCACAAAACTAGGGAAAATACTGTCTTTGCTGGGACCGTAAACCAAATTAGAAGATGGAGGAAGAAGATCATGGGACAAGGAAATGGTGTAGTGGTTAGGGTACTACGCTTGGAGACTGGAAACACAGGTTCGATTCCCGAGAGCTGCACAATGGGGGGACATGAAAGGAAGGCTCATTCGGCCATCCACTGCAAAAATCCTTTCAATCCAGAGTAACCTCTGAGTTCCTCTGGATTGAAAGGATTTTTGCAGCGGATGGCCGAATGAGCCTTCCTTTCATGTCCCCCCATTGTGCAGCTCTCGGGAATCGAACCTGTGTTTCCAGTCTCCAAGCGTAGTACCCTAACCACTACACCACCAGAGGAGCTAGAAACTCAACCTATTCTGTGTCCTCCAAGTGATGTAAGGAAGATTGAGGAACTCAAACTCCCCTACATCACTTGGAGGACCCTGAATAGGCTGAGCGATGAAGTCCCTAAATCAGTGTTTCCTGACCTTTAGTTCTTGGACTTCAATTCCCAGAAGCCCAAGTCAATTCCCCAAAGCACTGATCAGCCAATGGACTGACTTAGGCTTCTGGGAATTAAAAGTCCCCCTGTGGGGTGTGGGCCCATTAGGAAACATTGCCCTAGATCCATGATGGCGAGCCGTGGCACTCCAGATGTTCTTGGACTTCAATTCCCAGAAGCCTCAGTCAATTCCCCAAAGCACTGACCAGCCAATGGAGTGACTGAGGCTTCTGAGAATCGAAGTCCAAGAACCAAAGGTTGGGAAAGACAGCCCTACATGCAAGACCAACAGGCTCAAGTGGGGGCTGCTGAAAGATAGCCACATGCTCTGTGAATTTGGAGATACTACACAGAATCCGGCTCATTTCCTGGTCTGCCGATGACTGCCAGAAACATGCGCCAAAGAGGACTTAAGTCCGGCCAATGACAAAGCCAACAAAGTGGCTTCATTTTGGCAGTCCAGGGTTTGATCAGGACACAAAAGGAGAAGTCTCACTTTTAGCAGTAATGCACTAGATGTCATCTAACCAAGCAGGGCTGCAAAGCATCCCAGGGATGACTAATACATCTAAGAGAAGAGCCACAAAACTGTTAAAAATGTGGTCTTTGTGGCACCATAAAGCAGCCTTCAGAGCTAGAGTGATGGGGACTCTCAAGTCTCCATGTATTAAAACCCTCCCTTTAGTCTAGCCTGCCTTTCCCTCCCCATCATCTGAAACAACAGTAAAATCCTAAGAACGGAGGTCATGAAAACTGATCAGGAAGCCCAGTTCGGAGCACAAGTCAAGGTCCCCCTTGCTCAAAAGCCAGTTGTGTCTGACTCTAGGATTCAGTGCTCATCTGTTTACAGCCAAAGAACCAGCGCTGTCTGAGTCTGTAGACATTTTTGTGGACATGTAGCAGGCATGACTAGACACTGGAGTGCACAGAACACTGTTTACTTTCCCACCAAAGCGGTCCCTATTTATTTATTTGCAATTTCTTGCTTTCAAACTGCTACACTGGCAGGAGCTGGGACAGAGATGGGAGCTCACTCTGTCATCCAGCACTCGGGTCTCAAACTGCTCACCTAATAATAATAATTTCGTGTCAGAAATTAGTCTGGGTTGAAAGGATTTTTGCGGGAGAAGCTCCGCTCAGGCAACGCCCAAATGAGACTCCTTTCATGTCCCCAAGAGCACTCAAAGATGGGCACTTAATCCGTCATGCAGTACCCGGGTCTCGAACTGCCGACTTGCCAGCCTTCCTGCTAACAAGGCGAGCTTTTTAACCACTGGGCCGCCCCATCCTCCTAACTGCTGACCTACTGCCTTTCAGTCAAATTCAGCATCTTAACTGCTGCAGTCCCTTCCGAGCACAAGGAGCTCTTTAAGTCTGGCCGCCTGGAATTGCTCGCCGTTCTCGTTCTCCCTTCACCAAAGCACATGAGCAACTAGCGTTGAATTGCCAGAGCCTCTGGCAAGAAATATCAAGCTCACTTTCAGCACGACAGTCCGTGCTTTTAAAAGCTTCTGAGAACTTGGGAGAACGCCTGGGAGAATCCAGAGGAAAAGCCCATTAAATGCAAACCACCTTTTTGTTCTGCTTGTTTAAACGCTCACTCACAGTGCCATGGCACCGAAGACAAATTGCAATGGCAGAGAGAGAGAGAGAAAGAGAGAGAGAGAGGCTTGCCTAACAGTTGTAAAAAAGGGGAGACTGTTTACAGGGTTTATTGGTGTCAGCTCAGCGCAGCTTTTATATGCTTCTTCCTGGCAGAAAAAGCAAACCGTTCAATGCCAAGAAGGAAAAGGTGGGAGGGAGAATTCTTCCAAAGCTTGGCTTAAGAGAGAGGCAGAGAATGGGAATCAGGCTGGAAAGGGACACTTGATTAGAATCCAACTGTGGAGTTTGGTGGTTAAGAAGCTCGCCTTGTTAGCTGGAAGTTCGACTCCCGGGTACTGCATGATGGAGTGCCCGTCTCTGTCCCAGCTCCTGCCAACCTAGCAGTCCAAAAGCCAGAAATTGCAAGTAGATCAATAGGGACCACTTTGGTGAGGAAAGATCTTGGGGACATGAAAGGAGCCTCATTCGGACGTCCCCTGAGTGGAGTTTCTCCAGCAAAAATCTTTCCAACCCAGAATAATTTCTGACATGACATTATTATTATTAGAACACAAGTGAAGATGTATGCAGGCATAACTCCCTTATTCTACTCTGTATCCTGCATTTAGCATGCTGTTTAATGATTAGTTATGGTGACAGTCGCCCTTGTTCGAAAGCCAGTGGTATCCGACTCTAGCATTCAGTGCTCATCTCCTTTTACAGCCAAAGAGCCAGCATTGTCTGCATGTGCAGACGTTTCTGTAGACACGTGGCAGGCAGGACTAGACACCAGAGTGCAATGGAATGTTCTTACCTTTCCCATCAAAGCGGTACCTATTTATCTACCATATATACTCGAGTATAAGTCGGGTTTTTTAGCTCCAAAAATGTGGTCTAAAAATGGGACTCAACTTACACTCAGGTCAACATAAACACTTAAAAACATACCCACACAAATGTCTAAATTAATTAATTTTAATGTATTTTCATGAATTTTAATTACTGAAACTCACTAGCAGGTGCTGCATCTTCCACACCCAAATTATACCCGGGTCAATCTATTTTCCTAGTTATAGAGGTCCAAATTAGGTACCTCAAGTTATATTTGGCATGACTTATAGTCAAGTATATATAGTACTTGCGATTTCTCGCTTTCAAACTTCTAGGATGGCAGGAGATGGTACAGATGACGGGAGCTCACTCCATCGCACAGCACTCGGGTCTTGAACTGCTGAGCTGCCAACCTTCCAATCATCAAGTTCAGCATCTTAACCATGAAGCCACCACATCTCCATGATTAGTTATGGGAAGGCAAACAGGCTCATTTGCAAGTTTGCTTCTCGTGGCATGAATGTGCAAGGAAACCCCTCTGTGAGAATGGAAAGATCTCAGGGAATACAGATTCTCCTTACGATTTCGTTGGACTCAGAATTAACAGGGTTTAGCAGTGATTGTCTGGTTGAACCCTATGGTGTCCTTTTGGACTGGGCAGGCGGGAGAGTGATAGAGAAGCACAGCATCTGCTTACTGTGTAAGATGACTTGCTCGCGATTTCCAAAAGCTTTTGCTTAGCTCGCCGCTCAGAATCCCGAGCTTCCTGTAGATCCTGTTTCAGCTGATCTGCCTCTTTCGCCCTGCGTAATTCACAGACAGGAAAGCAAAGTCAAAGTCCAGATATGAGATGTTGCCACACAAAAACAAGAGTCAGCCCCGCGGGCCAGTGGGAGGCAGGACTTGCAGCCTCTGACCCAGCCCCCCAACACCGGCTGGGTTGAAAAGGAGCCTCCACGGCCAGGCCAGCTCCAGCTTGGCCTCGAGGGATATGGACATACTGGGTGGGGTTGAGTTTGGGAGGTTTTTGTGCATTATTTATGAAGTATTTTTGAACTGTTTTATAATGACTTGAACTGTGATTGGGGATGCTTTGAAATGCCTTTGAATTTTTTGTGTGATGCCATATCTTGTAATTGTGATATACTGTATTGTTTTTTGTTATTGTATACTTTGTAACTTTGTTAGCCGCCCAGAGTCGCTTGGCGAGTGGGGCGGCATACAAGTCTAACAACAACAACAACAACAACAATAATAATAATAGTGCCACGTTTGCGCATCCTTTCTTTGGTAGCAGGGCTACATTTGTGCAGGTGTCATCCAGGGAATTACAGGAACGTCTGGCCAGGCTATCCTGCTGTGGTCACAGAGCAGACCAGAGGCAGACAAACTACAGCTCGTGGGCCAGATCTGGCCCACGAAGCCAAATCATCTACCCTGTGATGCCCTCACTGCTCCCAGTAGCAGAAGTAAAATGCTCCCGAGCATTAGCAAGACACTGCCATAAATGCACCCGCTCAACCATGTGACCGGCCCATGGCACAAAAAGTTTGGCCACGCCAAAGTAGACCCTATTGCCAGCGACTCAACGCAGATCGTCAGGCAGCGGTTAACTAACCAAGCCACCATGAGGACTCACGGCCTTGGGTGGCGAAGTCCACAGGGAAGGGTGATGGTCCCCAAGTGGATTAAATCACACTTGAATCCCTCTTGACGGAGGGCAGCAGCTTCATCCATTCTGGCCTGGGACTGAGGAAGATTTTGTTTGCCAAAAGGGCTCACAGAACTGGATCAGTGGTACGGGTGTCACGCTGCGACGTGGAAGGCAAATGGAAGGCCACTCCATTATAGTGTTGACAGGAGAATCTTCATGGCTGATCACCATGAGGATCGCCAATATTCGGAATCAGATATGGCACAAGAAGAAGAAACACATAAAGGTAAAAGGACTGGTTTTATTTTATGCTGTACTATTATTTAAGGATATTTTCATCTCTAGGAGCAGAAGCTTCTACCTCCTAGTTGCAAGTCTAACGCTATTAATAGCCCTGGGGGCTACACGTGTCAGAAAAGACATGTGAGACTTAATTAGAGTGCTTGAGAGTTCAAGGACGACTCCGTACCCGTAGATTTGATGGGCTCTTGTGAAACTTCCAAAGCGATGAGGCCAAGAAAAAGATGGAGGGGGAGAAAGAAGAAATAAGTAAACCATCTGCTTCCAAACACTCTCTGGTATGCATACAAAGAAAGCTATCCAACAGAAGAGGAGAAGTCCAAAGGCTTGATGCAAAACACAGACTAAAAAATGGAGAGGAGGAGAGAGGGGAGGTTGAAATTCAGAATGAAATTAGCACTGGTGTTAATTTACAGGCTAATGAATGCAATTTATGACAAGAGTCCTTGGCAGCGGTCCTCAAATGCCCAGAGCATCAAAGAAGCATCTATAGCAGGAGTTTCATTATTAGCTGGGAAGGAGAGGGGCAGATCTGAAGGAAAGTATCAGAAGGAGGGAGGGATAATAATAATTTTGTGTCAGAACTTATTCTGGATTGAAAGGATTTTTGCTGGAGAAGCCCTGCTCAGTGGATGCCCAAGTGAGTCTCTTTTCATGTTCCAAAGATCTTTTCCCACAGAAGTGGTCCCTATTTATCTACTTGCAATGTCTTGATTGTTTAAACTGCAATGGCTGAAGTGGTTCAGACGCTGGACTCACTGACTGGAAGGTCGGAGTTCAATTCTTGGGTACTGCATGACGAAAGGAGCTCCCGTCTCTGCCCCAGTTCCTGCCAAACTAGCAGTTCAAAAGAAAGAAATTGTAAGTAGATAAAGAGGTACCACTTCGGTGGGAAGGTAAACAGCGTTCCGTGCACTCTGGTGTCTAGTCATACTCGTCACATGTCCAAAGACTCAAGTTAACCGCCGCCTGACACTCAGCATTGAGTTGCTGGTAGTAGGGTCTGCTCTATGACCATAGCAGAATAATCTGGCCAGACTGAAGTTCAAGAACATCTGGAGTGCCAACGCTGGCCATCCCTGGAGTGGATAAACCAGGAGCCTGACCAGCAAATAAGGCACAATCCAAAGATGTAACTCTTTCCAAATGAAAACCTTAGCAGGCTACTTGCAGAGAGTGAAGCCTGCACGAAATCAGGTGACGGGTCTCCTCAACCTACCTTCTTTCGGACTCCTCCGCCATCTTCAATGCCAACATCTCCGCTTCCAGCACTTTCTGCTCCATGAGCCGTTTCTCTTCCTCGGTCCGAATGGCCGTGGCCTTGATCCGCTGCATCTCCTGCTCAGCTTCTGCCGCTTTCTGTGCCAAAAGCTTCGCCTCCTCTTCTGTGATCTGAGCTTTTTCGGCCAGCAGGTCTGCCGTTTCCTCGGATCGCATCTGAAGTCAAGAGGAGCCAAAGAATGACATGTGTCAAGTTTGATGCAACAGCACTCGACCAATGAATCAACACAACTGTGAACAAACAAAAGTTCATTTCTAAAATAAGACTCTGTTGGCTGGACAGACGAGTGAGTTGGGAGTCCCCGGCTGTAGAGTCAAGGGTAGAGAGTCTGATTCTCTCCTGGGAAAAGAACAGGACTTTGCAGCTTTGGGTGAGCTGCAAAATTCCAGGCACTCTAAGAAGAGGAGACTGGTATAGCATTTCTCTAAAATGTATGTTGGATCGTTCATTTTCCTGTCAGAGATTACTTTGGGTTGAAAGGATTTTTGCAGGGGATGCATGAATGAGGTTCCTTTCATGTCCCCTATCATGCAACTCTATGGAATTGAACCTGTGTTTCCGGTCTCCAAACCTAGTGCCTTAACCACTATGCCACCCAAAGGAGCCACGTGTTGGATAATTTAGGTGCAGCTAGCATCTCCCAAAGGATGAAGGATGAATGTTCTGAAATGCAAACCCTCCCCAGTTCCCCTTTTCTTTCTTTTTGGTTCCTATGGTACAAATGCTCTGGGCAAGTTTTAGCAGAAGAGGGGGGGAGGGGAGAATGTTTACTTATACTGCTTGTGTTCAAACAAAGTTGTTGGTAGGTGGCAAAAATAGGCAGACTAAACTAAATTAGTAATATAGCAGTACACACAAAGAGAGAGGCAGCATATATAAGAAAAATTTAGCATGATAGTTGACTGTTTAGAATCAAAACAGGCAATGGCTATGTTTGTTAAATGCTGGCCCTTCTCATCTCCATGTTAGGGGATACTGGGTCACACGCGCTCAGTTAGCTTTGAGGGCTAGATGGCCATTTTGTCCTGCCTGCATGATGGGGGTGGCCATTTTGTCCCAACAGCTCCAAAGGGAGCAGCCATTTTGTTTCTCAAATGCCCTTGGAGGGGTGGGGGCCACATGGAATGGTGCTGGTGGCTGGATCCGCCCACCGGCCTTAGGTTGGGAACCCCTAGTTTGTACCCGGGAAAATTAGCAAAATTTGACATGATTTGGAATCAACATGGTGGTGCGTAATGATCATAAAAATAGATTCTGAACTTCTTTGCATGGAGTAAATTACTTGGGGGGGGGGATGTGAGCTCACAGGACTGAGTGATTAATGGGAGGGGAAATCCCTGCAAATTTGGAGCCAGCATGAACGGCAACCATCAGACTAGAAATCATCTAATACATCTGAGGATTCATCACTCTTTATTTTTAGAAGAACAACTTAACAGAGAAGCATTTAATATTTTTAATCTGGGGCATTCATGACCCGCAGCACGGAGTGGCAACAGCCCAGATACTGGCCAGGAGAGCTTTAACACGTCCCATGAGTACAAATCATCGATTAGTGCCTCTTTAACTCAGCAGGAGTCACACACAAAAAAGTGGAAAGATAACTGCTATTTACCTCTAGAAAAGCTACTCTCCCTCTCCAAAGTGACCGAGCCAGAATGATGTGTTTTGTCTGCTTGTGGCATTACATCCCTCGTTATACCTTGGCTGAATTTGGACACAACATTTCTCTCCACTTAATTGCTTGGTCTTTCCCCTTCTAAAACACAAGCTCAGTCTGCATGAACTGAGGATCACAGGAATAATTTAACCGCATACACTAGAGTTCCCTTGTGCCGGAAGAGGACGCCTAGCCCTACGGCTACCTTTGACCCACAGATACTTTCATGGATTTCAATCGTCTGCAATCTGGATAGCATGAAAGAACTTAATGGTCACATGAAAAAGAAAATAGGCATAATAGGAACATTAAGTTCAGTCTGGCCAGGTTATCCTGCTATGCCCATAGAGTAGACCGGAGGGCAGCAGTTTCACCAATCCTGGCCTGGGGCTGATGAAGACTTTGGGTGCCAAAAGGGCTCAGGACCAGAAAGTGACCCGTGGAATGGGATCAGTGGTACTATGGAGGTCACAATGTGGAAGGCCACAGCATTATATTCTCAGGACAATCTTCATGGCAGATCGCCATGCGGATAGCCAATATTTGGAGTTATGCTGCCTTTTTTTGATCGCTTCATTGTCATACTATAGGGCAGTGATGGCAAACCTTTTAGAGGCCGAGTGCCCAAACTACACCCCAAAACCTACTTATCTCAAAGTGCCAACACAGTAACAGGGGAGGAAGGAAATGCCCTCATTGGGCTGTTGGGCAGAGGGGTGGGGCAAACGGTGCTGGGGGGGAGGAAGCGTTCCCATTGGGCTGCTGGGCAGAAGGGCAGGGTGAACTCTGTGCCGAGGTGACTGCACAGGTGCCCACAGAGAGGGCTCAGAGTGCCACATCTGGCACACATGCCATAGATTTGCCACCACTGCTATAGGGAAGGAATACAAATGTGCTCCAATCACGTATATCAAGGGTTTATTAAAAATCATCTGAGGAGGAAACAGATGGGACAAGAATGCCTGAGCCTGGTGGGAAGTTTCTGTCCATGAATAAAACATGCCCCATTCTCAAAGACTTCTGTCAAAGCAGAGACAGTGAACAACTGCCGTGAAGAAGAGACACAGGGTGTCATATCTCTGTTCTCTCTATATATATTGTTTCGTTCTTCCTCAAACATTTCTTCCATTTCTCTCTGGTGCTACTGTTGATTTTTTCACACCACACTTCTGAACCTCAGGAGGTGGGCAAGTTCTATGGCAGGGATTCCCAAACTTTCATGTGGCCCCATCCGAGGGTGTTCAAAAAACAAAACAGCCACTCCTTTGAAGCTGTCGCAACAAAACAGCTGCCCCTGTCATGCAGGCAGGGCAAAATGGCTGTCCGGCCCTCAAAGCTGATGAAGAGAGCATGACCCGCCACCCGCCCCCGGGCTTGAAAGTTGTACACCTAGGGAACGAAAGCACCACGACAAAATGGAGGACGCTTGGCTCAGTAATACTACAAGCGAGGAGGATCTTGGAATGGCTGTAGATCACTGGCTAAATATGAGTCAACAGCACGACATGGTTGCAAAAAAAGGCCAATATTCAGCACTAGTTAGACCCCATCTAGAGTCCTGTGTCCAATTATGGGCACCAAAACTTTAAGAAAGATGCAAATACATTAGAGGAGATCCAGAGAAGGGCAAGAAGGAAGGTCAGAGGAACGAAGACCAAAGCTTAAGAGGCAAGAATGAAGGAATTGGGCGTGTTTAGCCTTAAGAAAAGGAGACGGAGAGGGGATAGGAAGATGGCACTCTTCAAATGCCTGAAAGATGGTTATAAAGAGGAAGGGACGGATCTGTTCTCCATCATTCCCAAAGTGCAGGATGCATAATAACAGGCTCAAAACTAAAGGAAGCCAGATATAGGCTGAATATTATGAAAAACTCCTTAACTGTTAGAGCAGTATGACAGTGGAACCCAATGTATTGAGGGGTGGTGAGCGCTCCAACACTGGAAGCGTTCAAGAGAGAACTGGAAAGCTACCCTGTCAGATCTGCTTTGATTCAGATTCCTGCTTTGAGTAGGGGTTTGGACTGGATGGCCTCAAAGGCTCCTTCCAATTCAGTGATTCTATGCTTCCATGATATCTGAACTACTGTTTTCTTCCATTCAAATCTGCCTGGGCTTTGAGATCTACCGGAGAGACCTTTCTTCACCCTGTTTGGTGGAGGTGGTGAAGATTAGGAAAAACTCCTTAACTGTTAGAGCAGTACGACAGCGGAACCCATTGCCTCAAGATGTGGTGAGCACTCCAACACTGGAAGCATTCGAGTGAGAATTGGACAACCCTGTCCTATCTGCTTTGATTCGGGTTCCTGCCTTGAGCAGGGGGTTGGACCTCTCACAACTCAGTGATTCTACGATTCTACTCAAGAGGGTATGGAGAAAAACTGTCAAAAAGATGTCATGCAAGGTCCCATCGTGCCAAAGAGTTTCATTCACATTTACCCAAAAATGTGAGACATCCACTTTTTAAAGTGCACCTTCCCAAATAATTTGACAGGAACGAGGAGGCGTCGCTCTGGCAAAAACGATCAACAAAAGACCTACCAAAGCTTCGTTGGCCATAGTTGCCTCTTCTTTTAACTGCAGCAACCGCCTCTCCAGTTCGTCCCTCGTCCGCTCGGCCTCTTCCCTCATCTGCTTCTCACGTGCTAAGCGCTGACGCTCCATCTGGGGTGGGGTGGAATGGGGACAGGAGAGAGTGGGGAAAAAGAAACTCATAGATATCAAGAGGAATTGATGTCCGTAGATTGCATGTGGTCTGTGCTGAAAAGAAATCCAATTTATTAGGACTGTTCGAGTGAAAGGGCTCGTATATTTGCTTGGCACAATCAGTTCGGCTTCTACAGTCCAGATTTTACAAAGAAATTTATTGGGTTTCATTGGACTTTGGTGGCTCAAGTGGTTAAGATGCTGAACTCAATGACTGGAAAGTCGGAGTTCGATTCCTGGGTACTGCATGACGGAGTGAGCTAACCTCTGCCAACCTAGCAGTTCGAAAGCAAGAAATTGCAAGTAGATCAATAGGGACTATTTGGTGGAGGTGGGTAAACAGCGTTCTGGGCACTCCGGTGCTGAGGCATGCTTGCCACATGTCCACAGAAATGTCTGCAGACGCAAACAGTGCTGGCTCTTCGGCTATAAAGAGAGATGAGCACTGAACCCTAGAGTCGGATATGACTGGCTTTCGAGCAAGGGTGACCTTTACCTGAGACTGACTGACACAATACTGGAGAGTCCAACTCTATGGGGAAGTCTAACTCTAAATGGAGTCCAAAACGTTGGATCCGCACTCAACAATGTTCAACTCCAACTTATCATTATCTTTACATGGATAAGTCGTGCTGACAATGATAATAATAACACAGGCTGACGCTTCTCTCAGTGGGGCATTAAGTTCCCAACCTCTGACGCCACACCCAGGGGTTTAAACTACTGAGACATCTCTCTCCCCTAGATAACAAAGGTCATCACCCTTAGTTCGAAAGCCAATCATATCCAACTCTAGGGACCAGTGCTCATCTCCCTTTACAGCCAAAGACCAAGCGTGTCTACTTCTGCAGATGCATGGCATGACGAGATGCTGATGCGCATGGAACGCTGTTACCTTCCCCCTTGAAGGGGTATCTATTTAACTACTTGCAATTTCTTGCTTTTGAACTGCTAGCTTGGCAGAAGCTGGGGCAGAGACAGGAGCTCACTCTGTCACACAGCACTCGGGTCTCGAACTGCTGATTTGCCAACCATCCAGCTCAGCATCTTAACCACTAAGCCATCACAGTTTCTTTAAGGGCCACCTTTACCTCTACTGTTAAGTCTTCTGCTCCACAAATGCTCAGGGGAGATCCCCAGCCTTACTACCTATAGTTGTGATGGCGAACCTTGGTACTCTAGGTATTCTTGGACTTCATTTCCCAGAAACCCAAGTCTCCCTGAATCCATACGAATGGGTTTACTGACACACCAGGTATTCTTGGACTTCAATTCCCAGAAGCCCAGGTCTCTGTGAACCCACACGAATGGGTTTATTGAGTGTACACACAGTAAACCCATTTGTGCGGATCCAGAGACTTGGGCTTCTGGGAACTGAAGTCCCAAGTACACCTGGAGTGCCAAGGTTCGCCATCACTGACCTATAGCATTGAGCGCTTAAGCGCAGGGGCACAAATCCAAGTGCAGGACTTGCGTCTCATCTTCCTATAAGCTGAGCTCTTGCCTCCCCTAAAGTTCCTCCGGTTGCTGCTTTTTAAATGCTTAGCCAGAATCACTATGCCGAGCAGCACCGCGAAGATTAGCTATGTGGGTTTCGGCAACGCGGGAAAGGTCTACAAGCCGAAAACAATGATTCATACAGTCCAGGGTGCTGACACGAGTGGCTTCGTGCAGCTGCCTCCACTGTGCGGCGTCTGCCGGCCTGGGCTGACCTGCAGCGGATAAAGGAGGCCAGGCACACAATTAGCATGCAGGCAGCATGCAAAACAATGCCGGGCGTGCATTTCAACACCATCTAATTAGGACACAAGCCTGCGAAGCTCCCCCCTCCCCAACCCCATCTTAGCTGCAACCACCCTCATCAAAACACAGCCAGATTACTAATGCCATGACTCAGTAACAAGCCAAGAGATGGACATGGTACAATAAAAACCACTAGATGCATCTTGTAGAAAATAAAAACAGTTTTTCTTCTCCTTATGGGGGATATATATATATATGCATCTCGCCAGATTATCCTGCTATGGCAGCAGAGTAGACCCTACTGCCAGGGACTCAAAGCCAATCATCAGGTGGCAGTTAACTAACCTGTCAACCCTGAGGACTAAGGAAGTCCACAGGGGCCGGTGATGATCCCCAAGTGGATTAAACCCCACTTGAATCCATCTTGACCATCACCCTTCCCTGTGGACCTTGGCACCCAAGGCTGTTATTCCTCAGGCTGGTCAGGTTACTTAACACTGACAATCGGCACTGAGTCACTGGCAGTAGAATCTGTTCTATTACCATAGCAGGAAAACAAGGAAAAGAAGGATATCCACTGAAATACGTTAGCAAATACAGAATGCTAACCATTGTTAGCAAAAAAAAAAAAGTCTTGTCAATTTCCATTAGCCACTAAGTGGGCAGAAATTACTGGCAAGAGCTGTCCTAAATGATAACACCCTTGTGATTCCAAAAGGTGTATAACCCGAGTGTTTCTAAAGAGACGCTCTGTTTTAACAAAGGTTGTGACTGAGATGACCTATTGCAGGGGTGGCCAAACTACAGCCTGGGGGGGGGGGGGAGAATTCATCTGGCCCGTGCCGCTCCCGGAAACGGAAGCATAACGTGCAGGTGCCAGAGGTAAGGTAAAGGTCATCCTTGCTCAAAGGCAGTCCTATCCGACTCTAGGGTTCAGTGCTCATCTCTGTTTATTAGCCAAAGAGCCAGCGCTGTCTGCTTCTGCAAACATTTCCGTGGACACGCGGCAGGCATGACTAAACACCGAAGTGGACGGAATGCTATTTACCTTCCCACAAAAGTGGTCCACATTTATCTGCTTGCAATTTCTTGCTTTCAAACTGCTGGGTAGGCAGGAGCTAGGACAGAGACGGGCGCTCACTCCTTCATGCAGTATCCAGGTATCGAACCCTAAACTTCAAGCTCAGTGCCTTCACCACATGAGCCACTGCACCCGTGACTGTCATAAATGCATTTACATCAGCCGCGGACATGTTTTACGGCAGGAGGAACCACGTGACCGGCCCGCGGCCCGTAAAGTTTGGGAGCCCCTGACCTATTGCATTAAGCAATCACCTGTAGGCCCTGCCATGTAGTTTATCACCCTGAGTGCAAAGTAACCAGATTGCCACAAACTACAGTTTGCAGGTAAAACAACAGACCTACATTTAAAAAAATGGGGACCATAAGTCTTGGTTAAGAAGATGGAACCACGAGTGTCTTCGATGCTTTAACTTTGGACATCATGACCTATCTGACTTGTCTTCGGTTGGAACAGAGATACAAACACATCAGGAAAGAGGGGGAACTTCCAGATTTACAGTCTGGCTACCTTCAGACCTTCTGGCCAGATCCTAAAACAGTGTTTCCTGACATGGGGCCCAGGCCCCACAGGGTGACTTCAATTCCGAGAAGCCTCAGTCAATACATTGGCTGATCAGTGCTTCGGGGAACTGACTTAGGATTCTGAGAATTGAAGTCCAAAACCCAAAGGATGGTAAACACTGATTTTAGAGGCTATTTTGGAATAATCTGTGGCTTCTTTTATCTAGGAAACCGCATACTTTTACTTCAGCATTTGAAGAAGTCAGAAACCAACACAGCTTGCTTATGTATTTCTGTTTGCAAATCACTTTATTGTGTAGATGTAGTTTAGTGATTAATTGCATCTCTCAAACTGTGCCAGGAAAAAACCTTGCTTGAAAAGTGATGTTTCGTTCTCATTATCTGCTTATACACTGGAAAGTTGAGGATATGACACTTGGTTGTATAGATTTCTGACTCGGCTCATTAATATGCTCAACCACATACCCATTTGGCTAGAGCAGGGAGAAAAGAATCAAAATGCATTATCCCCGGCTATTGTGAAGCAAGTCGTAGTGCATATTGTAATTTGCCAACGATAAGTTGCAATATGCGGTAAAACAGATTAAATCTACTGTCAAATCAAATATCGTATGCACAACAACAATGAACAGGTGGAGGTGAAAGGAAGAGATAGTTCTTATTGTCAAGCAGGTTCAGGACTATAGAAATGTCAGGTGATTCCAGGATATATCTATAATCGGTCCTTTTTCTTGAAAGCCAAAAAAGAAAGAGCATCGGTGGTTATTCAAGCGATAGAAATGCATTTCTGAAGCCCTTCTGTCCCAGAAAATGAAAATCTTTTGATAAAAACTGGTCCGTATCAACATTTGCACAAGAATCTCTAATGGGTTTTTTAAGAAATCACGTTCATTTTTAACCATGGTCACATCCAGCAAATGCTTTTCAGGAGAGTTGGAGAGTTGCAGACAATGGCTCGGGCCGTCCCCTTCTCACGCAGATATGCAAAAATGTGAGATGGCCAGATGTTGGGTGGAAGACACGCGGCCAGTTCTGGCCGGGAGTCCCCAAGCCGCCGGCCGAAAGGAAATTATTGACACATTTCTCTAAACCTGGGGCTCCCAACCTTTTCAAGCCAGGGGCCGGGTAATGCTCTCTCAGTCACCTTCGAGGGCCGGACGGCCATTTTGCCCTGCCTGCATGATGGGGGCAGCCATTTTGTCCCAAAGGAGGTGACCAGTTTGTTTCTCAAATGCCCATGGCAGGATGGAAGGCCACAAGAAACAGCGCCGTGGGCTGGATCCGGCCCGGGGGCCTTAGGTTGGGAACCCCTGCTCTAAACCCTCTCACCTGCTTCCTGGCCTTCTCTTCCCTGGCCTGGGCCTTCATCTGCTGGACCTCAAGAGAGTCCGCCTTCCTTCTTCTCATGAAAAGGTCGTGGTTCCCGATGCACAGCTGTAAGATCTGAAGGGGAGAAAGCCAGACCAGTTCCCATTAGCAAGAGCAATTAAGACTTCTATCCCGCCCCCATAGCACTTAGTGCACTCTTTGGGCAGATCACAAGTTAATTAGCATTTTGCCCCTAACAACCTGGGGACTCATTCTCCCAACCTCAGAAGGTTGGAAGGCTGAGTCAACTTTGAGCTTGAGGACTGGACTCACAATCTTCTGGTTGCAATTTAACCGCTTGCTTGAAAGCCAGTTTCATCCGACTCCAAGGGTTCGCGGCTCATCTCCATTTGAAGTGAAAGAGCCAGCACTGTCTGAATAGGCAGACGTTTCTGTAAATATGGCTAGACACTGGAGTGCACAGAATGTTGTTACCTTCCCCGCTGAAGATTGACCTGTTCATCTACTTGCAATTTCTTGCTTTCAAGCTGCTAGGTTGGCAGGAGTTGGTACAGAGCTGGGCACTCACTACGCCGTGCAGCACTCAGGTCTTGAGCCGCTGACCTTCCGACCTTCCAGTTGTCAAGTTCAGCATCTTAACCACTAAGCCACCACAGTCCCTCCTTTCATTCAAGCTACGCAGCAGCTTAATAGTAGATCTTCTCCATCTTTTCCCAGGGGTTGGAAATCCTCAGACATCCAGTGACCACCTCACCACTCCACCCATCCTCAAACCTCGGAGGGCTGAACCTCTTCCCGTGAACCTTAAGATCAGGAGTTCCAACCTTTTCAAGCCGGGGGCCGGATCATGCTATCTCTGTCAGCTTTGAGGACTGGGCTGCCATTTTGCCCTGCCTGCACGATGAGGGGAGACCATTTTGTCAAAATAGCTTCAAAGGGGGTGGCCATTTTGTTTCTTGAATGCCCACGGAAGGGTGGGGTGGGGCCGCATGAAATGGCACCGTGGGCCAGATCTGGCCTGCAAGCCTTAGGTTGAGAACCCCCTGCTTCAGATGGAGTCCCTTCTTTCTTTGATTACACTCAACTGGAGTTTTGACGGTGTGGGACATCCCCAAACCAGGCAAAAATCCCCACTTTGCGGGGGATTTTATGAGCCCAACACAACACTGCAAATGGCTGCCCGCCTTCAAAGAACATTCTTGGTGCCGAGATTCTAACCCAGGGCATCCGCCTCTCTGCACATACCAGTTTATTGACCCTCAGCTTCGAAGAATTGAACTTGAAGACGTCAATCTTTTTGTCCAGAGGCTTTATCGTAAACTGCGAGGGAGACAGAAAGCGAGACAGTTTGACGGATGTTTTCCTCTCTACACTTTCCAACAGTCTTATTTCTAACTGAAAAGTAGGAAAATTCATCGAGCATGATGGCTAAGCCAGGTCATGGGTACAAAGGATTAGGAAACATCGGAAGCTGCCGAGGATGAAACCGGACGATTAGTTTGTTCAGCCAGCAATGCAAACTCTGGCGTGTGGCCGTTTCATAGCAGTTCAGCGATACGTGTTTGCCAGCCCAAGTCTAGAAATGCCACAGACCGAACTGGGGAGCTTTGGCATATTTCATTTATTTATTTGTTCAGATTTATATTTATATATAAACCATCTGCTTTGACTGGCTGTCAATGTAAAAGACAATTAAGGGAGAAACGCTCGCCAACGTCTTTCACGGGCTTTGTATGCTTTCAGGCCCTTCGCACGATGCACAAACAAACCTGATTTGCAAGGCTGGTAAGCCCAATGATTCCTTTCCTGTCCCCAAGATCTTTTCCCACCAAAGTGGTCCCTATTTATCTACTTGCAACGTCTTGTTTTCGAACTGCTGGGTTGGCAGGAGCTGGGGCAGAGACAGAAGCTCACTCCGTCGTGCAGTAACTCGGGTCTTTCTCACACTGGGCCAGGTGAAAGGAACTGCAGAATGAACTCACCCAATAAAGTGGCTAAATTTTGGCAGTTTCAAGTCTGGCCTAAGCACAGAAGAAGAAAAAATCTTAGCAAAGGACTGTTGGTTTGTTTTCTCAGGTGAAGACGATAGTAAGAATGGAGCACAAAACTCATCAAGCGCTTTGCTGCCAGTGCTTCATAACTGCTCCAGGAGATTAAACACCTCTGATGTGTCACTGGAGTTATCCTACACCTCTATTTAGCCGGCTTACTATCATGTCAGATCTTCCCTGAAGCCGTCTTACTGAGGATTATTGACAAGATAAAAGATGACAGAGCTATCCCTTGAGGGGCCGACTTATATTTGTTGGAAGCTTGAAAGACAAGGCTTTGGGCTTTCAATTCCTGGAGAAATTGGCACTGGAAGAAAAACTTTAAATCGAGACGAGGTACACAAAATGTCTGGACAGGGGGAGAAATGTAGTGGGTTTATTTCTGAAGTAAACATCTTAAAGAGATCATAACACTGCACAACAATGATTTAGCTACTGGGAATAACACATGTGATTTACATGCTATCGAGTGCGCCGATTCCAAATCTGAACTCAGAATTTGCCCACCACGTACAGAGTTTAAGGCATGCGATAGCTGTTCAAATGGTCGGTCATTGGGTAATGTATTTTTACTTGGGAGCATTATAACAGTTGCAGCTACCGCTATGCCTGCTGCTGCCTCAGCTGAATCATGTCCCCTGGTGGCATGCATGTTCCAGCAGTGGCCAGGCATGTGTGAGCAAGTCAGTGAACTAACGTCAGAAATAGGTCTATAAGGCAAGATAGACCAAGGGCTTGTATCTAGTGCGAAACCATCTTATTGGACAGTAGAGCTAGGCCAGAGTGAGTCCGTTTTGAGCTAAAGATGAATAGGCGCAGTTGTGTTAATAAACTGGACAATTTTTGCTACATTTGTGGCAAATACACCCCCATGATCAAGGCAAGAACCTAACCAAGAGGGTGAGATTTGCTGACTTAAGTTCCTGATGCCCTAGGCAGAATCGGACTTCAGATTTGGATTCAGCGCACTTGATTTAGTATAGGACATATGAGTTAGACCAAGTAGCAGGCAATATTTATTTATTTTTGTGATGCAGTGTAATGAGTTAAGCAATTAAGATTTCAGCAAGAAAAGTAAAGAAGTACTATAGGCTTTTATACTCTTACTAATGCTTATGCTATTAAAACCTCTTCCTGCATCATCAGAAAAATCCAATAACTCTTGATAACTTAATCAATATAATCAACACAATGCTAGGCCTGAAGGGTAAACTCATTAGCAAATGTAGAATGCCCACAATGTTTATTTTGTGTCCATCTACTAAACATTTGCAACTCAACAGGGCCAAACTTATTATCATCTTACCAAGCATTTCATACCTAGAAAACCTTAGGAGAAAATTTGAAGGCTCATAATTGATGACCTCCCGAGGGGTGGAGGGCTATTGTTTATATTAGAGTGGATATTGCAAGTTTTGGATAACTGTCCAACCCAAGTGACTCCGACTTTCAAGACGATGTCAAAAGACTCTCGTTCAACAAAAACAGAATAGAATGGATAATTAAAAAGCCAAAGAAGAGTTCTAATGGGACAGGAAATGTCAGCCAACAGACTCTCAATCTCTTAGGTTTATAAATACCAATGCAAATGTCATTTTAAAATTGTGTATTAAAAGGTCATGTGAAAACACACACATACACAAGATAGAGATATAAGGTTCAGCTTCTCTCCCTGCTCCTAATGAGTACACGTAAGCCCTAGATCTCAAAACTCTTCCTGCAGACTTGAAAGAGCTTTGTTAGAAGTACCGTAAGTCTAATCAAACAGGAAATAAGAGAGAGATAGACCAGGATCTACAATTGCGCATTCATGATGTGTAAGATGCAGAGGGGAAGGAGCACATACCTCCTTATCACTGTAGGAGACATTTCGAATCTCATTCCACGGAAAAGAAATTTTTGGGGTCAGCCTGTTGTCCAGATCATATATATGGAGACCCAAGGCATCAACTCCCAGCAACAATTCTGTTCCCTTCTTATTCTAAATGAAATATTAAAAAGACATGATCGTTATTATGGTTACAGCCATGAGATTATTTCTTCTGCCATATCCAAATCCGAATGCAGTTGTACCTCGCTTAAAGAACATAATGTGTTCCACAGGATTGCTCTTTAAGTGAGTTTGCTCTTTAAGCGAAACACCATTGTAAGTGACCAATTGTGGGGGGGATTGCGAACCATGATTTATTTGTTAAGCGAGTTTTTGGTTGGTTTTATTTGTTAAGCGAAGCGAACATTCAGAGAAAATTCTGCTCTTTAAGCGAGTTACTCTTTAAGTGAGGCGCTCTTTATGCAAGGTTTGACTGTATAGGCAATCATCTTGGCGAACAGCCATGAACTGTGTGTTTTCATGTCACAGATTGCACTGGGGTGAAAGGATTTTTGTAGGGGATGCCCAAATAAGGCTCCTTTCATGTCCCTCATCGTGCAACTATCAGGAAATCGAACTCCATCCTTCCAGTCTCCAAGCATAGTGCTTTTACCCACATTATTAGACATGAACCGTCCTGAGAATATAATGCAGTGGCCTTTCATCTGTCTTCCATGTGACACCCGTACCACCGATCCAGCTCCACAAGTCACTTTCTGGTCCTGAGCCCTTTTGGCATGCAAAGTCCACCTCAGCCCCAGACCAGGATGGATGAAGCTGCTGCCTTCCATCAAAATGGATTCAACTGGGATTTAATCCACTTGGGGACCATCAGCCTTCCCTCTGGATTTTGGCACCCAAGATAATTAGTCCTCAGGGTGGTCAGGTTAGTTAACCACCGCCTGACACTCGGTGTTGAGCTGCTGGCAGTAGGGTTTACTCTATTACCATAGCAAGAGAACCTGGCCAGACTCATGGAATTATTAATGGATAGAAATTGGGGTTCTCAAACTTTTTATTTTGTGGGCCAGCACACCCCCCCCCTCAGACAGCTGAGGGACCGGTGGTTTCCCCCACCGTAAATGCTGCCATAAATCGTGGCCGTCATAAATGTGTCCGCTTCTGCTTGCAGCAGCGACGTGGGCCACATGAAGTGATGCCATGGGCCAGGTCTAGCCCATGGGCCATAGGTTGAGAACCCCTGTATTATATATTTGTTAAAAGAGCCCTGGTGACTCAGGGTTTAAACTGCTGTACCGCAACTAAAAGATTGTGAGTTCAATCCTGACCAGGGATTTTCTTCCCATCCTTCCGAGGTAAGTGAAATGAGTACCCAGCATGTTGGGAGCAAATGCTAATCAACATGTGAACTGTCCAAAGAAGACACTATGCCACTATGGGGAGGTATATAAGCAAGCTGCTAAAGCTAAAGTCCCAGAAGTCAAATCTGCAAACTTCTATTCTGCACCCGTAAGCCTTCAATCCAACAACTTCCTAAATAAACCGTAAGGACACAGTACCAAGCTAAAAACTTACCCGAATGGTGAAGTAGTTGACACCATACATCTCTAGATCCTGAGCTATCTTCAAATACTCCATTTCAGCTTCGTCCCTGTCACAGACAAAAGGAGACTGAAACTGATGTATCTTTCAACAGTCTCGAATTTGAGTTTTGTGGTGCCAGTGGGAAAATGTAGACACGTTGATGCATGAATTGTCTCAAATATGACCTGCTTTCCCAAACTCACCGGGCTCTGCCTCGATGCTGCCCATACCAGGCGGTTATTCTTTCTTCCCACATTTCGGGGGTCATCTGGTACAGGTTGATGACCTGGAAGGAAGGCACAAGAGAGGAAATTTAGCTTTACCAGATCTCTTCTGTAGATGGCTTTCATTTAGGTAAGGTAAAGGTTACCCTTGCTCAAAAGCCAGTCGTATCCGACTCTAGTGTTCAGTGCTCATCTGAGCACTACAGCCAAAGAGCCAGCAGTGTCTGCATCTGCAGACGTTTCCATGGACATGTGGCAGGCATGATTAGACACTGGAGTGCATGGAACACTCTTTACCTTCCCACCGAAGTGGTCCCTCTTTATCTACTTGCAAATTCTTGCTTTCGAACTGCTGGGTTGGCAGGAGCTGGGACAGAGACGGGAGCTCACTCTGTTGTGCAGCACTTGGGATTCAAACTGCTGACCTGACAACCTCTCAGTCATCAAGTTCAGCATCTTAACCACTAAGCCACCAGCAGTACCTTCACTTACAAGGTAACAAAGCAATTCATGGATCCCACCGCTGCCACCATGTCAGCGATTCTTGGTTGTCTCAACTCTGCCTGGGAGGGCCAACACCCCTGTCCCTTTCCACATCATGCCTTTCTACCTGTTTAACTAACAGCAGCCTGTACCCGTCCATGTGAGGCAGCACCCCTTGTGCTCCCCTGGGACTCTGCTTGGCTTATGGGTTAGCCTGTAAGTAGGGCTCTTTTAAAAGTACTTGAGTGGTAGCATTAGGCCTGGGCCTTAGTTTCAGCTTAGCTCTTTATTCCAATAAACAGACACAAAGGTTCTGCATTCCAAACTTGTTTTATTATAAAGTTTCTACGGTTAAAACATAGGAATAAGACTTTGCAGTTTAGTCATTTCACACTTTAAAATAATAACTCTAACTTGCTTCTGTCTTTGGCCTGACAAAAGCTATACAGTGGAACCTCGAATAACAAACGCCCCCTATAGCAACTAAATCGCATAATGAATAGGTTTTTAAAGAAAGTAGTGACCTGCATAATAATTTGTCCTACGGAAAAAACCTACAATGAATTTTCAATGGGAAAAATCACTTAGCGAAAAAAATCGTTGTATGGTTTTTTCCATAGGAAAAATTGTACGACGACAAAATCTCATAACAATCAGACCCGTGGAATGAATTAAAATCATTATATGGGGTTTTACTGTACAGTTGTACCTCGCTTAAAGAGCATAATGCGTTCCACAGGATTGCTCTTTAAGCGAGTTTGCTCTTTAAACGAAACACCATTGTAACTGACCAATTGTGGGGGGGATTGCGAACCCTGATTTATTTGTAAAGCGAGTTTTTGGTTGGTTTTATTTGTTAAGCAAAGCGAACATTCAGAGAAAATTGTGCTCTTTAAGCGAGTTGCTCTTTAAGCGAGACGCTCTTTATGCGAGGTTTGATTGTATGTGTATTCCATTTTAACTAAGCTATACTCATATTCCCCTCTGATGTGAGGCCTCCTGTGGAGGATCTCAGCCAATCATGTCCATCAAATTCTAATAACCCATAATGCAACACTGCCACCTCCCTCTAGTGAACAGCACACAGAAATCCACATCACAATTCTAAAAAACCACAGGCCCCATTTCTATCCCATGACAGAGGTAATGCAATAGTTACTTAGAGGACATCCCACCCACAAGTAATTTAAGACATTCAGTGGTTCCCAACATGGGGCCCAGGCCCCACAGGGAGACTTCGATTCCCAGGAGCCTCAGTATGACAGCTGATCAGTGCTTTGGGAAATTAAGGTAGGCTTCTGGGAATTGAAGTCCTAAAACCACTGCTTCATATTAAGTCAAGACTGTTGGTCCATCCACCTCTACCTGAAGATGCTAGGGACTAAACTGGGCATATGAGCTCCCATGGATGTATGACGTTGAATGGGCTGGAATCTTACCCTTTTTGGAAGCAATCTTACCCTTTTCGGAAGCAACTCCTCTTGGGCCAGGAAACCACGCTTGTGAACGTTGGGGTCATAATCTCCGTACTACAAAGACAAAAGAACCGGTCAAGTTAAAAGACGGAAAGCCGTGCATCTTCACTAGCCAGTAGAGAGGAAACTGAAATGTGGTTCAGCTCTTTTTTTAAAAAAAATTTTTTTATTGTTTTAAAAGAAGTTAAAATGAAATAAAATAGAATCTAAACAAGGAGAAAAACAGATAGAGAGGACAAATAAAAATAGAATAGAAAAAATAAAAAAATAATCAGAAAACATATTACAGATCAAGCAATTAACAACTCTAAATCTCATTCCAATAGTTAAATGTACTCATACAGTAATCTTAACCACTAAGCCACCGCAGTCCCAGAGGACACAGCTGTACACACAACCAAAATCCAACAGAAGACCCGCAAAAACAAAAATCCTAGGCTCAGATACAACCCTACTTTCTTATACAGTAATACCTCGGATAACATTTACCTCGGATAACACTAAAATCGCGTAACGTTAAGTAATCTGGGGAGGAGAATTGGATCGAATAACGTTAAGGTCCTATGGGATGTACCGGATAACAACCGCTAAAGCCTGTGCGGTTGCAATGTATCTCTACGCAGCTTTAACGTTATCCGATACATCCCATAGGATTTTAACATGGGTCGGATAACACTAAAAATCGGATAACACCAAGACTTGTGGAACCAAGTCTTAGGGTTATCCAAGGTATTACTGTATATCTCTCTGGGCATTTTTCTTACTGCTAATCTCATCACTTCTTGATTTTAAGAAAAGATTTTATCGCAATATTTTACCAATTAGTTTTGCTTCTTTCTTTGGGTTTGAGTTTTGCACACTGCTCTCAGATGTTCCAGAGTAAAAACGGCTATCAAATGTTCTTAATTTAGGCACAAACAGCCGCCTTAAGATCTAATTCTTCGAATGCCCTTATTTAACATTGCAATTCTAAAAACCTATCTCAAACTCAAGGTCTTCCGTCTTCATTGCCAACACAGACTTACGTCAGAACCTTTAAAAAAAGTATGTTTCCTTTTCCAATTTATAAACAAGCCGGATTACAATTAACCAAGAACTCGGGTAATTAACAAACGGATGTTGGCTGAATTTGGACTGATAGAGAAAGAGGTCATGGGAGAGCAGTAAAATATCAAAACTGGATCAGTGCCAGAGATGAACAGCTCTGCTAAGACAGAAAAACATAGGCTCTGTTCCCCTCACAGATGCAGCTGCAAACATAAGAAATACTCAAATTAAACCACCACTGATCACAAGTTTGCTCATAATCATACATGGGACACAGCTAGTAATTTTCAGCAAATACAGCCTGGAACATTTAGGACTGTTGCAATGCTCCATGGGCTGAAAACATCTTTTAAAAACAAAAGCTAATTTTTACTAAGATGCTTGACCTAAGCCTTTCAAAGAAGATTCTGGTTCCAGGGGATTCTGTAATTATGGTTATGTAGATTTCCAAAACTTCTGGACCACAGATCCCATACAGAGGAGAGACAAAATAATACTTTTAAAAAAATTAGTATCCTGTGAGATCACTAATCACATGCAAAATGAATTTATTCTGATGCAACAGAAATAAAAGGTGAAGCTGAACAAAGTAATTAAAACCAAAGCAGAGTCTTATACGTGACATATAATTGATTCAAATGAAGATATTCACACCTTGTAACGCTGCCACTTCATAACATTATTAGTATACAACAGATTTCAATTTAGCCAGAAAGTACAATGTCCTGCAAGCCCTCTGACGAACTGTCAATCTATAAATTACTAAATGGGGGGAAATGGATGAATGTTGTGTTATTTGTGTAGAGCAACTTGGTGAGATTTTGTCCACTACCTGTTTTGATCAGCATGATGCCTTCAAGAGTTTTCAGAATAAGACTCCCATCAAGACGTTAGCTGAGATCCTGGAAGATCAGATAGACCAGGGATGGCCAACCTTGGCACGCCAGCTGTTCTGGAACTTCATTTACCAGAAGCCCTGACCAGCAGGAGTGCTGACTTGGGCTTCTGGGAATTGAAGTCTAAGAACAACTGGAGTGCCAAGGTTGGCCATCCATTACATAGACTAGTGATGGCTAACCTTGGCACACCAGCTGTTCTGGAACTTCAATTACCAGAAACCCTCACCAGCAGGAGTACTGACTTGGGCTTCTGGGAATTGAAGTCTAAGAACAGCTGGAGGGCCAAAGTTAGCCACCAGGGACAGCCCATCCAACTGTTACAAGATACCTAACCAATAGCTATCTAGCCTCTAATTAAGGGGTTCCTAACCTTTTCAAGCCAGGGGCTCGATCATGCTCTCTCAGTCAGCTTCGAGGGCCAGATGGCCATTTTACCCTGCCTACATGGTGGAGGTGGTCATTTTGTCCCAACAGCTTCAAAGGAATGGGCATTTTGTTTCTCAAGAAGACACCATCTGAGCCTCCATAGATCTCTGCCCCAAAGCCCGCAGGGCTGGTCTCTAGCCCTGCGGGCTTTGGGGCAGAGATCAACATTGCCTCAAATTCCCCCAACATTATCCGGTTTTAGTGCTATCCGATGTAATCGTTATCGGATGTTCCACTGTAATTGCTATTGAACTGGTGTGATGTAAACCAATGGTTCATTCCATGTTCACAACTGGCAGGACGTGCTAATAGTTTTATGTATGACTCAGGGCTTTCATAACAATTCATAGGAATTCACTCCTTCTCTATCCTCGTGTCCTCCTGCAACGTAATGTGCTCTCTTCTACCAACCCTACATGGCACAGACAATTCATACCGTCCCATTTCAACATGATAGTGATACCTCTGGCTACTCAATGTCCCTCCTAATTCTGTTCTCTTTCTGTATGTCAGCATCCGATTAATGCCGTGGTTCCCGACATGGGCCCCAGAGGGTGACTTCAATTCCCAGAAGCCTAAGTCAATCCATTGGCTGATCAGTGCTCTTGGGAATTGACTTAAGCTTCTGGGAATTGAAATCCAAAAACCAAAGGTTGGGAAATGCTGGATTAAATGCTAAATAACAGAAGGCACTGAAACATTTGAGCATCTCTCTAGGGGGAAGCAGGCTCTTTTCTCCTGGCATGCTGGGACTCACTCTACTTTGAGAGAAGAACCAGTGGAAACAGCGAAGGAAAAGGGTCAGTTTCTGTGAAATGGATGGACAAACTGATCCAAAATAGTCCCTTCCTTTTACCCAGCCCCTGCATCCCAGTCTATTTCTTGATGGTCCCATTTAATGCATTCATTGAGTAAAACGAAGGACTCTCCTCACAAGCGGAATTCAGGTGGGCAGTCAGACAGGACTCGGCCTGGCTGCCAAAAAACCTTTTACCAAAATTGGCCCGTTAAAACAGTACTAAAGCATTATTCGTCTAAGTTCATACGATCCATCATTTCACGCCGACACCCTTTCAACTAACGAGAAGCCCAATAAACAATTGCTTTGGAAATTACACATTCAGAGCATCTGTCCCTGCCTTACGGAGACAAATGAAAAGGGGGACGTAAAGACGGATGCCCAGGAAGGTGAGTTATAAATGATGTATGGAAGGAACAGTCTGCTTCGATGTTGGCTTTCCTCGCCGCATCTGTAACATCCTGTCATTACCAACTTCGAAAGCCAAGACATGAATTCCTTTGACAATTAACCTCGGCACACATTGTCCTCCGCCACCATATAGGAACTCAATTCACATGGAGTCTAGCACGGCAGGGTCGTGGCTTTTAGCATGACAAAACAATTAGTACAGAGCAAAGCCATCTTCTTTTAGCCTTACCCTTCTCTATAGGATAGTTGTGATGATAAAAAGAACTAGAAATATGTACACTCATGTAAATTTATTCATTTATTGTATGATGAACTTCGGTTACCTACATCAGGGGTTCCCAACCTTTTCAAGCCGGTGGGGGGGGTGTCAGGTCACGCTCTCTCAGTCAGCCAAGATGAACAGCAGTATTCAGCGACATAATATAATGATACTCTTTGTCTGGCTGGACATCCCACTAGGGTAATGGAGTAGACCATACAGCCAGCAACTCAACGCCAAGTGTCAGGCGGTGGTTAACTAACCTGACTCCCTAAAGGGGCCAATGGCTATAGGTGGATGAGCCCCTTTGGGTGGGGTGATCCCCCCCCCCCAAGTGTAGAAAATGCCTCTGGAAACCAAAATGAAGGCAAAATGAGCGGAGGAAGAACTCTGGTTCCCAACAGTCATGTGACCAGCCCACAGTGCAAAGTTTGGCAACCCCTTAGAGCTTAGTTAACAAAAACAGGCATGAATGAAGAATAAGGGCTCCAATTTGGTTGCAGACATATTTCAGGAAATGTTGGTTTGCGTAAGCTGGCAAAGTTTTAGGCGTTAAAAAAATGAACACAACACTTTTCAATTAAATTAAGTCTTTTGAAGTGCTGAGAGAATTGTTCTTCTTGAATGAACACTGATTCATGTTTATGTTTATACTTGCAAAATGTCCTTCCATCTTGGAGACAGCTGGTTTCTTTGTACCAAATACATTTGTCTGCATTTATATTCAAGATAGGAGAGCATTACTTTTAAGAAATGAGAAAGAAATAAGAGGGGGAAATACTGCCGGGAACTGGGGTACAACCCGATCCAGAGGCTGCAACCGGCAGTCACTCGTGACAATGACTCACATTCTCCGCGGAGGAGAAATTGGTGTTCTTACAAGGTTTGACCAAAGGATATTTATGATTCTTAACTGCATTTTCAACACATGGCCAGTGCTGGGAAAATGCTCAGGTGAGCATTTATTGCAACGCAGGAAAGGTTAAATGAGAAGCTGGAAGACAGAGAGCAGTTAGAAGAGCAGGTTGCTTACCTGTAATTGTTGTGGTCACCTCTCCGGCCAACCTTTGTCTTATCTTAACCATTTGGGTGGAACTCAAAACTGATGACCCAGAATTGCAGCATGGCCAAATGGATTTTTATTGCCTTAATGTTTATTAGCATATTAATACTATATTAATATTAATATAGTAATGAATTAGTATATTAGTATAGCATTACTCTTCCTTTACATTTACATTTTAAGTTAGCCTGGAAAAGAAGGGACCGCAGTGGCTCAGTGGTTAAGACGCTGAAGTTGACATCTTGAAGGTCGGCAGGTCAGCAGTTCGAGACCTGAGTGCTGCACAACGGAGTGAGCTCCCATCTGTCCCAGCTCCTTCCAACTGAGCAGTTCGAAAGTCAGAAATTTGCAAGTAGATAAATAGGTACCACTTTGGCGGGAAAGGTTACAGCATTCCGTGTGCTCCAGCCTAGTCATGTCTGCCACATGACCATGGAAACATCTGCAGATGCAGACAGTGCTGGCTCTTGGGCTGTAAATGGAGATGAGCACTGGACCCTAGAATTGGATATGACCGGCTTTCGAGCAAAGACAACCTTGACCTGTCTGGAAAAGTGGGCTTGATCCATGAAAGGTAACATTAAATTACAGCAGTTAGCCTTTAAAGTGCCACAAAGTTTTTTGTCTTTTAGTTTTGTTTGCTCTCTAATATGCTTTACCTTTAGCATTCACGAAAGCAGACAGGGCTCCTCAAACATGCTTACTCTCGTCTGCTTTCTCCCTGGAGCTCCATCTATGTTCCTTGCCAGCCGTGTCAGGGAAGCTAAAACAGTGATGGCGAACCTTGGCACTCCAGGTGTTCTTGGACTTCAATTCCCAGAAGCCCAAGTCAGCACTCCTGCTGATCAGGGCTTCTGGGAATTGAAGTTCAAGAACATCTGGAGTGCCAAGGTTGGCCATCAATGACCTAGAATAAGCCTACTGGGCAAGAGGAAAGTGCTGTGAATATACTCAGGAATCCTCTGGGCAACGCCGTAGAGCAGTGGTTGCTAAACTATGGATCCAGCCTTCAACACCAATTCATCCAGCACGCACTGCCCTCGCCACTCCAGGAAGTGGAAGTAAACTCCACCAGAGCAAAATGCTGCATTTACTTCCTCCTCCAGTGAGAGGAACAATGTGACTGGCCCATGGCCCGAAAAGTCTGGCCACCCCTGGCGTCGACTCCGCTAATCCTTCCTGCCCTTCCTTACCTTAGCTTGTACCGCGTAGGAGGCCAGGAGAACAGATGCTTCGGGAGGACAGAAGATCTTTTCATCCAAGATTTGTTTCTTCACCTAAACAAATTGAACAAAACGAAGCAGATTCCACTTGATGTTCATGTATTCATGAGCATGCCTTGAGCGGTGCGTGCACCAAATTCCAGCTCTTTCAGTGGCTTGGAAGAACTTTAATCATTTCGGGGAGGGGATATTTTGAGCCTTGTTTCGATGCAGAAAGGCACAAATGATTCATTGCTGCATTTATCTACTAATCAGATGCCTGAGATGACACCGGGTTGCCAAAATTTTAGTGCTGAAATTTATAAGACCCATTAGTCTGTCAATCAATCATTGAGGCTTATTCCTCTTCTTCTTTGGAGTCCAGATCAAGCTCCGGACTGCCAAAATGAAGCCATGCGGTGTGAATGTGGAGAGATACAGAATCCGGCTTATTTACTGCTTTGCCGATGGAGAAAAGGTTGGGGTATTTTAGTGCAATAGTTAAACAATTCTTACTGCATAACAAGCTTTCAAACTTATCAAGCGACATCTTAAGTCAGTGATGGCGAACCTATGGCACGCATGCCAGATGGGGCACTCAGAGCCGTCTCTGTTGGCATGCATGCCGTCACCTCAGCACAGAGTTTACCTCTGAGAATGCAATTGAAGAACTTGCCCAGCAGCCCAATGGGAGCACTTTCTCCCTCCCCCCAGCACAGAGTTCGCCCTGCCCCTCTGTGGCATGGATGACAGCCAGTTGAGTTTGGGCACTTGGTCTCTAAAAGGTTCGCCATCACTGTCATAAATATTACGGATCTTTCCTCAACACTGTGAACTGGGGGAAAAAAACATCTTTCAGCCTCCTAATACTCCCATTCTGGATAAAACAAACCCCAGTCACGTACCTGAAGGAAGAATAAATGCTGAGTGATCTCCTGAACAAGTTCTTCCTCTGCATTCTCAGGGTAAAACTTGGCTAGGAAGTGAAAAGTGACAGGTTCTTCCTTCGGGACATCGTGATCTAGGACCTACAAAATCAGATTCCCCATTTAAAATTTCCCCCAAATAGATTATCACACCACTATTATGAATCAAAAGGGAGCCTTTGCTTTTAGTGAGTTAAAAATGGTCGCTGTGGTTCCGTGCTCCCTGAGCCAGGGGTGAAGAAAGACTGGGAATGTGTCCTTAAAAGCCAGGTGTGGATTCCTGTCCTCTTGGAATTCATAACAATCTCAGACTGTGAGAACGGAAGTAAGTATGATGAACAGTGAAAGTGAAGCCTTATTGGGTAACATACAGGAAGAAGTGGAATGAAAGATGAAAAATGGGTATGGTTGTCTTAAAATGTTGTAGAAGAAATGCCTTAACCCCTTGAGTTGCTACAGTCCCATTACTAGTAGCATGTTCAAAATGAACTATAAATCTAGAGTTGGATACAACTGGCTTTTGAACAAGGGAGACCTTTATCCTTACTATTTATTAAAAACCTGAACACGTACCCAGGTTCTTGAGGCCCCTCGTGCTATGCATATTTTAACATTTTTCAGAATGTTTATACTGATTCTAGAGATATGGTTGAACAGCCTGCCAACCCACCATAGTACTGGCCATTCCCAATAACTAGTACAAAAAACATTTCCTAACTCCTGCAGGAGCACAGAAACCTAGCGAGATCTTTGGTCTATCTACATCAGTTCTCCAGGATTTCAGGAAGAACCCTTTCCCAGCTCTGGCAAATATTAAATCCCTGGTAAATCCCTGGCGTTTCTCCCACCTTGTACTAAGCAAGCCAAACTCAACTTGGCTTTCAAAATTAATAGAAAGTAGGGCATGGGGGGGGAGGGTTTGTTGGTATCTCAGTACAATAAGACACTGCTTGTTTAATTCCATATAGTCTTACTCTTTACAGTATTGTACTTCCAAATGTCCAAATACATGAAATCTTCTGAGCCACCCAGAGTCATTTTGAGTTGGGTGGCTAGATAAATTGGATGGATGGATGGATGGATAGATGGATAGACAGACAAACATATAGATAAGTAAATAAATGACAATGTAAACTAGAGCCCTAGATGTGCTGGTCAAACATATGCATCAACTTAGCCCTACATTCTATCTTCATGGTTTTTTAAAAAAGCATGTCCAAGTATCCCATCCATCAATGCATCTATCTTAAGCCTAGGGAACAGCTGAGTGAATACTCGAATACACAATTATTATTATTCTTTTGCCATATCCAATTCCGAATATTGACGATCCTCATGGTGATCAGCCATGAAGACTGTCCGGCGAATATAATGCTATGGCCTTTCATTTGCCTTCCACATTGCAGCATGACACCCATAGTACCACTGATCCAATTCCATGAGTCCCTTTCTGGTCCTGAGCCCTTTTGGCACACAAAGTCCTCATCATCATCCCCAGGCCAGTGTTGTTGAAGCTGCTGCCCTCCATCAAGAGGGAGTCAATCGGGATTTAATCCACTTGGAGACCATCACCCCTTCCCTGTGGACTTCACTAAGTCTGCTAGTCCTCAGGGTTGTCAGGTTAGTTAACCACCGCCTGATGCTCAGGGATGAGTGGCTGGAGGTAGGGTCTACTCTATTACCACAGTGCAGTGATGGCAAACTTTGGTACTCCAGCTGTTCTTGAACTTCAATTCCCAGAAACCCTGATCAGCAGATGTCCTGACTTGGGCTTCTGGGAACTGAAGTCAAAGAACACCTGGAGTGCCAAAGTTTGCCATCACAGCCCTAAGTCAAAGGATCAGGCAAATCTCCTATGAAGGTATCCTAAAAATTGACAATCTGGGAAATGGGGGTGGGTGGGGGGACACCAACCCTGCTAATTCATATTTGCATTTATGGATACTTATGTTATGTTCTTGAAAGAATATTCAGGGTAATTAACAGTAGACTTCTAGGAAAGCCAAAATCAAGACTGCATCCACTGCTGGAATGCATCAACAAACGTGATATGTTCAATGCCCAGTGTAAATCCACCTTTCTTTTCCGTGCTCATCACTGCTCAAGGGAAAGGATTGCATTCTTACCTTCTTATCCATTTTGAGCCAGGCCATGGTATCCTTGATCATGTACTGAAGTCCGAAGAACCATGTTTCACGGAGTCCCAATGTCCTGCATACCAGATCAAACAGGTCTTTTCCATTCCATTTCACCTGCACCCGAGAAAGAAACAATCAGAAACTCCTGTTCAGGGATTGAGCTCACTCTGGTTTGTGCAAAAACATGCTTATCACCACAATTAGGGAGAACTTGTCAATACACACACACAGATGCACACACACTAGCACACAATCTAAGGAGGCAGTTTTTTTAAAAAAAATGATTCAAATCCCAAGTTCTTCTTCATGCAGTATCTGAATCCAAATATTGGTGATCCTCATGGTGATCAGCCATGAAGATTGTCCTGGGAACAATATAATGCAGTGGCCTTCCATTTGACATGCAAAGTCCTCCTCAACCTGAGGCTGGGATGGATGAAGCTGTTGCCCTCCATCAAGATGGATTTAAGTGGAATTTAATCCACTTGGCGACCATCACCCTTCCCTGTGGACTTCAACACCCAAGGCCATTAGTTCTCAGGGTTGTCAGGTTTGCGTTGAATCACTGGCAGTAGGGTCTACTCTATTCCCCCAGCAAGATAACCGGGCCAGACTCGCTTCAAATACCTAACCAAAAAAAATTCTTCCCCTTAAAGCAGATATAATAACTCAGTTCCTAAAGGACTGCAATCTCAGAGACCACTAAGTGAGTTGGCACACAGGAACACCTTGATATTAATACCAAAGAGTGCTCTGAATGGCAATCCTACCATCCTAGAAAGTCACACCTTATTCATGATGACTCTGAGAGAGTTCTAGGTTTTCATCTCCCAAAACAGGAAGTACTCCTTCATAAACCAAATTCAAAGTGATTAAAGCAGATGTGCCTACTCCAATGTATCAGTGGGTCTTAATGAGCCCTCCCTCTCCCACCCCCACTGCTTCCCTGCTTACGAGCCTGGAGGAGCTGCATTGAGGAGTCCAGGTTGTGCTTCTCACCTGCGCTCGGCCAGAGCTGTCCCCAGGAAAGATGCAGGGCAGCTGCATGCATCTACCGCCACCTCAATCCTTGTCTCCTCTGCTAGGCTTGGCATGTCCCTAATGGCAATGCTATAGAATGCCATTAGGGACATGCCAAGCCAAGTGGAGGGGACAAGGATTGAGGTGGTGGCAGCAGTGGAAGTAGTGACTGGAGGGAGGGCACGGGTTACATGAAATGGTGCCGTGGGCTGGGTCCAGACAGTGGGCCATAGATTGAGGACCCTTGCCCTAAACCTCGCAGTCTCCTGTCTGTGACTTACACAAAGTTCCAGTTTGCTTCTCTTGACAATTACCTTGGGTTTCTCTTACACCTCTACACATCAAAGAAGGACCAGAATGAGAAGCTGAACAATGGAATCCTTTGATAAATCTGCCCTCCATTAAGAAGAGCAAAAATAATTTGCGTTCCTAATATTAAAATTGCCTCCCATTTCCATTACAGAAATTGGCTGATATTCACACTTTATTGCAACATGAAAATTTAATGTTCGTTGTGCCTGACAGCTCCGCTCAGATGAAATTGCAGGCTACTCTGCAGAGGAAAAAGGATAGACCTCCCTTTCACCCAGACCGCTTGTAATGAAATTGAAATGGGAGTCTTTGTGAGTTAAGACAGATGCTGTTATTCTCAACTTTCCCTTAAGAGGATAGTGGATTCCTGAGAATCCAGAGGCTTAGAATTTAGCCATGGGCCCAGGCAGGTACAAATTCATTTCTCCTAATAATTATTATTTTGTGTCAGAAATTATTCTGGGTTGAAAGGATTTTTGTGGAAGAAATTCCGTTCAAGGGATGCCCAAATGAGGCTCCTTTCATGTCCCCAAGAGCAAAGGTGGGCGCTCAATCCATCATGCAGTACCCGGGTCTTGAACTGCCAGCTTGCCAGCCTTCCAGCTAACAAGGTGAGCTTCTTAACCACTGAGCCACTGCAGTCCCTTTCCTTTCCCCTGAAGATAATCAAAGCATTTTAGGACTGTGGGATCAGAAGTAGGATGTTAGACATTGAATGTGGAGTCTTCTTGGGTAAAAGAGAGGAAAAGATGGGATGAAAGATGGGTTTTGTTATTTTAGAATGGTATAGAAAAAATGCCATTGTTTTAAGCATGATCAAGGCAGGAGGAGAAATGTCTACCTATGCTTGCTTGTGAGTAGTAAAGTGGGGAAATGTAATCCTGAGTGTGTTAGCTGGTCCAGCCCGAAAATATAGCTATTCTTTTCTTGTTCTAACAATAGGAAAAGGGAAAAGTAAGAATGTTCCTTTTTATTTTTATAATATTTTGTGTTCCTGATTTGTATTTTACCTTCAAGTAATAAAGATTGGGAGGGACTGCGCTGGCTTAGCAGTTAAAATGCTGAACCTGACAACTGGAAGGTCGGCAGGTCAGCAGTTTGAGACCCGAATGCCACATGACAGAATGAGCTCCCGTCTCTTTCAGTTCGAAAGCAAGAAATTGCAAGTAGATAAATAGGTACCACTTCAATGGGAAGGTAAACTGCTTTCCGTGCACCCCTGGTGTCTAGTCATGTCTGTAACATATACACAGAAATGTCTGCAGATGAAGACAGCACTGGCTCTTTGGCTATAAATGGAGATGAGCACTGAGCCCTAGAGTAGGATACAACTGGCTTTCAAGCAAGGGCAACCTTGGCCTTTACCTAATAAAGATTGACCTTTTGCAGAAGACTTTTTGGACTTTTTATTTAGTGCATAAGCTGGAGGGAGAATCCCAGTTTCTTTTGAAACTTCATTGGCATTTGGTTAATCTACACAATGTTAAATGCTACCTGATCTGGTGGGTTTGTAAACATAAACAGCCAGGGATTGAACCCTATCACAGATCTTCCTAGCCTGGGGAAGAACCTTAAGTACTGTGAAACCACAGAAGGTCTTATGTAGGCTTCCTAAATGAGTGCAGGCCTCTGTCTGGTAGAACAGGTTTCTGTCATAGTGGGATAATGGGCTATGTCCTTGATGGAGAACCTTGGCACCCCAGCTGTTCTTGGACTTCAATTCCCAGAAGCCCAAGTCTCTGTGAATCCACACGAATGGGTCCACGACGTGTGTTCTTGGACTTCAATTCCCAGAAGCCCAAGTCTCTGTGAATCCACACGAATGGATGTACTGCACGGACGCGCAGTAAACCCATTCATGTGGATTCAGAGGGACTTGGGCTTCTGGGAATTGAACTCCAAGAACAGATGGAGTGCCAAAGTTCACCATCACTGGACTATGTTATCCTTACTCTGCTTGGCCTTTACGCTGGGCCACCAAAAAGGTTGATGACAGTTCCTCAGCAGTTTAGAAATGCAAGACACGGAGAGACAGTCAGAGTGCTTTGCATTACCTCTGCCAACTCACAGTTCTTCTAGCTTATAAAATATTTTATTAGTTAGGTTTATGAAGGGGAGAGGAGTCATGTGTGAAAAGCAGGTTAAAATGCAAAATTGCTGCAGTCCTATGTTCAGTTTACATTCTACTGGGTAAAACTTCACTTCTCTTCCACTGTTTTCAAGTGACTCACTGCAGCAAGGGAGAAAGCAAAGAGTCACTTCTGAAAGGGAATTAGGACACAGATCCAGGCACTGAAATCAGGTTGAAGATTAAATTTCCATGGTGCCTTCCTTCTTCAAGAGTGAGAATTTTGTTTAAATACTGTCCACCTGTTGAGGACACAGAAAGAGCCTCCTCAAAGATTGTGGTATTTCTGCACCACAAATGGGCACACTCCAGGCAGAGGCCACCTTGTGCCGGCTAAATTTTCTCACACCCGGTCAGGCAGAAGAAATTACAGAATGAACTCATCAAAGGGGGCTTCATTTTGGCATTCACATCTGGCCTAGACACGGGACCATGCCACATGACCATGAAAAGTCTGCAGATGCAGACAGCGCTGGCTCTTTGGTTGTAAATGGAGTTGAGCACCGTATGCTGGAGGCAGACACGAGTGGCTTTCGAGCCACAGAGACCTTTATTTTTATACCTCAGACTGAGTTTGCCACTGTGAGAGTCAACCAGGAGTTGTCATGAGTAAGAGGGTACTTGAAACCCAGATAGGTTAGAGCTGGAGCGTCAAAAGTATGGACTGTGGGCGGGATCTGGCCCCCGATGCCAACTCATCCAGCCCACACTGCCCTTGTCACTCCCGGATGCGGGCACACTTTACTTCCACTTCCGAGAGTGACAAGGGCTGCATGGGCCGGATGAATTGGCCCGCAAGCCACAGTTTGGGCACCCCTGGTTTAAGCAGAGAGAACGGCGGCCTAAAATCTATCTCATCCTGTTGCAAAACAGACTGCAAGGTGCATTTTACCTCTGCTTCCAGTGGGAGGAATCACATGACCGACCGACAGTTTGGGCACCCCTGGGTTAGAGAGCCTGGTGCTACAGTGGTTAAATAGCTGTACTGCAGCCAGAACGTTGTGAGTTCGATCCTGAACAGAGACCAAGGTTGACTCAGCCTTCCATCCTTCCAAGGTATGTAAAATGGGTCCCCAGAATGGAGGGCAAAATGCTAATTAAGAGAGGGTACTAAGCGCTATGGGGCAGGGATAGAAATATGATTGCCTTTGCTATTGTTAAGTCTGACTGTTGAACATACCCAGTGTGGTGTTGAAAACAGAGTGACCAACCCCTGAGTTACCATGAAAACTCACAGGCGGTGGAACATGGAACTGATAAAATCTCTTACTGTTAAATGTGTATTAAGGGGTGCTTTAAGTTGGTTCCAACTTGATGGTTGGCGCAGTGGGTAAAAGCACTGAGCTTGGAGACCGGAAGGACGGGGTCCGATTCCCCGAGAGCTGCACAATGGGGGACATGAAAGGATCCTCTTTTGGGAGTCCCCTTCAAAAATCCTTTCAACCCAGAGTAATCTCTGGCACGAAAATACACACTTGATGGTACATAACACACCCAATATTAAGATCTTAGTTTGCCAACAGAACACTTGGGCTATAAAATTAACTTACCATCACTTTTAATGAGGTATTAGAGATATCAACCCTAAGTAGATTTACTTGGACTTAGTGGGGACTTACTTTCAACTCAAAGGATCGGGCAAAAATTTATAACCATTCAGAATCGAGCAGGTGCCAGACTCACAAAACCACCCTGCTTTTAGAGAATAAAGAAATGCTTTCTCTTGATCAAAAATAAAATAAAATAAATCAGAACAGTTCATTTTGGGAGAAGTCCTCTCCCACTTTGGTCAAGTATAATAGCACATTTTGCATTTTTAAATCACATATTGTTCACGCGGACGGTGCCAGCATCAATCTTTAAAAAGACCTCCTACAGTATTAGCTCTCTCAAATCAATTCAGTCTGCTTTCTGCAAACCAACTACATTAATACTGATATTAGAAACTCATAATAAGGATATACATCTCTGAAATAGCATGACCAAGGCTACAATTATCTACCATTTCAATAAGATCAGAAATTACAGACCTTCTATGCAGTAGGTGGAAACATACTACTCAAACAACCTAGCTGGATTTATCAGGTTCACCATTACAATTTACTTTTACTAGACAAATACTTCTTTATGTAGTACATAGCTACACTGCACAATTCACTGCTGCAAGATACACTTGATGATGGACTGTTTCGATGTCTTTAGAAAGGGACTAGATAAATTCAAGGGTGCCAGTAGCTACCGCTCAGGAAGACTGTATATTTCATTTCTGGTACTGGAGACAACATACCTCAGTAGATCACTTGCTAAAACATGCTCTCTTTGCCCTGCTGGTAAGCTTCCAGTAGGCAACCAGTTGTCCACAAAATGCTGAATTACTGGGACAGGTCTTTGGTCGGACCTTCCGTATCCTTATATCATGAACTGCATCAGTGATTCTCCCCTTGACCACCCTTAGTTTAATCCTAGTTTTTGTTGCGATTTTTGTTAGTCTATTTGCTGCTGGCCGTCCTCAACCGTTTCATTTCACTTTGGAAGGGTGCTTTATCCAACAATGTGAACTGCCCAGAGCAATGTTCATCACTAGGATGGGGTGGGCATAAAAAATTAAATGACGCGGAATGGACAGATGGATGAATTCAGTCATTCATTTTCTTCTTTCAGTGCCGTATCAGATTTCAAATACCGGCTTGCATGGCAATCATTCATGAAGATTGTCCGGGTACAATATAATGTAGTGGTCTTCCATTTGCCTTCCGCATCGCAACACTTGTACCACGGATCAAGTTCCACTGAGTCACTTTCTGGTCCTGAGCCCTTTTGACATACAAAGTCCTCATTGGCCCCAGGCCAAGACTGATAAAGCTGCTGCCCTCCATCAAGAAGGACTCAAGTAGGATTTAATCCCCTTGGGGACCATCACCCTTCCCTGTGGGCTTCACTACCCAAGGTCATTAGTCCTCAGGGTGGTCAGGTTAATTAACTGCTGATTGAGTCGCTGGCAGTAGACTGCATTAACTGAAGTCTAGTGTCCAAAACACATGAGGTCCTATTAGTCCCCCTCAATTTGGCACTAGTTAGACCACATCTAGAGTCCCGTGTCTAATTCTGGGCACCACACTTGGAGAAAGATACCAACAAACTAGAGCAGATACAGAGAAGGGCAACAAGGATGATCAGAGGACTAGAAACCAAGCCTTAGGAGAGAAGACAGAAGGAACTGGGCACGTTTAGCCTTGAGAAAAGGAGACGGAGAGGGGAGATGATGATAGCATTCTTCAAATACCTGAAAGATAATCATAAAGAGGAAAGGGAGGATCTAGTTCCCATCATCCCAAGAGTGCAGGATGCTTAAGAACAGACTCAACCAGAGATATTATAATCAGAATATTATGAAAAGCATCTTAATGGTTAGAGCAGTACGACGATAGAACCAAATGCCTTGAGAGGTGTTGAACTCTTCAACACTGGAAGCATTCAATACAGAATTGGACAACCATATCTATCAGATCTGCTTTGATTCAGATTCCTGCTTTGAGTAGTGGGTTGAACTGGTCGGGATCAAAGGCCTCAAAAGCTGCTTCTAACTTAGCTATTCTGTGGTTCGATGGTTTTTCTAAAAAAAGAGCAACTACTTTATTGATGCATATCACTTTCTGGCTTGTTAAAATGAAGCCAAGCTCTAGAAACAAAACCATCTTTTAGAAGTGGAGCCCAAAAGCTAAACAGAAGAGCAGAGTCTCTTTGGAGCAAAAAGAGAGGATGATGCTCTTCTAAGTCCATGAATCAATAAAAGAGCGAGCAGAGACATACGGCCACTCGGCTAAAGCCCGAAGGCAGAAAGCTTTCTTCCCATTCCTGTCAGTGCCTCTCATTTTTAGGTTCACCTGCACAGCATCAATATTAATTTCCACACATGGCTCAGCCAGCAAATTTCCAGCATCCTTACAGTATCCTTCCTCCTCCAAGATGCTATCTCACATTGCCCCCTTGCGGCTATTATTCCTGGCATCAGGGACAGAAAAATCCCTCTTTCCTGTATTCACTCTCCTCCTCCCCCTTCCTCAAGTGCCATATCTGATTCTGAATATTGGCTATCCTTAAAAGAGCAATAGCACCCATATAACAGTGGGCGGAAGAGCTGTATACTCTAGGCCGGACTTCCATAAGTCAATATGTTCAAATATTTTTAAAAATGGGGGAAAGTAGGTTAACAGTGGAAGGAGGAGTTAACCAGTGTAAATGATATCAAACTGTAATGCAATGTTAACATAAGCTGAAGGGCAGAGGTGCCCTAACTTTTTGGACCCCGGGCCGGTCACATGGTTCAGTGGGTCGGTCACGTGGTTCCTCCCACCGGAAGCCAAAGTAAAACATGCTTTGCAATCTGTTTTGCACTAGGATGAGATAGATTTTAGGCTGCCATTTTCTCTGCTTAAACCAGGGGTGCCCAAACTACGGCCCATGGGCCAGATGTGGGCCTCGATGCAATTCATCTGGCCCATGCCACCCTCACCACTCCTGAAAGTGGAAGTAAAACGCACCCATATGCATTTTACTTCCACTTTTGGGTGCGACGAGGGTGGCGTGGGGCCAGATGAATTGGTAATAGGGCCGGATCTGGCCCATGGGCCATAGTTTGGGCACTACTGCTGTAGGGGCTGTGGTGGCTCAGTGGTTAAGATGCTCACCTTGTTAGCTGGAAGGCCAGCAAGTGAGCAGTTCAAGACCCAGGTACTGCACAACAGTTTGAGCGCCTGTCTCTGTCCCAGCTCCTGCCACCCCTATAGAACCATGTTATTTTTACAGCACAGTTTTTGCTATTGATACGTTTTGTTGTTGTTCAGTGGCACAGTCGATTCCGACCCTTTGCGACCCCCATGGACCATTGCCCTCCGGGGGGCCCTGTCCTCCACCATCCTCCTCAGTTAAAGAAGTAGCCTCTTTAGTAATGGTTGCCCTTGCTTGAAAGCCAGTTTCATCCAACTCTAGGGTTCCATGCTTGTCTCTGTTTATAGCCAGCACTGTTTGTGTTTGCAGACTTTGCAGACATTGTGTTTGCACAGAATGCTGTTACCTTTCCCACCAAAGTGGTGCCTATTTATCTACTTGCAATTTCTTGCTTTCAAACTGCTAGGTTGGCAGGAGCTGGGACAGACAAAGGAGCTCACACCATCAAACTTTACTGCAAAGTTAATACAATACTGTATTTGCCAGCGTATAAGATGCATCGGAGTATAAGATGCACCTCGTTATTACTAAAATAGCCCACTAGATAAAGGTAAAGGTTGCTCTTACTCAAAAGCCAGTCATATCCAACTCTAGGGTTCAGTGCTCATCTCTGTTTCATAGCCAAATGTCTGCTTCTGCAGACATTTCCGTAGCCATGTGGCAGGCGTGACTAGACACCAGAGCGCACAAAACGCTGTTTACCTTCCCACTGAAGAGGTCCCTATTTATCTACTTGCAATTTCTTGCTTTCGAACTGCTAGGTTGGCAGGAGCTGGGACAGAGATGGGGGCTCATTCCGTCCTGCAGTAGTCGGGTATCGAACTGCTGACCTGCCGCCTTCCAGTCAGTGTCTTAGCCACTTAAGCCACTGCAGTCCCTTTAAAATAGCCCACTATAGGCCGCTACATATAGTACAAGACACTCTCTATTTTCCCAATCTGTTTTAAGGGGGGGGGAGTGGGTCTTATACACCAGCAAATATGGTATTTATTTATTTATTGGACTTATATCCCGTCCATCTGGGATGGACTCCCACTCTAAGCTATGATATAACATAACACAAGTTTTGTGTAACATAACTGAATAGTAAGATGCTACCTCTTTAACTCCCATATGCACCAATATGTCCGGACATCCCGCTACGGTAATGGAGTAGACCGTACAGCCAGCAACTCAACGCCGAGTGTCAGGCTAACCTGACTCCCTAAAGGGGCCAATGGCTACGGGCGAATGAGTCCCCTTAGGTGGGGTGATGCTCTCCCTCAGTGTTGGACCCAGTACGATGGTTTCCAATGGCATTTCCTCCATTACCATAGCGGGATGTCTGGCCAGACATTAGCAAGCAACTAGGTATTTTGGAAACTACAGGAATGGCCCTGCCATTCTAACAGGAAATCTCTGCAAATATTGTCAGAAGCCGTTTCCTGCTGGGGTACACCATGGCATGCGCAACATCAATATGTTAGCAGTGCCTTCTCCCCTTAATCCTGCCACCTGAGATAAAAACCCATATGGAAGGCCCCATTTATTGCTATTGTCTCCAAGGGTTGTTTGCGGGAGTCTTGTGTTGAGATGTCTGTTTGCTAGAGAGCCAGCAAGGGAGGCACTTGAAAATGCAGATTTTCCCCCTCCTTATCCAGAGATGGAGATCTATATCCAGCAGAATCAATGTTTTTCAAACTCCAGCTGCGTTTCAGACTGCAAAAGACACCGAGCCCCTTCCCTACGCTGAAGTGCAAGCGGCAGATGACTGCAAAGTTATATAAGCCAGTGGAAATCCTACCACCAAGGTTTCAAAACATCCAAAGGCTGCATTTACGCACAGGGTGGAGGCTACAAAAAGGACAAGCGAGGAAAGGGATTACTATCTACTGTCACACCACAAGATGATTTATAAGATTTCTTCTTAGAAGAGTGTCAATGTTTTATGGAGATGCCTGTTTCCCCTTTAGCTGCGACTGCACCCCACGCATATAAAAGCAGCATTTTTAAAGCATGTTTTAGACCATTAGGTTTTATGCTTTGTCTCGAAAGAGCAATAACATCCATATAAACAGCGGGCGGAAGAGCTGTATACTCTAGGCTTGACTTCTGCAAGGCAACGGGTTCAAATATTTTTAAAATGGGGGAAAATACATTAACTGTGGAGGGAAGAGTTAAGCAGTTCAAATGATATCAAACTTTAGTAAAGGTAAAGGTCACCCTTACTTGAAAGCCAGTCGTCAAAAAGCCAGTGCTGTTTGCGTTGGCATGTGGCAGGCATGACCAGACACAGGACTGCACAGAACGCTGTTACCTTTCCCACCTAAAGTGGTACCTATTTATCTACTTGCAATTTCTTGCTTTTCAAACTGCTAGGTAGGGAGGAGCTGGGACAGAGGCAGAAGCTCACTCCATCCAACTATACTGCAATGTTAATATAAGATGCGATATAACATAACACAAGCTTGTGCAACATAAATGGGTAGTAAGGTGCTATTGTACTTCTTTAACTGACATATCCTCCTGTAGCAAAAACTAAGCTGTGAAAACAACCTAGATCTATAGGGCTATTTTTTTTCCTCAGGGCTAGGCTGGAACGAGCTTCATACAGACAGAAGGGTCACTTTAATTATGATATGGTTATAGCAATCTTTTCCAGATATGATCATTTCTTACTCTCTGATCACATTCTTTCTCTCAGGACTTTAAGCCTTGGATTGAGTATCATCATTTCCAGATCCATCAATCTATTCTTCTTAAGTGTCGTATCCAATTCTGAATATTGGGTCTCATCATGGCGATCAACCATGAAGATTGTCCTGGGAACAATATACAGTAATGCAGTGGCCTTCTGCTTGCCTTCCAATTCTAAGCATCCTCTCCTGAGCCAGAAGTTTAGTTCAACTTGTTAATTACATAAACTAAGTAGCAGAAAAGACACCTAGATTTATAATGGAGGAATATTGTTAACGACTCTGATCAAGTATATGCTACAGTACATCCTAGAGCCGTGATGGCAAACCTTGGCACTCCAGATGTTCTTGGTCTTCAATTCCCAGAAGCCCAAGCCCCCATGAATCCACACAAATGGGTTTACTGCGATTCATCCGGCCTGCACCGCCCTCGTCACTCCAAGAGGCAGAAGTAAAACACCCCCCTATGGATGAATCGCAGTAAACCCATTCATGTGGATTCACGAGGGCTTGGGCTTCTGGGAATTGAAGTCCAAGAACATCTGGAGTGCCAAGGTTCACCATCATAGTCCTAGAACATTCATCTGCAGGAAAATAAGAATGAAAAGATATACCTACACTGTTTATTCTTCTTCTTCTGCCATATCTGAATCTGAATATTGGTGATACTCATGGCAATCAGCCATGAAGACTGTCCTGAGAATATAATGCAGTGGGCTTTCATTTGTCTTCCGCATCACAGCGTGACACCCATAGTACCACTGATCCAGTTCCGTGAGTCACTTTCTGGTCCTGAGCCCTTTTGGCACGCAAAGTCCTCCTCAGCCCCAGGCCAAGATGGATGAAGATTCTGCCCTCCATCAAGATGGATTCAAGTGGGATTTAATCCACTTGGGGACCATCACCCTTCTGTGTGGACTTCGCCACCCAAGACCATGAGTCCTCTGGGTGGTCAGGTTAGTTAACTGCCGCATGACTTGGCTTTGCGCTGCTGGCAGTAGGTTCACAGCCTACGGCCCATGAGCCAGATCCAGCCTGCTGCACTATTTCATGTGTCCTCCCACCCCTCCAAGGGCATTCAAGAAACAAAACAGCCACCCCCTTGAAGCTGTTGGGACAAAATGGCCACACCCATCATGCGGCCAGGGCAAAATGGCTATCAGGCCCTCGAAGCTGACTGAGAGAGCGTGACCTGGCCCCCAGTTTGAAAAGGTTGGGAACCCCTGGTCTACTCTATTATCATAGCAGGATAACCTGGCCAGACTATCACACTATTTATAGACAAAGCATTTGATGAAGGTCACCACTACCTCCCAACAAGGCCCAAAATCAAAAAGTTCCTATCTCCCCATAATCCACAGTTGTGGCCCAAATGACATAATAAAATCAAACCCTCAAAATATAAACTGCATTACTGGCCCAGCTATAATTTAAATGCAAGACGGCAGTGGCTTTCTTACTGTCTGGGTGTAATGGGCCTTATCACCACCACAGACCCATCTTGATTTTGACTCTCCTTTTGAGCCGCCAGCAGAAGAATGAATGTTCCCTCATAGGGGGTCATGGCATTTCCTATTAGCTTTATCTTCCACGTGGTTCGTTAGATATATTTGCAAGTCTCGGAGGAATACGTGGACAAACTCCCTTATAAACAGGACTGTGTACTGCAGGGCCGTTACTTGGCAAGGACAGGATTTATGATCTTCTCTAAGCGTGGAACATTTCTAATTTATCAGAGTCAAAAGGGCTTTAAACACACCAGACTGAGCTCTTACAAGTCAGTATTCATTCAACAGAATTGGGGGGGAGGGTGTTTTCCACCCCAAATGACTGGCACAGCCTCATTCTCCAAGCAAGGTGTCAGAATTGGAAGGGAACCTAGTAACAGGGTGTACAATATTTATTAACCTGCAACAGGAGTCGTTTGCAACTGGCATGCAGCCGAGGTGTCAGTCTAATAAAGCAATATATATGGGCACAGTGTCCTTCCTACAAGCGCCGCACGGCTGCTTCTTGGGCCACGACAGCAGGGGAGCTGTGAAAAATATTGGCAAAGAGGTAGACCGGAAGGTCGGCAGCTCTGCAGTTCAAGACCTGAATGCTGCAGAATGAGGTGAGTGTTTGTCATCTGCCCCAGCTCCTGCCAACCTAGCCGTTCAAAAGCAAGAAGTTGCAAGTAGATACATAGGTACCGCTTCGGTGGGAAAGGTAGCAGCATTTCGGTCGCTCCGGCATCTAGTCATGCCTGCTATATGACCACACAAATGTCTGCAGATGCAGACACATTGGTTCTTTGGCTGTAAACGGAAATTAGTACAGCCTCCTAAAGATGGACACGACTGGTTTTCAGGTAAAGGAGACATTTACCTTTTCTTTCGCTCACATTTCTGTAGAAACCATTGAGGGACACAGAAGCTTGGTGAAGATGAAGTCAGGAAGTATTTAGAGGAACTCAGGATGCTGCTTGTGAAGTTATATCGAGCAAGCATGTTGATTATCAGCTATATATATATATCAACCATCTGTCAGATCTGCTTTGATTCAGATTTCTCCCTTGAGCAAGGGGTTGGACTGGATGGTCTCATAGTCTCCTTCCAACTCAGTGATTCTATATATTAACTATATGTACCATTCCCAAAACTGTCCTGCTAGAATACTAGACAACCTTGTAGATGCTTGGTTTAGCCAGTGGTTTCTGTCATGCTCCAGTTACTCCTACAAGTTAGTGGGTATGCTCCTAAATTGACACCTTTTTGCTAGCCTTCTTACAGATCCTGACCTGAGTCAGGTAGTTAGAAAGGTAGGGGACAGAAAAATAAACAACTCCAGTCTTCATGTCTTTTAAAAATATATTGTGGCAAAATAGGTTACAGGCTTCTTAGGCAAATGAATCATCTTTAGTTCTGAAAGCACATTGAAAACAATAAAAGCCTTACTAAGTTTGGAAACCCTGAGGGGGGCCCTTTGTAGTCTAAATGACTACATGATTGCTTGAGTTCAAAGCACCCCTATAGACTTACACAGCCTGGAAAGAGCAAAAGGGCTGTCCCTTCTCCTCCCTTCTTTTTCATCTCCTCCAACAAGTTCCACCCTCTTGGCCTTCCGCTCAAGGATTCCAGCCAACCACTACACAGTACTCCAATGTCCATCAAAATTTTGGTTTCCTTTCTCCCAGAACATGAGGTTTTGTTTAGTCTATCGCCCATTTCTTGCCCAGTAACAACCCATAATGCAACATATCTCCTCCCCTTCAGAGAACAGACACTTAGAAATCTACGTAACTTTGAAAAAGCACAAAGCTCCATTTCTGTTTATCACAGTTCCCATCGTGGGGCCCACACGCCACAGGAGGACTTCAATTCCCAGAAGCTTAAGTCAGTACACTGGCTGATCAATGCTTTGGGGAATTGGTTTAGGCTTCTGGGAAATGAAGTAAAAAAGAAAACAAAGGCTGGGAAACAGTGGTCTACCCTGATTCTGAAGGCTAAGCAGAGTCATGCCTGGTTAGTGGTTGGATGGGGAAACCACCAGGGAAGAGTAGCTGCTGTCCTGTCAAGTGGTCAACTTCCTGCTTTGTATACCTGAAATGCCAAGTTCAATCCTTGGCATCTCCAAGTATCAGTAGAAAAGAATCCTGACCCAAACTCAGAACAGCTGCTGTGAATTATCCTGGAGTAGATGCACTTAATGTTCTTGAGTTGCTGCAATTCTTATGAGGTTACCTAGTTTGGAACAAATTTTTAATTCCAAGTCACCAGCGTTGCTTAATTGCTCTGTGAAAACGGTATCCCTAGGAACCAGACTTCCATATGATTATCACATGCAGCAGTAATTCCTAAATTGAATGCTGCAAGGATGCACAAATTAAATCATTAAGCAGTCCTGCAAGAGCACAACGCTCAACCAGCATGGGGGTTATTACTTCTCCAGTGTGGCTTCCTTCCTCTCCATCAAACCCTCTACAGCAGGTGAGATTAGACTATTTAAGCTACTCCTGCAACAGAGACACAGCAGAACTAAGCACCATTTCAGAAGAACTCTTGCTGTCTTTCTGCATGATGCAATGCTATGTATTTGCGATGTGTTAAGTAAAGATGCTTCTTGATAATATCCTCAAGACTGTGACAGTCCATTGCAGTCCCAGTGTTAAATCCTGCATGTCTCATTTCGTATGTGCCACAGGAGATGGCTCCATGATCATAGCATGTGGGTCATTTCATGGCCAGCTGGGATTCACCTCCTGGGGCAGGAAAAACATATACTTCGACCGATTGCAGCCAACGAGGAGATAAAGGTCACCCTTGCTCGAAAGCAGTCATATCCGACTCTAGGGTTCAGTGCTCATCTCTGTTTACGGCCAAAGAGGCAGCGCTGTCTGCGTCTGCAGACACTTCCGTGGACATGTGGCAGGTATGCCTCAACACCAGAGTGCACAGAACGCTATTTACCTTCCCACCGAAGTAGTACCTATTTATTTACTTGCAATTTCTTGCTTTCTAACTGCTAGGTTGGCAGGAGCCAGGACAGAGATGGGAGCTCAATCCATCGTGCAGTACTCGGGAATCAAACTCCGACCTTCCAGTCATCGCGTTCAGTGTCTTAATCACTTGTGCTACCACAGTCCCTTTTGCTACGTGTTAGGAGACAGTATATCCAGAGCAGCCTTTCATTCAGAATCATAGGCCACGAATGCTTCTGAACATTCGTTTTCTTGCCCACTAAGAGGAAACGGTCTCTGTCATTTTGGAGTGAAAAGATGAAGAGCAATAGAATGGCAATGAGGACTAGAAGCCTAAAGATTAAGGGAAAGGGGGAACGCTTATTCCACTGTTCTTTGCAGCATAAAAGATGCAGAAATGTTACATTTCAAAGAGATGATATTCTGGGAAGAGGAATATCACTTCCCCTTGTATAGGTAAAATGATCCATTTGGTAGAATTGAAGGAGAAGGCTCCCATTTCCCACTACTGTATATGGGAACATTTCACACAGCTGTTTACCATCCGAAAGAAAGCATATATACCATAACAAGGTTTTACTGAGTCACCATAATTGGTAAGAACACAAGCAGCAGGAGGCAGATGAACTGCTACGGGAGAAAACCCACAATATTTTAGAGGCAGAGGGAATCATGAGGTTCCCTTCAATTTATTTTTTCAGCAGACGGATGTCAAAAAACCTAAAGAGCTACAGGAAAATTGCCACACGCAGAAGCAGTGACAAGCTATTTTAATTTACTTCTGCTGTGGGACAACTTGGTGATGGCTTTTGAATTAAAAGCTATTTCTCTTAAATCTCCGAGGGGACAGGAGAGGTGGTTACAGTCAAACGTCTACAGACATTTCCGTGGTTACTGTATGTGGCAGGCATGACTAGACACTGGAATGCATGGAATGCTGCTACCTTTCCTGCCAAAGTGGTACCTATTTATCTACTTGCAATGTCTTGCTTTTGAACTGCTAGGCTAGCAGGAGCTGGGGCAGAGCTGGGAACTCACTCTGTTGTGCAGCACTTGGGTCTCAAACTGCTGACCTCCCAACCTTCCAGTCATAAAGTTCAGTGTCTTAACCATTAAGCCACCACAGTCCCCGGATCCTGGTAGCAACGTGGGGAAAGGAAGCTTTGTTTCAGGAAGTTATTTTTAACTTTAAAAGTTTCTAAAGCTTGTGCCGCAGGAATCGTGTCAAATCGCCAGGATGACTGAACTGGGTTAAGATATCTTGACAGCTTTTGACTCTGCAACAAACGAAGAGACGGAGTGTGAATTAGACTATTTCCGTAGCTACCTTTTATTCGGAGGAAATGGAATTGCGGTGATAGAAAGGCAAGCCTAATCCCTCCAGTTCAAGACGATTCCATAAACTGGATTTCATTGTATTTATAAATTACTTTTTCTAGGCTGCTTCTCTCTATAGCAAAGGTCTGCAAAGTGGCTTATAATAACTAAGAACCTTAAATGTATTCATTAGAGAAATACAATTAAAATGTCGGTTTTTTCTAATTAAAAATTGCAATTTGGGCATTGGAAGCGGCCTGTGGATTTAGCACACAAGCATAGTCTTTCCTTTCTTGTGAACAAATCTTTCCACTCAATTTCTCTCTCCCCCATATCTAGTGGTGGTATTCTAGAATCACAGAATAATGGAGTTGGAAGGGGCACATAAGGTCATCAGGTTCAAGCCCCTGCTCCATGCAGGAAGCCAAGATGAAGTATATATGACAATGTGAAGTCAAAGGAGGAGGAAAAGAAAGAGGAGGAGAAACCGACAATAAGAGACATTCAAGAACCATCTGTCAGATCTACTTTGATTTGAACTCCTGCACTGAGTGAAGGGGGGCTTGGGCATCATGGCCTTATAAGTCCCCCCTCCCCAATTCTATTACTTATGACAGATGGTTGTGAAAATTTTCCCCACCCACCTGAAAACCATTTCCAGCTGCTCTTTTGTATTAAACTGTAAGAGGTTTATACGCACTGCAACATCATGATTATATAACTACTGTACTGTGATTATTTTAATTTTTGCTTGGAACTTTTGAGCCTGATGGATACACTTGGAAAGCCTATTTCCAATCATGTTTAATACTTAGAATAAAAGTTAGCCTTGCATTAAATGAGTGTCTAACTCAGACACTCGCAACCTACGGCCTGTGGGCCAGACCCGGCCGCTGAACCCAATTCATCCAGCTCCTGATGCCTTTGCTGCTCCTGGGAGTAGAAGTAAAACATGCACAGCACATGCGCTGAATGCTTCTGAACGCGTTCTGCGCATGCGCGGCATGTGTTTTACTTCCGCTTCCAGGTGGGAGGAACATGACCGGCCCAATTAGCTGCCCAGGAGGCATGATCAGGCCTGCGGCCTGAAAACATTGAGAATTGCTGGTCTAACTAATGGAAAAACTTGAGGACAGGAATATTTTATTTCTACAGTATCAAAGCTATGAATGATACTACTCATTGACCAGAGTAATAGGCATGACTCTTTTACCTAAAAGGGATTGTGGTGGCTTCGTGGTTAAGATGCTGAAATTGACAACTGGAAGGTCGGCAGTTCAAGACTCCAGTGCTGCACGACGGAGTGAGCACCCATCATCTGCCCCAGCTCCTGCCAACCTAGCAATTTGAAAGTAAGAAATTGCAAGTAGATAAATAGGGATCACTTCGGTGGGAAGATAAACAGGGTTCCATGCACTCCAGTGTTTAGATATGCCTGCCACATGTCCACAGAAACGTCTGCAGATCCATACGGACAAGCGCTGGTTGTTTGGTTGTAAACAGAGATAAGCACTGAACCCTAGAGTCAGATATGACTAGCTTTCCGGGCAAGGGTGACCTTTACCTTTACTCATTGACCAGTGTAATAGCCATTACCGGATGCTTGTGCTTTGAAACTATGCAGCTTTATTATATAGCCCAAACATTTGGCAAAGAGACCGTTTACACATAAAATTAATTTGCCTTATTGCGAACTATGGGTTTACCCAACAATGACCCAAGAACATAGGGGAAAACAGGACTTGCCTATACAACACAACTTAAACCTTATAGCAGGGATTCTCAACCTGCGGTCCGTGGGCCGGATGCAGCCCATGGAAGCATTTCATGTGGGCCCCCACTGCCTCCACCACACCCGGACGTGCCATGTGGTGGAGGAAGGGCAAGATGGCTGTCCAGCCCCCGAAGCTGTCTGAGGGAGCGTGACCCAATGGCCCCTGGCTTTAAAAGGTTGAGAACTCATGCCTTAGAGCAAGCCTCATATAAAGTACACTAACTGCATCAGAGTAACTCAACACTTAAATAAATCTCTTTGTATCCCTTTCACTCTGCTCTAGTTGGAACTAAGAACTGGATTTTGGCTTAGGTTTCCCTTGCTTGAAAGCCACTTGTAATTGACTCCAAGGGACAGTGCTCATCTCCATTTACAACCAAAGAGCCAGCACTATCTACAGACATTTCCATTTTCCTGTGGCAGTGTGGCTAGATGCCGGAATGCATGGGAACACTGTTACCTTTCCTGTCCTGTTTATTTACTTGCAATTTCTTGCTTTCAAACTGCTAGGAGCTGGGTCAGACAATGGTAGCTCACTCCATCATGCATCATTCAGGTCTCGAACTACTGACCTGGCGAATTTCTGGTCGTCAAGTTCAGCGTCTTAGCCACTAAGCCACCGTAGTCCCTTAGATTTTTGACTTACAAATCTAGAAATAGAACTACAGTACTGTATTACAATTACAGCAAGGAACTGCCTTCAGTTATAACCTCCCATTTATTCTGTTGTCTTTTGTACTCAGCGGTATCTCTCTCACTTAAAATACCTGCACGCTCTCACAAAACAAATCCTTTTGAAAATTCGTTTTCCTGGTTGATCTCCCACCCCTGAATATCACCCGCCCCTGCAATGTGGCTGAAAAGAAATAAATCTGATTAACAGCGACACCCAAGAACATAAACCGCTAACTAATTTCTGAGTAGTTCTAAGCTCCCAGGCTGGCATCGATGCGCTATCAGGTTGGCGCTGATGAAGTTGGCAGAGAAAAAGTATCCTTTTATGAGTTCCTTGGACAGCTTTTCTGTCTTCTTGCAATTCAAAATGCCCAAACATACCCTCTGCCAGGAATATTAACGTCAAGAAACCAGCTTGGACAATGCTAGCACTTCCACTGAGTAAATAATTCAACACGTGAAGTAGAAAAAGGAGGAAACCTTAAAATTACACAAATCAACAGGAAACCTTCATCCAAATACAGAAATGATCACCTCATGTGATACCTATGAGATGGAAGAGTAATGAAATAACTACTAAAGTTCCAGTGTTTATGATGGACAGAAATGCAGGCTTGTTTTTTTAGTCTGTAATGGAGATTTCTGAAAGCTGCTCTCTGAAGGAGAGGTGTCATGTTGCATTCTGGGCTGTTACTGGGAACAATTGTGTTGTAGACAAAACAAAACCGCATGCTCTAGTAAAAAAAAACCCTAAATTTGGATGGGCATTGAGTAGTGTGTTGTGATTGGTTGGAATCAATTTGAGGAAGGGCCAAGTGTGGAGCTTGTCTGGAGGAGATAAAAGGAAGGGGGAGGGAAAGAACCGTCCTCTTTGGTCTTTTCGGCATTGAAACAGAGATGAGCACTGACCTCTAGAATCAGATACGACTGGCTTTCGAGCAAGGGAAACCTTTACCTTTACCTTATTGTAAGTATTTCTTTGGGGTTCTTTGAACTCAGCAATCATGTAGTCCAGGGGTTCTCAATCTATGGCCCAAGGGCCGGATGTGGCCCACAACATCACTTTACATGCTCCCCCCATCGCCTCCGCCAGACCAGGAAGTGCCATGTGTGGCAGCAGGGCAAAATGGCCATCCAGCCCCCGAAGCTGTCTGAGGGAGTGTAACCCAGCCCTCGGCTTGAAAAGGTTGGAAAAACCCCTGATGTAGTTTTTTAAATTAGAAGGGGGGGGCCCTCAAGGCTTCCAAAAACTTAGTAAGGTTTTCATTATTTTAATGTGCTATCTGAACTGATGAGGTTTCATTTGCCTAGAATTATTTTTGCTTCTCGAAACTTTGAAACGTAACCTGCTTTGGCTAAAATATATTTTTAAACGACATGAAGGACTGAAGTTGTTCATTTTAATATCCATTACCTTTCTAACTACTTGACTCAGGTCAGGATCTGGAAGAAGGCAAGCAAAATCCTGAATTGCTTAGCCTCAGGGCATCAATTCAGGTACATTCACACTAACTCAATGGCCAACACTCTACTTGGGAGTAATGGGAGTGTGTTCCCCAACCTTTGGATTTTGGACTTCAATTCCCAGAAGCCTAAGTCAATTTCCCAAAGCACTGATCAGCCAATGGACTGACTTAGGCTTCTGCAATGAAGGCCGGGGGGGGGGGGCTGATCAAAAAGAAAATTTTATAAAGGTAGCAAATAAACTGTATGAAATATAAACTGTATGAAATATAAAACAGTCCTGCCTTCCCTATTTATAGAATCATTTTTTATGATTATTGAAAAAATAATATTTGCATTATCTTTGAACTTTCCAGATCAAATCCATCTAGGTGGAAATACTAGAGATAATCATATACTGTACTGTAATACTAATTCCATTTCCTTGTATTTTAAAGCTACTGTTCAGAGGCTCTTATCAGAAAAGGTTTTGATAATTCCACCTTCAAAAGAGAGCTTATGAATTAAGAGTTCTGTTCCAAAAGGAGAAGAAACGGATGGATTATGAGTTACTATCACTGCTCACGTAGCTCTATTTCCAGTTTGTCACAGTACGCTTTCTGGTCCTGCTTTGAGAAGGAAAATGGGGCAACTTTTTAGTATATAAAGATAATGGAAATAATAACCACCACGACAAAGGATACCGTATGCCTAATCTAAAAGCTGGCAGACCAAGACATGGAATCAAGTCACATTCTACTCAATTCAATGGCTCACAGTTCTGAGGAGCAATGATTTAGAGCAGGGGTCCCCACCGACTGGGCTGTGGACCGGTACCAGGCCACGGGTTGTCCTGAACTGGACCACAGGGGTAGGAGGTGCTGGAAGCCCTGGTGGCAGCCTTCTGCTCTCAATTTGCTCCACTGGGTCTGTCTGGTGAATGGAGAGAGCGCACCGGCTTCAGGCATAGCAGATAGGCAGGAGGCCGGGACCCTCCTTCACACTGTTTAACTACAGCTGGTCCATGGAAAAACTGTTTAGTAGGAAACCAGTCCATGGTGGAAAAGGTTGGAGACCCCTGATTTAGAGAACTACCTTCATGCATCTACCTTATGGACAACGGCTGACCTGCCGACCTTCCAGTCATCAAGTTCAGCATCTTAACCACTAAGCCACCGTGATAGACATATGCATATTTAAAACCTTTTTTTTTTTTCATTCTTTCAGCTCACCATGCTTTGCGCCTCTTTTTGAGGTTCGTTGTCCAACGGTTCCCCAAAGTCCGTTCAGAGAACAGAACTTTTAAGACCTAGTAGGACCAAGATCCATCTGCCACCCTACAACTCATTGACAAAAGGCCTCAAAGATGTCCCACTGGGTTCCAGCAGCAGATCCAGTTGTTGCATAGGTAAAGGTTGCCCTAGCTTGAAAGCTAGCCGTATCTGACTCTAGGGGTCAGTGCTCATCTCTGTTTACAGCCAAAGAGCCAGTGCTGTCTGTGTCTGCAGACATTTCTGTGGACATGTGGCAGGCATGATTAAACACCGGAGTGCACAGAACGCTGTTTACCTTCTTACCGAAGTGGTCCCTATTTATCTACTTGCAATTTCTTGCTTTCAAACTGCTAGGTTGGCAGGAGCTGGGACAGAGACGGGAGCTCACTCCATCATGCATTACTCAGGAATTGCACTCTGACCTTCCAACCAGCGAGTTCAGTATATTAACTACTTGAGCCACTGCATAAAAGTTACTTATACCAAGAAGGTCATCGTCGTCTGCTAGTTGTATCTGAGTATATATTTTTTTCTTAGAAATTATTTTCAGGAAAAGTGCTACTGGTGCGAATTTGTTTAAGGTGGATCCCAGCTTGCCATGAAGTGACCCACACGATATGATCATGGAGCCATCTCCTGTGGTATATATGAAATGAGACATGGAGGATTTGACACCAGGACTGCAATGGACTGCCACAGCCTTGAGGATATGGATAAGGTGCGCCTTCATAGCCAGTCCATCTGGCATGGCCTCTTCCGCCTCCATAACTGTTGGGGATCAGAGTTCCTCCTCCACTCATAAGATGGTTTCTAGTGGCATTTCCTCCACTGAGGGGGACCATCTCCCCACCTAAAGGGGCTCCTCCACCCGTAGCCTCTGGCCCCTTTAGGGAGTCAGGTTATTTACTGCCACCCAAGACTGGAATCTACCAGTAATCTTCTCATGAAGTTGAATAACAAGGAGTTCTGATCCCTAGTATCTTAACAATTGGAACAATAAAATGTCTCCACTACACCAAGGGTTGGAAGAACATTGAGTTGTATTCATTTCTTGTACTCAGTGTAAATTCCTGTGCTTAGAATTTTTTAATTTGCAGTTTGTCATCCGCATTAATCTCTTAGCTAACCAATTTCAGGCTATTTTATTAAAACAGAAAGCTCATGTGTACGCCACCTTGCTCTTCAATGTGCAAAAAAATAATTCCTCTCTCAGTCTTTATTTACGCTACTTATCACCCTGTGTCTATTCGTCACCAATGGATGCTCGTTAGAAGTGGGTCACATCCATGACTGATTGCATTTTCTGCTCGTGTAATTAACTCTCTATTTAGAGCTTAGCCATTCTAGACTATGTCACGCCTACAGCTATATTTTGCATTGCTTGACGCGTTGGGGTAATATACTCTCCAAACGCTATACCAAGGTATAAATATGACCAATGACCACTTCATCTATCTGACGAGGCAAGCTTCAGTCTAAAAAATCTGGAGCCTATCATCTTACTCAAGTCTATTTAGAAATAAGTCCCAGTCAACTCAATGGAGTTTATTCCTAGGCAAGTGTGTTTAGTGATCACACTTGCCTAGTGACCTTTAAAGAGTTGTGTGATTCTTTATAAAGAGAGATACAGTAATACCTCATATAACATTAGTATCGAATAACACGAAAATCGCATAACATCAAGGAATCTGGGGGGAAGAATTGCATCAGATAACATTAAGATCCTATGGGATGCTTCAGATAACAACCGCGAAAGCCTGTGTGGTTACAATGTATCTCTATGGATCCCATAGAGGATCAGATAACACTAAAAATCATATAACACGAAGACTTGTGGAACCAGGTTTTAGTGTTATATGAGGTTTTACTGTAGTTGTAATAGTTCATGGAAACCAAACAAAGCCAACCACCACACTAGACGTCCAGAAACACAGCAATCCTCATATGAGAAAACTGGCAATTGAGTTTATGCACTAGGACTAGGGGCCCCCAAGGCCAATTCATCCGGCCCACATTTTACTTCCGCTTCCAGGAGCAAAGAGGGCTTTGTGGGCCAGATGAATTGGCATCGGGGTCCACACCCGGCCTCCAGGCTGTAGTGACCGGCTCCCTGAACCAAGTGACCCGCCCACAGCCTGAAAAGTTTGGGCACCCCTGCACTAGGACCATGATGGTGAGCCTTGGCACTCCAGGTGTTCTTGGATTTCAATTCCCAGAAGCCCAAGTCTCGAATCCACACGAATGAGTTTACTGTGTCTATGGGCATAGGCGCAGTAAACCCATCCGTGTGGATTCACAGAGACTTGGGCTCCTGGGAACTGAAGTCCAAGAACACCTGGAGTGCCAAGGTTCACTATCACCGTGCTAGGATAAAGACACAGTCAGAGACAGGTTGCAAAAACCCGAAATCTAGAGATGCACAGTACCTATACAAAGACTGACTAAAATTCTACAAAAATATGTAAGCTTTTGAGTTCTCCAAAATTCTTAAGACAAGCCAAGGAGCATTAAAATGGGGCCAGCGGACACCCTCCCCCCCCCCCCAACTTTTCTTTGTAGGCAATAACAAGCATTTAAATACTACAGATCCATTACAACAGTGGTTGCCAACCTACGGCCTGTGGGCCAGATTTGGCCCCTAACATCAATTCATCCAGCCCACGCCGCTCCCAGAAGTGGAGGTAAAACACACGTGTGCATGTGCAGAATGTTGCCGTAATGTCATTTACAGCACCGTTCTACACACGCACGGGCACATTTTACTTCCACTTCTGGGTGGGAGGAGCCACACGACCCGAAAAAATTGGGAACCCCTCCATTACAACGTGTTGTAGAGAGGAATGATATTTTTTCACACTGCTAATGTAAGCTTAATTAAAGTGCTCTTCATTTTTGCAATTAACTGAACTGAGCAAACAGATTAGCTAGCACTGTCAGCCCCAAGGTTCAAGACTGCACATAAGCATACAGATTATCTGGAATGTGCAGCTGCATGTCTGGTAATTTAAAATCTAGAAACATTAGAATAAAAATTTTCCTTCATCAAATATCATTGGGAGCATGCTTTATTCTCATAATTATTCCAGGAAGAAAGTCGGAGAATTTCTGAATTAGTTATGAACTAATTTCTTAATGGCCAATCTGTTCACGACTAGTTGTCGTATTTGTGTATGAAAACAAAGGTAAATCCAAACACAGTAAAACACCAGTAAATAACAACTTTGTTTTGCTAGATGCCTTTAAGTTGCTTCAACTTTCAGGCAACCATATGAATTAACAAACTCCTGAAGATCCCATTGTCAAGTGTTGTTTGGGCCATGGGCCGGTCATGTGGTTCAGGGGGCGTCACTACGGCCTGGGGCCCAGATCCGGCCCCCAACTCCACAAAGCCCTCGTCGCTCCCAGGAGCGGAAGTAAAACGCACCCGTATGGGTGCGTTTTACTTCCAATCCCGGGAGCAGCGAGGGTTTTGCGGGCCAGATGAATTGCCGTCAGGGGCCGAATTCGGCCCAGGGTTGTAATTTGGGCACCTCTGCTTTATTGAGGCAATCAATTACATGCTAAGCTTCCCAATATTCCTACTGCATTCAGTATTTCTTAACACTACTGTTTTTCTTCAGCAAGTTACCCGTTCTCAGATGTCCAAAGTAGGGTAGACTCAACCTAATTATTTTTCTTCTAGAGAGAGGTCAGACTAGAACTCAGCTTTTGCTTTCTGGAAGTCCACAGTTTTTATACAGTTCTTCAACTTCACATTTGCAACGAGCTGAGATTTATTTTTTTATTTGCCTTTAACTTTCAAATCCATGCACAGCGATCGGATATATTATATCATATTGGCTCAACCTGCTAGCAATTGAACTCAGTGGGTTGGCTTTCAATTCCCAGGAGAGAGAAAAACAGCCTAAGCAGCCCTCGATAAGCTGCAGGGGAGGGAGAAGGAGTGGTAAACCAAAACTCATGATGTTGTGAGTTCAATCCTGAAGGGGGTCAAAGATGACTCAGCCTTCCATTATTCCAAAGTTGGTAAAATTAAAATCCAGCCCGGGGGGGGGGGGGGGGGGAATATGCTAGTTACCTTGCGAACCACCCAGAAAAACTAGAAGTTAGAATCACCTTAGGTAAAGGTCCCCATTGCTTGAAAGCCATCCATATTCGACTCTAGGGTTCAGTGCTCATCTCTGTTTACAGCCAAAGAGCCAGCGCTGTCTGCATCTGCAGACGTTTCCGTGGACATGTGGGAGGCACGACTTCGTCACCGGAGCGCACGGAATGTTGTTTACCTTCCCACTAAAGTGGTCACTATTTATCTACAGTAGTACCTCGCTTAAAGAAAATAATGTGTTCTACGGGATTGCTCTTTAAGTGAAACACCCCTGTAAGTGACCCATTGTGACTTCAGGGGGGGGGGGATGGTGAACCCCGATTTATTTGTTAAGCGAGTTTTGGTTGGTTTTAGTTGTTAAGCGAGGCGACCATTCAAAGGAAATTCTGCTCTTTAAGCAAGTTACTCTCTAAGCGAGGTGCTCTTTATGCGAGGTTTGACTGTACAGGTACTTGCAATATCTTGCTTGCGAACAGCTAGGTTGGCAGGAGCTGGGACAGAGATGGGAGCTCACTCAGTTGTGTGGTACCCAGGAATCAAACTCCGACCTTCCAGTCAACGAGTTCAGCGTCTTAAACCACTTGAGCCACCGCAATCCCTTGATGGCAGGTAATTGCAATCAAAATTCAAAAAGAGCTTTGCTCTTGTTGAATTTTAGTCGGCCTTCCTTGTGGGTTCACACATCAGACATTTTACCACCCTAAGTACACTAGCCAACACCACTTATAAAAGATTACATGCTACACCGTGGAGCTATGCCACAACACGCCACTCCAGAAAACTGCCCCTCTGAGCAACATCAAAACGCGAGGATCACCCATTTCAGAAAGAAAACCACCAATGAACATTACCTCACAGTTGAACTCCATCTCGGCGTCCATGGTCATGATCCGCACGGTGAAGGTTTTCGGCTGTTTCCTCTTTAAAGAGCTGAAACTCATGCGAGACGCAATGGCTCCAGCCATGGCAAAACCCCTGCCCTCTTTATTACTACCCCAACTTTCAATGAGATGTTTTACTCCAGGTAGAACCCTCTTACAAAAGGCTTGGCTAAGTGGAAACGAGGAGACTTGAACCAATGCAACAAGGGGTCAAATTAGAGGACTCTGGAAGACCTATTTAACCCATTTGGGCATTTCCTGGAGGAAAGATTTTACAGGCTATTCTCCTTAACATAGTTCCAAGGTTTACCCACCTCTCTCTCAAAGTTCCTGTCTTTAGTGATGGGGAAAGCCTGACAGCAAGGGAGAAATCCAAATTAAAGAGCAAATAAGGGCAGTTGTTTCAAGATGATAGTTGCATAAGGCTCCTCAGGTTACCAAAATGAGTCATTAACAAATATCTTCATGGGGGCAAACCAGCACCAACCCAGCCGCAGCTTCCTACAAAACGAAGTTCTGGGTTCTAAAAAGTTTTTTGAGGCGAGAACCTGAAACACACAAGAAATAATAGAGTGGGCGATAAACAACTAACAGCCTGCCAAGGATATTCCTGGTTTTGAAATTACATTGGGTTGGCGGGGAGGCTTTTATTCAAGATTCTGAGTTTGATTTGGGGAATAACACAAAAAGCCATCAAATTTGGAAGGAGGTGGCGATGCTGTATTTATCTAAAGTTTTATACCGACTGCCAGGGCTTTTTTTAATTAAGATTGATATTAATTTAGAGAAAGAAAGCAGCTCCTAAAGCTAAGGCTTATTGTATACTGTTGGGAGGCTGCCCAAGAGGAAACAACCCCCAAGAAGAGACAATGAGAAATAATTAAACCTGGAGAACAAGAGGACAATGCAATACTGTAATGACAAAAGCAGGTACCCGACAGAAATGAGATTTAAGGGATGGGAGCAAACTGGGAGTAGGAGGGGATTGAGTGAGAAATGGGAGTGTGGGTATCTTTATGGGAGGTAGCCCAAGATATGGATGAAGGAGGGGGCATTTATTTGGGGAGGGGGAAAAGGAAGGTACCCCCATGAACCATCTCATAGGCAGGAGGGGGGTATTGGGAGGTTTTAATGGGGGGTGTTAATGGAGATTTCTTTTAGGGGAGGTAATCTGGATATGGATGAAGGACTGGGGTGTATTTATTTGGGGAGGAGAGAAAGAACAATATTAATTATTTAGTAATATTAATTAGTTAGAATATTAATTCATTCGAATATTAAAACAATATTAATTAATTAAAACAATATTAATTAGAGACCACCCTAAAAAACAATATTATGGAGGGGAGGGATTGAGAGGTCCTAATGAAGGGGGGCGTTTAATGGAGGTATTTTAAGGGGAGGTAGCCAGGATTTGGAAGGGCTGGGGAGGGGAGTATTTATTTGGGGAGGGGGAACAGATCCTTGTTAGGGGGCTCCCCCCAAAAAAATGAATATTATGGGGTGGAGGGGAGATATTGGGAGGTTCTAATTAGGGGTCCTTTAATGGAGGGGTTTTTTTAGGGACCCTGGGGGGGGAAGTGAGGTCTCCTCGTAAGGCCTGGGGGGGGCTGAAGGCCTTCTCAAAGGAGGGAGACTTTACCCCACAAGTTGGGGGTCAGGGGGGCTTAAAGGGGAAAATAACGGCCCCTGAGTAGGGAGTTCTGGGGGGGCTCTTCTCGTTCTGGCCCCCTTGCCTCAGGCGGCACAAAATGGGGGGGCTTCTCCTTGAGGGGAGGGGGGAACACACACACACGTCTCTCTCTGCTGCCCACCCCCTTCTCTGGCTACCAAGCGACCCCTCACCTCTGCCACCACGGCTGTGACCTGCCACTCCTTATCCCTCTCTCTTCCCATTGGCTGGGTCAGGAGAAGCCCCGCCTCCTAAAGGGGAGGTCTTCCGGCCGCCCTCTCTTGCCCGGTTAGGGCGACAAGAGGGTCATTTCCGGTTTCCCGTGCGGAAGTCCGCCATTTGCGGGGCAAAGAGGCTTGGTGAGGGGGGTTGAGGGCTCTCCCAGGCTAGAGAGACACAAAGGTCGCTCGAGGGCCTTTTCCCGCCTCGCCCCCGCCCGGAAGCTCAATGTCTCTTCCACCCAGACGTCCCCTCTTCTTCACATCAATTTGCGTGAAGAACCGGAAGTGTGCGGGCTTCCCCTGGGAAAGGGGCGGCAATTCTTGGATTGGCCGTTTGGGACCATAGAGTTTGAGCAGAGCGGCTTGCCACTAAGGAAAGCGAGAGGCCAGTAGAACAGGCAAGAGCGGAAATGGGTTGAGTTTGAGTCCTCCCACTGGTGGAAGGGAGGACCCAGAGGAAGTATTACAGAAGTGGCACCTGAAAGATTAGCTCCTGTAGTTTAATGTGAGCTATCTTGGATCAAGTCCACTAGAGAGAGACATCATGGCATTGATTTATACATATCAAGTGGGGAGTACAGACGGGCGGAAGGGTTGGTTAGTGTAACACAGGGGTTCCCAACCTAAAGCCCATGGGCCGGATGCGGCCCACAGGGCTATTTCATGTGCCCGCATCCCTCCGAGGGCATTTGAGAAACAAAATGGCCACCCTTTGAAGCTGTTGGGACAAAATGGCCACCACCCATCGTGCAGGCAGGGCAAAATGGCCATACGGCCTTCAAAGCTGGCCAAGAGAGCATGACCCGCCCCCCCGGCTTGAAAAGGTTGGGAACCCCGGGTATAACAGGTAGAGTTGCAAATTAGTGTGGCTTTTTACACCCGGCGATCTGTGACTGATGTTCAGTTTTATTTCTTGAAGTCTGGCTCCGTGAAGGTGTAATTAGTAGACGGATGCAAAATAACGCCTTTGGATCCCATATTTTTATTTTTATTTTTTTTATTATTAAATTAAATTTTATGAGGTTAATGTGGAAAGAGAAGAAGGTCAAAGACCAGGAAGAAGACACAAAGGAAGTTGGAGAGAAAACATCGCAGAAATAGTACAAAAGCACCCAATATTGCCAATGGAGGCCTCTTGAAGTGCCAGAAGAAGAACCTTTCATCTCTCTCGATGGGGTCAAAGAGGAAGCAAAGAAGAGAAGAAGAACATGAAAAACCACAGAAAATCCCTGATTGAGGTTCAGATGAAGTTTGGTTATGTTGGGTTGCAAATCGTTAGTAAGGTAAAGGTTGTCCTGGCTCAAAAGCCTGTCATATCTGACTCTAGAGTTCAGTGCTTATCTCTGTTTATCACCAAAGAGCCAGTACTTTCTACATTTGCAGACTTTTTCGTGGACATGTGGCAGGCATGACTAGACATCAGAGTGCACGGAGCGATGTTTACCTTCCCACCAAAGTTGTCCCTATTTATCTACTTGCAATTTCTTGCTTTCAAACTAGGTTGGCAGGAGCTGGGACATCTGCCATTAGTAGATGGGTGCAAAATAAACATTGTCCCATTACACATTTGCTAATGAGTTTACCTTTTAGTCCTAATGTCTCTTTCCACTCAGCAGATGTTAGGTCTGAAAGGTAAACTCATTAGCAAATGTGTAATGGCACAATGTTTATTGTGCATTCATCAACTAACCATTTACAACTTCAAGGAGCCAAAATTAACAGAAATAAATCTGAATATCAATCGGGGATCTTTGGTCATTAGGTAAAGGTAAAAGTCGCCCTTGCTCGAAAGATAGTCGTATTTGAATCTAGGGTTCAGTGCTCATCTCCGTTTACATCCAAAGAGCCAGCGCTGTCTGCATCTGTTTACCTTCCAACCGAAGTGATACCTATTTATCTACTTGCAATTTCTTGCTTTCAAACTGCTAGGTTGGCAGGAGCTGGGAAAGAGATGGAAACTCGCTCCGTCATGTAGCACTCGGGTCTCAAACTGCTGACCTTCCAATCATGAAGTTCAGCATCTTAACCGCTAAGCCACTGCAGTCCCAAAATAAGTTCGACAGGGACCCTAAAATGTTCTACTTCCAATCAAGAAAGGTAAAAAACTTGGCCCTCCTTCTATACCATTGCTTCTTCTTTTTAACCAACAAAATAATAATTTTCCCTCCAGCTGGTCATTACCCCCTAAATCTGGCATCGAAGATAATAAAAGATAAGCATCATTTAAAAAAAAAAAAGGACCTATCTGTGCCAGAGAGCATCATCATCATCATCATAAACTGTAACCTATAAAGGCAGAGAAATGACTCTATCATTTTTCCTATTTCCTTTTATGAGGGGCATAAAAACCTAAATGGAGTTTTCATTCATTTTTATTTTTATTTTAAATTACAGTACCGCAGCTATCAGGAGCCTGGCACCAGTGGTGGGTTCCAAAAAAATTTACTACCCCACTGTGCATTGCCTATTTTGTGGGTGTGACCTACTTTGTGGGCGTGGCCATGTGACTACCTACTCTGTGGGCGTGGTATGGTGGGCGTGGCCAGGGGGGAACCCCGCATTGCACTTGAATTAGGACTAGTAAAGGTTTCCCTTGCTCGAAAGCTGATCATATCCGACTCTAGGGGTCAGTGCTCATCTCTGTTTCAAAGTCGAAGAGCCAGCGCTGCCTGCTTCTGCAGACGTTTCCGTGGCCATGTGGCAGGCATGACTAGAGTGCTCGGAACACTGTTTACCTTCCCACCGAAGTGGTCCCTCTTTATCTACTTGCAATTTCTCGCTTTCGAACTGCTAGGTTGGCAGGAGTACCTGTACTTTATTTCAAAACTTGGGTGGCCAGGGCCAGCCAGAATTTCTGCTACCGGTTCTGGCGAACTGGTGCATACCTGCTGATGCCCTCCACTGCCTGGTACCCGCTGGATCTGTGGCTTATAGGAGATGGGGTTTAATCACACAAATAAAGAGAAAAACAGGATGTGACATGCAGAGGGGGTTTATAAAAATCAACCAAGCCTTCAGGCCAATCGGGTCTGGACCCTAGAAAACTCCAGCTACGCATTTATATTCTATATTTATTAGTGTGATAAGCCAAACAAGAACATTAAGATGAATTAGCAGGGAGCTTAGGATTCTACCTTCTTCAGCAGTTCCAAATAGAAGCCTGTTGTTGTTCTTCAGAAGGCAGTTACAGAATGCAGAAAATAGAATATTCCCGGGTTTGTGTGAATGCTTCTAGGTCAGTGATGGTGAACCTTGGCACTCCAGATGTTCTTGAACTTCAATTACCAGGAGCCCTGATCAGCAGATGTCCTGACTTGGACTTCTGGTAATTGAATAAAATGATAGAAAAAACTTCAGTATTATCATTATTGCATTGAGGCATTGAGTCGCCTCGTCCTTAACCCTGCAAACCAGCAGTCTCCCAAAAGCCCACTTCTTGCCCAGCCCTTCTCTGGCTGTGCAAACTCAAACCTGTGGCTTCCCCAAGGAAGTCAGTCCATCTCACATTTGGCCTTTCTTCCTACTGCCTCCCACTTTTGCCCAGGCTGATGGTGATTTCCCAGGCTAAACCTGCCCAGGCGTCCCTTTCTAAAGGGCGGTCCTTGCACCTTCCTGGGTGGCTAGTCCTCATGGAGGACCCTTTAAAACAGAAATGCACAAACTATGACCCTTGGTCCGGATCCGGCCCCTGACACCAATTCATGCAGCCCATGAAGCTCTCATCGCTCCCGGTAGCGGAATTAAAACGCCTGTATGACGAGGGCTTTGGGGGCCGGATGAACTGGCATCTGGGGCCGGATCCGGCCCATAGGCCATATAGTGACCAGCCCCCTGAAGCACATGACTGGCCCGTGGCCCAAAAACTTTGGGCACCCCTGCTTTAAAAGTTGCCGCCGCTCACACCCCTCGCCTTGCGCGCCCGGGATTGGTTTCAGCGCCCAGAAGGATCCGCCCAACCCGGTCCGCCTCCCTCCAGCCTCCTTTCCAAACCGAAGATGGCGGCTCGGGCGGTCGGGTCGCTGGGGCGGCCCTGGCTCCTGGCGGCGGCGCTGCGCGGCCACGGAAACAGGTAACCACCAGCCCCCTTTCCAAGGCTCCCGGCCCTCTGGGACGCCCTCCAACCCCCCTTGCGCCTCTTTTTGCGCGCGATCCTCCCGTGCGCCTTTTTTTGCGCGCGATCCTCCCGTGCGCTTTTTTTTGCGCGCGATCCTCCCGTGTGTCTCTTCTGGGGGGCAAAGTGGGGTGGTGGAGATCCAGCCTCCAATGCTTGAGCCCCCTCCCCCGGATCACCCCCTCTCTCTCTTCTGGGACGACCTTTCAAGGGGCATCGGAGGAAGAGGAGGCGCAGGGGAGGATCGCGCGCAAGAGGAAAGGTAGAGCTTGGATCGCAGGAAACAGGTTGGGTAGCCCCTTTCCCTGCATCCCTAATGCTTCCTTATCCCTCTGGGCTGCTCCTCCCCCTTCTTAATGGTAAAGGTCACCCTTGCTCAGAAAGCCAGTCGTATCCGACCCTAGGGTTCAGTGCTCATCTCTGTTTATAGCCGACATGCCAGCGCTGTCTGCGTCTGCAGACGTTTCCGTGGACATGTGGCAGGCATGACTAGACAACAGAGTGCACGAAATGCTGTTTACCTTCCCACCAAAGTGGCACCTATGTATCTACTTGCAATTTCTTGCTATCAAACTGCTATTTTGGCAGGAGCTGGGACAGAGACGGGCTTTCCGTCCTGCAGCACTCGGGTTTCGAACTGCTGATCTTCCGCCTCTCAGTCAGCATCTTAACCGCTTGAGCCACCGCAGTCCCTTCTAAATTTGGGGCATTTCGGGGATTTGTGACATCTGCAGAGTCCCACCGTTAGCAGCCTCTCAGATTTTCTTAAATCAAAAGAGAAGCCGGGGTTTCCAAGCACGAGTCTCTCCCTCTCCCATTCAAACCTCCTCTTTCCCTACTGACCCCACATACCCCTGTCCTTTCCTGGGAATCTTCTCAAATCTGTGGCCGCTTTTAATCCTCTCGGATGAATCACTGCAGCTTTTCCAGGGACTTCGGGTTTTCCATTTGCTTTAGAATCCATTGATCTGTTTTTCGACAGAGGTAAAAAGTCAAGCTCGACTTTCCTCGACAGCCAGCCGTATCTGACTCTAGGGTGCGGTGCTCATCTCCATTTACAGACAAAAAGCCGACACTGCGTCTGCAGACGTTTCCATGGTCACGTGGCAGGCATGACTAGACACCGGAGTGCATAGAATGCTGTCACCTTACCTGTCGAAGCGGTGCCTGTTTATCTCCTTTCTTTCTTTTGAACTGCTAGGTTGGCAGGAGCTGGGACAGAGGCAGGAGCTCACTCCATCATGGAGTACTCGGGTCTCAAACTGCTGACGTGCAGACCTGCCAGACGTCAAGTTCAGTGTCTTAACCAGTAAGCCACCCTGGTCCCACTTGGATAGCCAATAGTTGGAATCGGATACAGCACTTGAAGATGAAGAAGTTTTTCTATGAACAGTCTGGATAGCCCAGTTGTTCAGGTAGTCGGGAGTTCTATACCCCCATGGTGCCTCCTGGAAGCAGAGCCAGCCTATGTAGCATTGGGCAAGCTGCACACAGTCTCAGACACGACCCCAGAAGAAGGGAATGGTAAAGCCACATCTGTGTATCCTCTACTTATAAAACCCTGGAAAGGGTCACCATAAGTCAGAATGGATTTGACAGCACATGTTGGTTAAGTGTACTGAGCATCGTGCGCTTGAGGTGGGCAGGTCAGGAGTTTGAGACCCAAGTACTGCGAGGCTGTGTGAGCTCCTGTCGTCTTTCCCTCCTCCTGTCAACCTAGTGTAGTGATGGTGAACCTTGGCGCTCCAGGTGTTCTTGGACTTCAATTCCCAGAAGCCCAAGTCTCTGTGAATCCACACAAATTGTTCGGAATCCATACACGCAGTAAACCCATTCGTGTGGATTCACAGAGGACTTGGGTTTCTGGGGGTTGGAAGTCCAAGAACACACGCAGTAAACCCATCCATGAGGATTCACAGAGGACTTGGGCTTCTGGGTGTTGGAAGTCCAAGAACACATGCAGTAAACCTATCCGTGTGGATTCACAGAGGTCTTAAGCTTCTGGGAATTGAAGTCCAAGAACAGCTGGAGTGCCAAGGTTCGCCATCACTGACCTAGTAGTTTGAAAGCAGTTGATATCGCTGGTACTGAAACAGTGCTTATAATGACAAGATGCCTCAAACCTGCACCAGTTGAGAAAATAGACCATCTTGTTGGTATCACTCCACCTAAGATCAGGAGAGAAGTAGCAGCAGATGCCAAGAGAACTAAGCAAGAGAAGGTCCCTCAATGTCCTCTGGATGGAGATGCGCCTCAAATCCACCAGGTTAGATCCAGGAAGAGCTTTATGGCAAGAACAAACATTCTTGAAGAGACACAAGAGTAAAACCAAACTAGAAGATGGAGGAAGGAGCTCACTGGACAAGGAATGACATTAAAGGAGGATGTGGCTGAAGATCTCAACCTCCCGTACGTCATGTGGAGAATCCTAAAGAGGCTGAGGGTTGTATCCCCTAACTTAAGACCAACAGGCTCAAGTCGGGGCTGACCGCGAACAGCAACACGCTGTGTGAATGTGGAGAGATACAGAATCCGGCTCATTTCCCGGTCTACTGATGACTGCCAGAAACACGCACCAATGAGGACTTGGGTTTGGCCAACGCTGAGAAAGCGGCTTCATTTTGGCAGTCCGGGGCTTTGATTGGGACACAAAAGAAGTTTAGCAGTGAGACCCACGTGCTGCATGACAGAGTGAGTTTCTGTCATCAGTCCCAGCTTCTGCCAACCTAACAGTTCAAAAGCAGGAGATCGCAAGTAGATTAAGAGGGACCACTTTGACAGGGAAGGTAACAGCCTGGATGTGGCCAATGGGAAATGGAACCCAACACATCTGGAAGACATCAAGGCAGAGGAAAGCCACAATAACAGATTTGTGTCGGTCAGTTCCTCTGAGCTTTGTTTATCTAGCGTTTCTCAAAGTTAATGAGTGACCAGCATCGGAGCGAAGGTCTTGGGCAAATAGAAATTATATTTTTTCCGTCCTTTCTGGTGCTTCTCAACCAGTTGGTGTGCACTTTGGGGTTAGAGGCCATAACCGAGGCATTGGGGGAGGCACGAATAAATTGGAAAAGCATATTCAGTAATACAGTATATATATTTCTATTTACAAATGGGGGGAAAAAGAAATCAATATACTGCCGCTTCTTACATTGTCCTCTAGACATGCAGAGGTGGTCCTAGTTTCTAAATGTGCAAAAGTCTTGACTTGTTTCATCTCAACATTTATATGTAATTATTGGGGGAGATACAATACAATACAATACAATACTTCTGAAGTGGAGACAATTGTATGTTTATTTAAAAAATCGGTGTGATGGTAAGAAAGATGAAGAATGTTGTTTCCATCCAGATCTAAAACAAAACTTTGCAGCTTTACTTTTGGGGGGCTTCGACTCACTGAATCTAGGCTGAAGGGGGTTAGAGTCTAGTCCAGGGGTTCCCAAACTTTTCAAGCCAGAGGCCGGTTCACTCTCTCAGTCAGCGTCGAGGGCAGGAAGGCCGTTTTGCTCTGCCTGCACAATGGGGGTGGCCATTTTGTCCCAGCAGCTTCAAAGGGGTAGCCATTTTGTTTCTCAAGTGCCCTTGGAGGGGTGGGGAGGGGCCACATGAAATGGCACCGGGGCCCAGATCCGGCCCACAGGCCTTAGTTTGGGGAACCCTGGCTCTAGTCGAAGCAATATTGTTCGGAAAAGTTATTTTTCGGCCCCTGATCTTAAAGCAGAAAGTGGACTTTATCTGGATCGGCCTGTCCTCTGTCGTTTCTTAGAGCAGCGCTTTTTGAGCGAAAGGGACATGAAAGATCATTTGTCGCATTAATTTCACAAGTGAATATTTAGTTTCTTTTACATGGCAAAGATACAGAGGGTGAGACTTATTTAAAGCTGACACATAGCAGTCCTTTGCATACGCTCGTCTCCATAATTTTTCTGTTTGTCTATTACCACTGCAATAGGCGTAACCAAACCTCTGCATGATATTTCCGTGGGCTGAATTCCCAGCCATCATAGGGGGGAATTCAACACCGAACATCAGGTAACGGACCTGACCACCCTGAGGACTCACGGCCTTGGGTGGCAAAGTCCACAGGGAAGGGCAAGGGTCCCCAAGTGAATTAAATGGTCTCACTTCAATCCCTCTTGATGGAGGGCAGCAGCTTCATCCATCCTGGCCTGGGGCCCAATGAGGACTTTGCGTGCCCAAAGGGCTCAGGATCAGAAAGTGACGCGCGGAACTGGATCCGTGGTACTATGGGGGTCACATTGCAATGCAGAAGGTAGATGGAAGGCCACTGCATTATGTGGTTCCCGGGACAATCTTCATGGCTGATCACCATGAGGAGAGCCAATATTCGCATATGGCAGAAGAAGTATACAGTATAGTCAGAGGAAGAAGGATACGTAGATCACAACGGCCTCTTCTTGTGCCGTATCCGAATCTGAATGTTGGCAGTCATCATGGCGATCAGCTATGAAGACTGTCCTGCGAATATAACACCGTGGTCTTTCATCTGCCTTCCACGTCACAGCATGACACCCACAGCACCACTGATCCATTTCCACAAGTCACTTTCTGGTCCTGAGCCCTTTGGGCACGCAAAGTCCTCATCGTCATCAGCCCCAGGCTAGGATGGATGAAGCTGCTGCCCTCCATCAAGATGGATTCAAGTGGGATTTCATCCACTTGGGGACCATCACCCTTCCCTGTGGTTTCCCTTCTTCCAGGGCAGCCCTGGGTCTCAACGGCTAAAGCTTGCCTGCGGCGACACCGCTGGGCTCTTTTGAGATGCCGCATGGAGAATCGAACTCCCCAAGCAGCCTCTGTGGATTTTGCTTCTGACCTTTGTTCCTTCTCCCAGGCGTTATTCCAAAGACAGCAGTGAGAGCAGCTGGTTCCGCTCCCTTTTCGTCCACAAAGTCGACCCCCGGAAGGATGCCCATTCCACCCTCTTGTCCAAGAAAGAGACCAACCACCTGTACAAGATCCAGTGTGAGCTCCCGCTGCGTTTAAATCCCTGGGGTCCTTTCCCCCTCTTCTGTGGCTGCGCTATGCTTGTGGGTTCGTGTAGACCAGGGGACTCCAAACCTTTTCAATCCAGGGGCCGGGTCACTCTCAGTCAGCTTCATGGGCAGGACGGCCATTTTGCCGTTGCCTGCACGATGGGAGGCGGCCATTTTGACCCAACAAAAAAGGCAGCCATTTTGTTTCTCGAATACCCTTGGAGGGGTGTGGGGGCTACATGAAATGGTACTGCGGGCCAAATCCGGCCCAAGGGCCTTAGGTTGGGAACCACAGATGTAGAAGGAGGGGAGAAGGGTCTGCAAGAATGGTCCATTCACTGTTGGGTACCAGTCGGCATCTCTTTCTTATCTCCTGGAGCTTGAGTTTGTTCCATCAAGGCTGTCCTGGTGGCAGGATACCTCAAACCTATACCAGATGAGAGAATATTCCCTCTGGTTGGTATCACGGAGAGAAGTAGCAGCGGACGCCGAGAGAACTAAACCTGTGGTCCATAGGCTGAGAAACCCTGCCTTTAAGGGTATGCAAGAGCCAAAACCAAATTGGAAGCTCAAGTGGGGGGCTGCTGGTGGATAACAACATGCTCTGTGAATGTGGAGAGAGACAGAATCCGGCTCATTTGCTTCTGCCGGTTATTACCAGAAACATATACTGTTTGGCCAATGACAAAGCCAAAAAAAGTGGTTTTGTTTTGGCCGTCCAGTTTTTGTTCAGGACACGAGAGAAGAAATCATATCCTTTCTCAGTCGCCTTTTCTCAAGGATAAACCTGCCCCGTCCCTTCAGCCTTTCCTCTTAGGGCTTGGGTAGCAGGATTGTAGCTAAGTTTAAAGATTTCTGAAGATCCTGATGTCGCTACATTGGTGACATGAAGTGGCCATTTCCTGCTCTCCAATAGATGGGGACCCAAATTAGCCAAGTAATCTGATAAGGTGACTCAGAGTTGTCACTATTTCCTGCAATGTTTTCCTGTCCCCTAGAAACGATTGCCTTCAATAATATTTCCTTAATCCCTCGTCTCTTTTGTTTCAGTCCACAATGTGAAACCTGAGTGCCTCGATGCTTACAACAGCTTGACGTAAGTGTCTTATTTCCTCATTTATACACACAACAGAAATCTGGGAGTACCAAGAGGGAGAGAGGTCACTAAGCCACCATGGTCCCCACAAAATATATAAAAATGTACTAATCGTACAGCTAACAAGTCCTCACCTGTTGGATCTCGGCCTGCCTTCACAGGGAGCAAGTGCTTCCAAAGCTGCATTCAGACACCGGTTACCCCTGCGACCTTGTTGGCAACTGGAATACGTGGTATGGTGAACAAGACCAAGCAGGTGAGAAGACATGGGGGAAGGGGGGAACAGTATGCGCAGTAAACCCATTCATGTGGATTCACAGAGACCACGGAACAGCGCCTGATAGCTTCTTCCATCCTTCCGAGGTCGCTCTAAGTCAACCTTGCGCTCCCTAGCCAGGATCGAATTCACATCCTTTGGGTTGCAGGATAGCAGTTTAACACCCTGTAGGGGTGCCTAAACTTTTTGAGCTGCAAGCCGGTTATGTGGTTCAGTGGGCCAGACACGTGGTCCCTCCCACCAGAAGCAGAAGTAAAACACACCGTGCAAACTGTTTTGCAACAGAATGAGATGGATTTTTAGGCTGCCATTTTCTCTGCTTAAACCAGGGGTGCCCAAACTATAGCCCGTGGGCCAGATCTGCCCCCCGACTGTGCTCACCCCCCTGAGCGAGCACGGTCACCACACGGTGGCACTACACAGTCTATTTGAGGAGAGTCCAGATATCAAAGTCCAAAAGGCAAGCCAAGGTCTGTTTACCAGTAGTCCAAGCAAGCGTCTGATCCAAAGGATGTCCAAGGGCATCTTCAGGATTGGCAAATGAGTCAGGGCCATGGCAGGCAGGCTAGGGTCTTGGCAGGCAGTCTGGAGTCAAGCAGGGTGTTGGTCTTTGCACGAGAGTTGTACCAATGTTGAAAGGCTGCAACAAGCTTGCTCATAAGGCTCCCAGCTAATTGGTATCAGCTGGGAGCCTTCTTTGGTACTTCGCTCTAGCCTGCCTGCGTCTCAGGTGTAGCTCCTTCCTGGACCTCTCCCTGACTGAGGGCTGATCACTGTCAGAGCCAGACCCCTGATCTGACCGGTCAGCTGCTGGGGAGAACAGACTTGGGCCAGGCGCAGGCTGAGATCCCTGGCTCAAGACATCTTCAGGTTTGGGGGTAGGCAGAACTGGGCTGGGCATAGGGAGTGCCCCCTGATCCAGGCCATCCTCAGAGTCTGATGAGGACTGGGTCACAAGACCAATGCCAATTCATCCAGCCCGCGCCACCCTCGTTGCTGTGCCTGTATGGGTGTGTTTTACTTCCGCTTCCAGGAGCGATGAGGGCGGCGCAGGCTGGATGAATTGGCATCAGGGGCTGGATCTGGCCCACGGGCTGTAGTTTGGGCACCCCTTGCTCTACTGGGAGCTTATCCAGGGGGAGAGATTGCTTTTCATTCTTGCTTTGTCCACCCTTGCGAAGAATTGAGCCTCCTCCTCTCTTCTCTCAGTGCACCTCTGGCGATTCATCGGCGGCTACCCAGCCCTTATGGACTGCATGAACAAACTGAAACAGAACCAGGTATGGAGCCAAGCGGGCCGACTTCTCTAAAGTCCTGGCTGGGGTTGTGTCCTGATAGGTAAGGCTACCTGTAAACAACCTGGTCCATAATGAGGGAGTGCATTCAGGTGGTTGGAGCAGGAATGGGAGTCACTGGCCCTCCTGATGTTTTGGCCTACAATGCCCATCAGTCTGGTGATCCATGGGAGATGTAGTTCCAGCCATTTGGAGCAGGAGGAATTCCCTGTCTGTCATTCTTTGTTGTCTGTCTGTTTATATCTGTCTATGTCTTTCTGTCTACCTCTGTCTGTCTGTCTGTCTATCTGTCTACCTATATCTGTCTGTCTGTATACCTCTGTCTGTCTGTCTCTGTTTACCTATATCTGTCTTGCTGTGTCTGTCTGTCTGTCTACCTATATCTATCTGACTGTCTACCTATATCTGTTTCTATTCCTAGGTCGGTCAGTCTGTGACTGTCAACCTATATCTATCTATCTAGCTATAATAATAATAATAATTTTCCGTCAGAAATTACTCTGAGTTGAAAGAATCTTTGTTGTAGAAACTCTGGCTTTGCTACTTTCCCTTTTTTTTTTTTTACTAAAACATCCTCAAGAAATTTTCCCCATATTTCTTAAAATCTGATTTCTTTAAAATTCCTTTTTTAAATTTTTTTAGTTATGATGTTAATCTATCATTTATTGGTTTTATTTTCTGTCAGCCACCCAGACTCTTCGGAGTTGGGTGGCAATAGAAATTAGATGATGATGATGGTGATGATGATATTGATATTGCTGTGCTCCATCTTTCCCTGTACCAATCTTCCAAATTCTATTCTTTGTTGTCTATTAACCCACTTATATAGACAGTCTTCTCTTCCATGGAACTCAACAGCCATTAATTGTCTCTTCATGTATGACTTTTGGTTCCCCCCCTCCCTCCCTTTTCTCCAGGAGTACCTGGAATTCCGGAAAGAGCGGAGCAAAATGCTCCTTTCCCGACGGAACCAGCTGCTGCTTGAATTCAGCTTTTGGAACGAACCTCTGCCCCGACCCGGTCCCAACATCTATGAACTGAGGACATACAAACTTAAGGTAATGGAGTGGCAGGGACTGGATGCATTGTTTCCAGGGGTGGGTGATGGGGTGGACATCAGGAGAGACAGATGTTCCTATTATGTCATGGCCCAGAACATAATCCAGAACAAACAGATTTCTCTTCTGGCCAAGCGATAATTGTTTGAAAAGTCCAGCGTGATTCATATATCGGGTGTTTAGCAACGATGGGCCCACAAAAATAATATGCAAGGAAGGGAAAATCACCATCCATCATGTAAGGTCAGGGTCACCCTTGCTCGAAAGCCAGTCATATCCAACTCTAGGGTTCAGTGCTCATCCCTGTTTCTAGCCAAAGAGCCACTGCTATCTGCAGATGTCACCGTGGATATGTGGCAGGCATGCCTAGACGCCGGAGTGTGCAGAACACTGTTTACCTCCCCACCGATGTGGTCCCTATTTATCTACTGTATTTGCAATGCCTTGCTTTCGAAGTGCTAGGTTGGGCAGGAGCTGGGACAGAGACGGGAGCTCACTCTGTCGTGCAGCACTCAGGTCTCGAACTCTGCCCTTCTAGTCTTCAAGTTCAGGGTCTTAGCCACATGAGTCACTGCAGTCCATCGTGTACTGGGTGTGTAAATCCCGGCACAACGTTACCCACGTTGCAGCAGGAAGCCAGAATAGCAACCACGTTTCTGTACCGTCCTGTCGCACTTGGTGGACTCTGGGCGGTTCACAAGGCAATTCGCATTTTGCCACCAACGTGCTGTGTCTTCATTTTACCGACCTCCAGAGGATAGAAGGATTTGAGTCAACCTTAATCCCTGTCAGGATTGAAGTCACAACATTCTGGTTGCATTACAGCGGAGAGTGCATTAAGCACTGTTAACAATGTAGTCTTCAACTGTCCCCCCCCCCCTAAAAATCAAATTACCCCCCTGTGGTGTGTGTGCCCCATGTTGGGAACCACGACACTATGCCCTAAGGCAGAATATTCAACGGCCCCATCCAGTTAATTTTGCACCAGCACTCACTATGACCACGTTGAATTGGACCACGTTGGTTTCCAGAGAGCGTTGTCTGTCCCAGTTCTTCAGATTCTGCCTTCAGGGTCTCCCCTTCCCAAAATCTGACTTTGGGGGGGCAGGTTGGGGGGCGTGTGGGTCTTGCCTTGGAGCTTTTGAAATTCACCCAATGGATCTCACCTCTGCCTTTCTCCTTCCAGCCTGGCACCATGATCGAGTGGGGGAACAACTGGTAAGCACCACGTCTTCCGAGGGAAGTTGGAAGAGGCCGAGTCATCCTTGATCCCTGGTCAGGATCGAACTCACAGCATTCTGATTAACGTCCTTTTCAACGTGGGAGGAAGGAACCCACATGCTTGGCTTGGGCGTCGGCCAAACTTAAGTCCTCATCGGCGCATCTTTCTGGAAGCAAATGCAGCCACGGCTGTCGTAAATGAGTTCACGACAGCCAAAAACGCAGCCACTTCTGGCAGTGACAGCAGCAGTGGTGTTTGGAGTGGGGGCCTGATGATTTGGCACCATGGGCCAGATTCGGCCCACAGGCCGTAGGTTGCCCAGCCCTGAACTATACCTTCCATTGACCCGGTCCAGCCTAACTGGCGTTGAGGGACGATAGGAACTGTAGTCTAGCAACATCAGAATGGTCACAAATGGCAAACTTTCCCCATCTGAGCACTTCAGCAACGACTAGTGATTGCATTTATTCTTTTCCCTTAACAGGGCGAGAGCCATTAAACATCGCCAAGAGAACCAGGAAGCGGTCGGTGGATTCTTCTCTCAGATTGGAGAGCTCTACGTTGTGCACCACTTGTGGGGTAAGTGGCCGTTTGGAGAGAGAAATATCCTGTTGCCAACCTCTGCTACCTCTTTCGTTGGTCTGGCATTCGATATTATTCTGGGCGGAAATAGACATCGTAGATGAGCCATCATTGGAAGAGTAAGGGCCAACATGCTGCCCTCTCCTACGATACTCCTATGCTATCCGATCTTAAGGATCGTACTCTTCTAATTTCTTCTTGAGAGTCTGGTCAGGTTATCCTGCTATGGTCATAGAGTAGACCCTACTGCCAGTGACTCAACGCCGAGTGTCAGGGGGCAGTTAACTAACCTGACAACCCTGAGGACAAATGGTCTTGGGCCCGTCTTGAGGGAGGGCAGCAGCTTCATCCATCCTGGCCTGGGGATGATGATGATGTTGACTTTGTGTGCCCAAAGGGCTCAGGACCAGAAAGCGATTCGTGGAACTGGATCAGTGCTACTATGGGGGTCACGTTGCAATGACCAATGGAAGGCCACTGCATTAGATGGCTCCCAGGACAATCTTCATGGCCGATCGCCATGAGGACAGACAGTATTCGGATTCAGATACGGCAGAAGAAGATGGGCAAAAAAAAAAATGGTAGCAGAAATTCTGGCTGGTCACGGCCACCGAAGTTTTGAAACAAAGTACCCATATATACTTGAGCATAAACCGACCTGAATAGAAGCCGAAGTACCTAATTTTGACCTGCAAACCCAGGAAAATAGATTGACCCAAGTATAAGCCGAGGGTGGGAAATGCAGCAGCTGCTAGTGAGTTTCAATAATCAAAATATATAAAAATATGGTAAAATTGTTAAATTGTTGGCATGTCTCAATCTGACGTGGTCTTGGAACCCTGGTGGTCACTGACCCGAGTATAAGCCGTTTCCCCTTTTGGGGGCTCATTTTGTGGACTAAAAAACTAGGCTAATCGAGTATATACAGTTCTAATTCGGGTGCAATGCAGGGCTTTCCCCCTGGCCACGCCCACCCTACCACAACCACAGAGTAGGTAGTAAAAAAATTTGTAGCCCACCACTGGCCGAATCACACTCTCTCAGTCAGCTTGCCCTGCCTGCATGATGGGGGCTGCCATTTTGTTCCAACAGCTTCAAAGGGCTTTCCATTTTGTTTTTCAAAATGCCCTTGGAGGGGTGGGGGGGAGGCACATGAAATGGTACCCTGGGCCAGATCCAGCCCACGGGCCTTAAGTTGGGAACCCCGTGCTTCTTGCAATAAAACTCTTCCTGGATTCTGAACCAAACCTGGTGGAAGTGACGCATTGCACGCCTGGTTGTAAACGTCCCAGTAGGCAGGATAATGGTCCTGTGAGTTCCTGGGGATACTGGATCTGTAGTAAAGATGCGTCAACCGCTACCTCCTTAGTTTCCTTTGGGGAAGCCGGATCGCTCATGTCCTCACCTTCCTTCCAGCCTACAGGGACCTGCAGTCTCGAGAAGAAACACGAAACGCAGCCTGGAGGAAACGAGGCTGGGATGAGAATGTTTACTACACTGGTGAGGAAATCCTTGCGGTAAATCCTGGGGTGCCTCTGCCAAAATAAATGCCTCCTCCTGATCAGTCCTTCCCTCATAAACCATAATCCCATAAATTGTGGTACTGCAGTTCCCATAAACCCCAAGCAAGCATCTGGAGGTGGGCGGAGTTGTCACGTCATCCAGCTGTAGAACATGAGGAGAAGGAGAAAAGGTATAAGCCCCTTCTTCCCAGCAGGCTTCCTCCGTGCCCAGCTTCAACCTAGCAGTCCGAAAAGCAAGAATTTGCAAGCAGATAAATAGGTACCGCTTTGTCGGGAAAGGTAACCGTGTTCTGTGCACTCGGGCTTCCAGTCGTGCCTGCCACACGATCAAGGAAATGTCTGCAGATGCAGGCAGTGCTGGCTCTTTGGATGTAAGCCAGCATTTCCCAACATTTGGGTTTTGAACTTCAGTTCCCAGGAGCCTCTGCCAGCCCATCAGCTGATCAGTGCTTTGGGGAGTTGACTGAGGCTTCTGGGAATTGAAGTCCAAAAAAACCCCAAAGGTTGGGAAACGCTGCTTGTAAACTCAGATGAGCATCGCCCCTAGAGTCAGATACAAATGGCTCTCGAGCAAGAGAGGCCATAAACATGAGTAGATTGTGGAAATCTGATAGAAAATAACCTGGAGAGGGCTACCCAGAAGTCTCTCTCTCACACACAGACACACACACACACTTTCTTTTTGTCTTTTTCTTTTTCTCTCTATCTCTTTTTTTCTTTCTTTCTCTCTCTTTCTTTCTTTCTCTTTCTCTTTTTCTCTCTCCTTTCTCTTTTTCTTTCTTTTTCTCTTTTTCTTTTTTTTCTCTCTCTCTCTCTCTCTTTCTTTCTCTCCCTCTCCATCTCACACCCATGTTTCTAAAATACTTTCCTCGCACGTAAGATCCAACATGTAGCAAAGGCAGTCCCCGTCCAGATACATGGCTGTCCTGCAGCCAGAATGTTGTGAGTTCGATCCGTACCAGGGAACAAAGTCAACTCAGCCTTCCATCCTTCCAAGGTTGGCCAGTGAGTGCACTAAGCACTATGGGGGCAGTATAGAAGCATGATTGCTTTGCTTTGTGGTTGTTAGCGCCCCACCCCCACCACCCCCAGTGTGTTAGGCAGGGGGTCCAGGGCAGCCTTTGCAAATCTGGCTTAAAGCAGCTCTTTGCCAAATGACTTCCTGAGCTCTCCTTTCTCCGTCTGCAGTGCCTCTGGTCCGGAGCATGGAGTCCCGGATCATGATCCCCTTGAAGATCTCCCCGCTGCAGTGATCCGGCCTCCTCGCGCCTCTCTTCTGCTGCAGCAGACACCAAGACTTGCACAAGAAGGAACAAGCCCTCTCCTACTCCACCCAACCCACAGCTTCTCTCTGTACCCTTTCCTCCTTTGCCATGTTGCTTCAGTTGCAATCCATATCTTCATTCCAAGCATCCCCCCAGCCTCTTTGTTTCCAACGGACCCCGTGTTTGCAAGATTCGTGCTCCAGATTTGTGTCTGAGCTTTCATCCAGTTATCCTTCTTGCTCCGGATGTGGGGCGGATGTGAACGAATAGAACTTACCCAAGTCCGTTGCCATGGACTGTGGACCTCATCTAAACCAGGGGGTGGAGGGCAATTTTCCCGAGTGCTGGTACCACTTTTTCCATCCCAGAATACTCTGGCTTTTAGTTCTGCTTGCCCCTGCTCTGTGGTTTCCATCTATGGTGGCCTCCATCTAAGGCACCCATCCATGGTGGCATCTCAGAGGCTTTCCATGGGGACCCTCTGGCTGGCTCCCTTGAAGCTCCAGGCTTTCACAGTTTTGCTCTGGGAGGTGGATCCGTGTTTTCCTTGCTTAGGGGAAGGACAGGGATGAATTAAGGTTCCTGGTCCAGTGGACCAGCTGTATGAACTTCCAGAAGATCACACGCGGTCCAACTCAAAAGGTCGCTTCGTTGACCTACTGTAGGGCAAAGGCAAGGCAATTTGGGAGGGTTCCCGCAGGTTGCTTTGTAGAGAAATACTCAATTAATAGATGCATCTTTGTACTAATTGTTCCATGCGAGTTCAGCCTGTTTCTGAGCCGCTGTAGTCTCCGGTCTCTCTGTACCCAACCAGCCGGGAGCCCAGTGGGAGCAAGTGGAGATCCGAGACCAAATCTTTTCCCAAGGTTGGTTGGCGGGGAGAGGAAGTGGTCTGGATCCAAACACTTCTCTCTCTCCATCCTGAAATGAGATGTTTAATCATAGTAAAGGGAGGCCTCTATTTGGAGACTTAGATGTAGAAGTAACAGGGTAACTCTTTCTTTATGTCTAACCGGCCCGGTTTCCTACTTGCCTCTGCCAGTAAAAACCTACCCAGGTTCACCATACTGGTCTACTTGTGAGGCAGGAAAGTGAGCTATTGCCGTGGGAGGCTGAATGAAACCTTGGTCTTTCGGGGGAAAGTCTAGTTCTTTTGGGGAGCAGGGGCATATAAATCTTAACTGCAAATAAAAATTAAAATATTTAATAGACTAAGACTTGTGTGCGTGTGTGATCTTATATTGTGGGTGTGACCGAGACTGTTGTAGTGGCTGAGGTGGCTCAGTGGTTAAGAAGCTCGCCTTGTTAGCTGGAAGGCTGGCAAGTCGGCAGTTCGAGACCCAGGTACTTTATGACGGAGTGAGCGCCAGTCTCTGTTCCAGCTCCTGCCAACCTAGCCATTCAAAAGCAAGAAATTGCAAGTAGATAAATAGAGACCCCTTCAGTGGGAAAAGATCTTGGGGACATGAAAGGAGCCTCATTCGGGCGTCCCCTGAGCGGAGTTCTTCCAGCAAAAACCCTTTAACCCATAATAATTTCTGACACAAAATTATTATCCATGGCATGGCAAAGTCCCATGTTCGTGTTGTGGGGATGGTTGGAAACGCCTCGCTCTGTTTAGGAGCCATAGGGGCAAATGACACAAGAGAATGAGCTTGTGTTTAGAAGCCGGTGGCTTCTATCCCTGCCATGGGATGTGGGATATGAAGCTGGTTTTGTCGTCAGGTGACCATTCTGGGGGGGAAGGCACCATGAAATGCAAGATACGGGGTTGAGGAAAAGCTCGTGTTCAGAGAATTTGCCACACTTCTTCCATATCAAGGCCGGACGTGAAACTGACCAAATGAAGTCATCTTTTCATGAGTTTGTTCTGCAGTTCCTTTCGCATGATGTAGTGTGAGAAAGATTAGCCGGCAACACAAGGTTGCCGTTGCCAAGGCATGCCTGATTATGATTCAAAAATACCACCATCTTCGACGGGTTCCCAACCTTTTCAAGCTGGGGGCTGGGTCATGCTCTCTCAGCTTCGAGGGCTGGACGGTCATTTTGCTCTGCCTGAACAATGGGGGTGGCCATTTTGTCCGAACAGCTTCAAAAGGGCAACCATTTTGTTTCTTGAATGCCCTTGGAGGGGTGGGGGACACATGAAATGGCACCGGTAGCCGGATCTGGCCTACAGGCCTTAGGTTAGGAACCCCTGATATTTGAATAGTCTCTTTCTGTGTACCCCATTTGCCACACTGTAGGAGAGGAATTGGTTTACAATTGGAAGCGTCTTCCTTAGGTCGTGGATGGCCAACTTTGGTGCTCCAGATGTTTTGTGACTTCAGTCCCCAGAAGCCCTGACCAGCATGAGGCAGAGTTTGAGTTTGTGGTTCAGAGGCAACACCTGAGCCAATTTCCTTCTAAAGCAGGTAAAGGTCCCCCTGGCTTGAAAGCCAGTCATACCCGACTCTAGGGTCCAGTGCTCATCTCTGATTATAGCCAAAAAGCCAGCGCACTCTGCATCTATTCTGCAGACATTTCCATGGACACACACGTGGCACTGGCATGACTAGACACCAGAGTGCACGGAATGCAGTTTACCTTCCCACCAACGTGGTACCTATTTATCTACTTGCAATTTCTTGCTTTCGAACTGCTAGGTTGGCAGGAGCTGGGACAGAGATGGGAGCTCACTCCGTCATGCCATACTCGGGAATCGAACTTTTGGACCTTCCAGTCAGCGAGTTCCGTTGCTCTTAACCGCTTGAGCCACTGTAGTCGAGAAAAAAGAAACGACTAAAGATCTTGTCAAGATATTTGTTTGTTGTTCAGTCGCACAGTCGATTCCGACCCTCTGCGACCCCAAGGACCATTGCCCGCCAGGCACTTCTGTCCTCCACCATCCCCCTCAACTCGCTCAGTTCTGTGCCCATTGTCTCCACAATACCATCCAACCATCTCATTTTTGGCCGCCCCCTTTTTCTTTTGCCCTCCACCTTTCCCAGCATCAAGGCTTTCTCAAGTGAATCCTCTCTTCTCATTTGGTGTCCAAAGTACTTTAGCTTCATCTTTACAATTTGACTTTCTAAGGAGCAGTCAGGGTTGATTTCTTCTAAGATTGACCTATCTGTTCTCCTCGCTGTCCAGGGGACTCTCAAAACTCTCCTCCAACACCACATCTCAAAGGCGTCTATTCTTCTGCGCTCAGCCTTCCCAATGGCCCAGCTCTCACAACCATACATTGCCACCGGAAATACCATTGCTTTGACTATACGAATTTTAGTTTGCAATGTGATGTCTCTACTTTTCACTATGCTCCCCAGGTTTCTCATCGCTTGCCTCCCAAGCATCAGTCGCCTTTTTATTTCATGGCTGCAATCCCCATCTGCAGTGAGTTTTGATCCCAAGAAAGTAAAATCTGTGACTGCTTCTACTTCTTCCCCATCTATTTTCCAGGGACTGATAGATATAGGTAAAGGTAAAGGTTTCCCTTGCTCGAAAGCTAGTTGTATCTGACTCTAGGACTTAGTGCTCATCTCTGTTTCAAAGCCGAAGAGCCACCGCTGTCTGCTAAGTTCTGCAGACGTTTCCGTAGTCATCATGTGGCAAACTTGAAACTTTTGTATTCTTTATTATTATTGTATTCTTTATTATTATTATTATTATTATTATTATTATTATTATTATTATTATTATTATTATTATTATTATTATTATTATTGTATTCTTTATTATTATTATTATTTTGCTTATATGCATTTTGCTTGTTATGTTTCTTATGAATTTTAATACTTAATAAAACGTAATTTTAAAAAGACAGAGAGAGAAGCTTCCCCGGGGGAGGATCTTCCCTGCAGTTCCACTCAGGCGCCACCAGGGGCAGGGGCGAGGCGGACGCTCTAGTCATCCTCAAAGGATTTGGCTTATGCTCCCCCTTACTTCCGGTTTCGGGAACTTCCGGTCGGCGAGGCTTGGTCTTCGTGGGGGGAAAAGGAGTGGGTAAAAAAGGGGGGTCTTGAAAGGAGGCTTTTAAGGGGTCGGTTTGCGCCTATCTTGAGCCCCCCAAGGAGGGGACTGGGAGGCATGGGGGGGGGGGAGAGAAAGGGAAGAAAAATCATCCTTTTCCAGCCCCCTGCAGTGGCTCAAGTGGCTAAGACGCTGACTGGGAGGCTGAAGGTCAGCAGTTCGATTCCCGAGTAGTGCAGGACGGAGTGAGCTCCCGTCTCTGTCCCAGCTCCTGCCAACCTAGTTCGAAAGCAAAAAAAATTGCAAGTAGATAAATAGGGACCACTTCGGTGGGAAGGTAACAGCGTTCTGTGCACTAGTCATGCTTGCCACATGACCATGGAAACATCTGCAGAAGCAGACAGCGCTGGCTCTTCGGCTTTGAAACAGAGATGAGCACTGACCCCTAGAGTCGGATACGACTGGCTTTCGAGCAAGGGAAACTTTTACCTTTCCCTCCTTAGAGTAGACGTTGAGGGTTCCTCTGAGCATGTAGGGAACTGAACTCGGTATCAACTTACAAATTGTCTCTTTGTTTCTGCAGGTGGTTTCGGTGAGGTGTGATTTGTAGGACGCTCTGAAGATATTTGTTCCCTGTGCCTCAAGTAGATGGTGGAAAACACATTTTGATATCTTGAAAGGAACAGTGATTTAGTTCTAAGGTAAGTTGGGAAACTTTGTACTTTAAAATAATAGAGGTTTGTTCCTTAAATGGCAGTACAGTACTGTATATATTTTATCCACTTTGTTGAATGATCATTCTGAGAGGGAGGTTTCATTCAGTCCTCAACTGATTCCCCTTTTCTTTTTCGGGAATGGTAGAGTCTCAAGTTTTCAAAAAAATGTCATCTGACTCAAGTAAGAAACGGAAGCCGAAAGTCATCCGTACAGATGGAGGCCCACAGGAAGGCAAAAGAAGCCGGCCAGATGCTGATCAGGTAGGTTCAGGGGGCTTAAGTTCCCTTGGAAACCAGAGTAGTTCTTTTGTATGTGTGAAAATATGTATCTCAACATTTGGGTCAAGTGCTTTAACAAAACAATTTCAAACAATACCGTATTTGCCGCCATATAAGACGCACCCCATTATTGCCAAAATAGTCCACTATATACAGTACAAGACACACTCCATTCTTCCAGTTTATTGGGGGGGAGTGAGTCTTATATGCCAGCAAATAGGGTAATTCTAATGTGTCCTGCTGAGCTCAAAAGGAGCCCATTCAGTAAAAAAAAAAAACCTTACTTTTACAGGTTATTATTCAAAATAAATAAATTTCATGTCAGAAATTACTCTGGGTTGAAAGGTTTTTTGCTGGAGAAATTCCACTCAGGGGACACCCAAATGAGGAACCAGTGGCCGTCTCAGGGTCATCCAGTGGTCATGGCTTAAGTGGGGTTTGAACTTTCAATCCTAAATCTCAGTTCAGCATTCTAACCACTACACCACCTGGATTGAACAGTAAGACCCTACACAGTTAACGGGCAGCAAATCTCTAACATAGGTCACCTCTGCCACCAGCTAGATATGAGGAGCCATTTGAGTGCTGATTGTATTGCTGAAGACAGTAGAAAAACATGACTTGTTAGAGAACTGTTATTTCACAAAAAAGGCTGCGGGTGGCTTAGTGGTTAATAGGCTAAACTTGATGACTGGAAGTCGGCATGTCATCAGTTTGTGACCTGAGTGCTGCAGGACGGAGTGAGTTCCTGTCTCTGTCCCAGACAACCTAGCAGTTCAAAAGTAAGACATTGCAAGTAGATAAATAGGTACCTCTTCGGTGGGAAAGGTAACTGTTCTCTGTGTTCCAGTGTCTAGTCATGCCTGCCACATGACCACGGAAACGTTTGCAGATGCAGACAGCGCTGGCTCTTTGGCTGTAGACGGAGATGAGCACAGAACCCTAGAGTTGGATACGACTGGCTTTTGAGCAAGGGTGACCTTCCAGTCGTCAAGTTCAGTGTCGTAACCACTAAACCACCACAGTCCCTTCGGCTTCCGTGGGTCACCCAATAGTCTTGAGAAAGAGGATAAACTCACTATGGACTTTCTCTTTACCATAAGTAATTAACTAATTACGGCGAGTGGGCGGCAATATAAATTTGAACTAATAAATAAATAAAACTAACTTTGGTTTTCTCTTACTTTAAGTCTGTGATGGCAAACCTTGGCACTCCAGCTGTTCTTGGCCTTCAATTCCCAGAAGCACAAGTCCCTGTGAATCCCCATGAATGGGTTTATTGCCCATGTGTGCAGTAAATTGATTTGTGTGGATTCACAGGGACTTGGACTTCTGGGAATTGAAGTCCAAGAACAGCTGGAGTGCCAAGGTTTGCCATCACTGCTCTAAGTCTTTCCATGGGGAGGGGCGAACTGGCAAGGGTGAATCTTTCTTCTATATTCCCATTCTTAGGATGCCAGATACTACAACGAAGAAGCAGAGGTGGAGCAGCGAGACCACAATAAAGATTACGAACTTTACAAACAGACCTGCCAGGACATTCAGCGGCTTATGGCTGAGATCCAGGATCTCAAGAGTAAAGGCAGTAAAGACAGTGTAAGACACATTGAGCAGGGGCCCTTGTGCATGGGAAAGGGAGGTGGTGTTGATAACAGAAGAATCCTAGCAAAACATTTGAAAGAGAAAATGGCTACTGGGTAGGAATGAGAGAAGAGCCAATGAGGTTTTAGTCTCCATTTCCCCTTCTTGTTCTTTAGGCTGCTGAGATAGAAGAGCGTCGCATCCAGAGCTGCGTCCACTTCATGACCCTGAAAAAACTCAACCGCTTGGCCCATATTCGGCTCAAGAAAGGAAGGGATCAGACCCACGAGGTAAGGTTGAATTTGCAGAACTGAGAAAATGGAACCAGAGTTTTATTTTATTCATATGTACGTACATCCTGATGAAGTGGACTTGATTCACAAAAATTCACATTTAAATACAGGAGTTAGCCATTATGGTGCCACAACATTGTCTTTTTTTCTGTTTTGTTTACTCTCTAATAAGAGACCATTTTCCATTAATAGATCAAGTGTTAGGTAAACAGTGAGACTTGTGTATTTTTGTGTGACAAGAGTATTGTGTTTTGACTCTGGCATCCCAAGGAAAAAGAACACAGGTGTCAGTTTATATAATTATGTCTCCTGGAATTTTAGTTCCTTGCATTACAAAAAAAAGAGAGTATATTTTTGCTTCTCTGCCTCTGAGTGTTTCTCTTTTTTATTGCAGGCAAAACAAAAAGTGGACGCTTACCACCTGCAGCTCCAGAATTTGCTGTATGAAGTCATGCATCTTCAGAAGGAGATCACGAAGTGCCTCGAGTTTAAGTAAGCTCGTTTAAAAAGAGTTGTTGGAGGATGAAAAAGTCAGAATATTTGCCAAAGAATAAATGAGGCTCCTGGGAGTGAGAAGATGATCTTCTGCACCCATGTAGTGGGGGAAAGACTTTGAATTCATTGAAGACCTTTAATAAAAATGTGGTAGAAAATGTATTTAATAGGGTCTACGGTCTTGTCATTTGTTTGCGAGTCATAAATCTCTCCTTAACGAACGAAAGGGTGACTGTTTTAAACCCAACTTCCCTCTACAACGGTGTCACCTCAAGCAGATGGAAGAGTTGCAGCTAACTTCCCCCCATGCTGTTGAACTTTGTTGTTGAAAAGGAAGTTACTTGATTCTTCTTCTTCCATGTCTAGGCCAGACATGAAACTGCTAAAATGAAGCCACCTTTTGGTGAGTTCGTTCTGTAGTTCCTTTCGCCTGACCTAGTGTAAGAAAGATTAGCCAGCAATACAAGGTGGCCGTGACCAGGGTATTACACCCGAGGAGCCTCTTTCTGTTACTTGATATGCTTATCTAATCTTTGCAGCTTTAAATTTTATTTATTAAAATGTAAAGGCTGTCGCTTATTGTAACGTTGCTTCTTACTGCACTACGGTGCTTCTTGCATGAACAAAGGAAAGGGACGCAAGTAGCTGATTCTAGAGCTGGCCCTGTCAGGTATTTGTGATGGGTCGGAAGGCTGATCCCTCTTCGAGATGCAGCTTCCAGATTCTTTACAGTGTGGGCAGAGGAGCATTTTGATCTTTGACTTTTTGCACGCTGTTGCTCTCCGTCTCTTTGGCAGGTCAAAGCACGAAGAGATTGATTTGGTGAGTGTAGACGAATTTTACAAGGAGGCTCCGCTAGAGATTAGCAAGGAAGAGATTACTCGCAGTGACCCTCATCAGCAGACCCTCTGCCGCCTGGACTGGGAACTGGAGCAGCGGAAACGGTGGGTAGGAAAAGTCTGGCAGGTGTCAATCCTGATCACCCGACATTCATTGGGGAAAAGCATTCAGGGCTTGGAAGTGATGCACACATGAGCAAAGTTTAGCCTTGCGGGATCTCCTTTTCACTCGGTCCCCTTCTTCCTCTTATTATTTATTATTGAGGTGGTTCAGTGGTTAAACAGCTCGCCTTGTTAGCTGGAAGGCTGGCAAATCAGTTTGAGACCCGGGCTCTACATGACAGATTGAGCGCCTGTCTCTGCCCCAGCTCCTGCCTACCTAGCAGTTTGAAAGCAAGAAATTGCAAGTAGGTAAATAGAGACCATTTTGGTGAGAAAAGATCTTGGGGACGCAAAAGGAGCCTCATTCGGGCATCCCCTGAGTGGCGTTTCTCCAGCAGAAATCCTTTCAACCCAGGATAATTTCTGACATGAAATTATTATTATTATTATTTATTAAGTTGCTATACTGCCCATTTGGGTGGTAACCCACTCTGGGCGGTGTACAAGCAAATATCAAATAACATGACAGACCACACAGCAAATCAAAACAGACAACCAACAAATGCATCTCAAAATAAAATAACTGTCATCTGAGGGCATAGGTGATCAGCCTGGCTGCCGAATCTGTATATCAGCTGTCCTCATGGCAATCTGTCCTGAAAATATAATGCAGCGGCCTTCCATTTGCCTTCCGCATTGTAGTGTGACACCCACAATTCACTTTCTGGCCCCAAGTCCATGGTCATGTGGCAGGTGTGACTAGACACCGGAGTGCATGGAATGCTGTTTACCTTCCCACCAAAGTTGTACCTATTTCTCTACTTGCAGTTTCTTGCTTTCAAACTGCTAGGTTGGCAGGAGCTGGGACAGAGACAGGCGCTCGATCTATCATGTAGTACCCAGGTCTCAAACTGCTGACTTGCCAGCCTTCCAGCTAACAAGGCGAGCTTCTTAACCACTGAGCCATCGCAGCCCCACGATTCTGTCATGCTGCATTTCAGGTCTCGAACCACTGACCTCCCAACCTTCCGGCCACCAAGTTCAGCCTCTTAACTACTAAATGCAGCCATTTGCCATATCTTCCCTCTGAATTGGCCTGTCTCACCCCCACCCCCACCCCCACCCCCACCCCCACCCCCACCCCACCCATGCTTTTTAGTAAATGCTACTTATTGCTATAACTGATGGCTCTTCTTTGTCCAGGTTGGCTGAGAAATACAAAGAAAGTCTTGCTAACAAAGAGAAAATTCTGAAAGAGATCGAAGTGAAGAGGGAATATCTGAGTAACCTCCAGCCTCGGCTTAACAGTATCATGCAGGTAAATTGCAACCGAGTTGGGGACTTGAGATAACCGGAGGGTCTGACTCTAGAGACCCTGTCATGTTCTTAGGTCATGTTGCTAGTCCACATTGTTTTAGAGAGGAAAGTCTGAACGTTTGTGAACAATTTCCTATCTGGGTTTAGAATCAAAAAAATTAAATGTCTTCATCACATGGTGTTGATTCCTCTCTTAGAGACCTTTTCCGTTCTGCTGCTTCAGAGTATTTCACATTCTTTGAGAGCATCAGAAAAGGGTAACGGAGGAATCTTGAAATTTACTGTTTTATGTGCATTAAACCCATTCATGTGGATTCCCAGAGAGCACAAAGAACAACTTGATGGAGCGTAGGGGCAGAAATTGACTTTGCAGATAGCCCATAATAATTAGAACAATGTTATATTGAACAAGGATTGTTCTATTTAACAAGGATGTAGCAATTGCACTTCTATCCCACCCCATAGAGCTAAGTCCACTCTTTGGGCAGCTCACAAGGTAATTAGCATTTATTTATTTATTTATTTAGACTTATTTAGCCCCCAACATGCTGGGTACTCATTTTACCCACTCCAGAAGGATGAGAGGCTGAGTCAACCTTGTGTCCTGGTCAGGATCGAACTCACAACCTTAAAGTTGCAGTACCGCAGTTTCACCACTGCGCCAATAGAGGCCACTGTCTGAAAAGAAAAAAAATATAGGGTTCATTGTTACCTGCGGTTTCAGGTATCCATGGCGGGTCTCGGAACAGGTCTAGCAGGACGCAGAAATGTGACTTCTTTAAAGCCGTGCCAGCCAGCAATTCAGCAGGGGTTGCTGTAGAGGGATTTGGAACCTTCTCATTTTATGTCTTCTCTCCAATCCTTCCAGGCTTCCCTGCCTGTCCAGGAGTACCTCTCGATGCCTTTTGAACAGGTCCACAAACAGTTTGAGACAGCCAGGCACCTTCCACCCCCGCTGTATGTGCTCTTTGTCCAAGCAAGCGCCTACGGCCAGGCCTGTGGTGAGTGACATAGTGGCGTCTGAGGTTGGGAACTGGGAATGCTTAAGTTCTCGGGAGGAGCAAGGTGTTCAGATCAAACTTCATTGCGGTCAATGACCAGTACAGGAAAAAGGGTTAAGTGCATGAAATACCGTCAAAATGAGCCACCACAAACACATTTGTTTGACTTAAAAGCAGGTAGCAAGTAACGTAAACAAATCATGGTTCGTTAAGGAATGTCGTCTGGCCAAGAGTGCTTTAAGAGCCAAATATAGAGAACATAGACTCAACAGATATTACAAGGCATGAATTAAAGGAAATGGAATCCCATTATAAAGCATTAATCAAACATAAAAAGTTAGAAGATACTCATAGGGCCGTGATGGCGAACCTTGGCACTCCAGATGTTCTTGTACTTCAATTCCCAGAAGCCGAAACCCAAGTGAATCCACATGGATGCGTTTGCTGCGATTCATCCAGCCGACGCTGCTCTCGTCGCTCCCGGAAGCGGAAGTAAAACATGCTCATACAGAGGAAGGGTTAACCCAGAAGAGTCTTAACTGTACGGGTGCATTTTACTTCCGCTTCTGGGAGCGACGAGGGTGATGCAGGCCAGATGAATTGCAGCAATTGCATCTGTGTGGATTCATGGGGGCTTGGGCTTCTGGGAATTGAAGTCCAAGAACATCTGGAGTGCCAAGTTTTGCCATCACGGTAATAGGGCATGGGAATAACTAAGGCTAGCAATAAAATAAAATAATTCCTCCCAATTCTGGAGTCTGGTCTCAGGCCGTTTGAACAAGCAATATATATCCTCAGCTAGATTGCCCGGAGTTTGGGAGAAACATTTCCACGAACTTTATATGGCCCTGGATATCACAGAGCAAGGGATTAAATATCACAGCTTGTTGCGGCAAAGGTTGCTTATCCAAAGCCTGCTTTGTAGAAGTGTTGATACACTTCTTGTTCCATGTCCGATTCCTAATATTGGCGATCCTCATGGCGATCAGCCATGAAGAGTGTACTGAGGGAATAATGCTGTGGCCTTTCATCTGCTTTCTTCATCATAGCATGACACCCATAGTACCACTGATCCATTTCCACGAGTCCCTTTCTGGTCCTGAGCCCTTTTGGCACTCAAAGTCCTCATCATCTTCCCCAGGCCAGGAGGGATGAAGCTGCTGCCCTCCGTCAAGATGGACTCAAGTGGGATTCAACCCATTTGGGGGCCATCACCCTTCTCTGTGGAGTTGGGCACCCAAGGCCGTTAGTTCTCAGGGTGTCAGGTTAGTTAACCACTGCCTGACAATCAACATTGAGTTGCTAACGGGTCTACTCCAGAGGTTCCCAACCTATTCAAACCAGGGGCTGGGTCACGCTCTCTTAGCTTTGAAGGCCGGATCGCCATTTTGCCCTGCCTACATGATGGGAGCGTGCCGTTTTGCCCCAACAGCTTCAAAGGGGTGGCCATTTTGTTTCTCAAATGCCCTTGGAGGGGTGGGGGCCACATGAAATGGCACCATGGGCCAGATCTGGACCATGGGCCTTAGGTTGGGAACCCCTGATTTACACTATGACGATAGCAGGATAACTTGGCCGGACTGCTGGCTCCTGTGAGTTGACTGATTCCCCTCATTCTGAAGTTTGGAAGAACTACAGAAGAGCAGCTGTTTGAATCCTGACAGAGGAGCTCTGTTTGAAACTCTCTTTGATGTGGAGGCAAAAGCTTGAAATCCCTTTAGGTTCTGCTTCATCCTGACAAGGGTCTTTGTAAAATCTACACGCATGCATTCAGTTCAGACAGGGAGGTAAAAGGGAAGCTACGCAAGGCTGAAAATAAGGCTTCAACCCTCCCCCCCCCCCCCCCCCGGGATCATGAGGACTAGGACATTGTAGCTCTTTATTTCAAAAGGTGAAGGACTTAGTTGTGATCAGAACCGCAGTGTGACCTCTCTGGTCCCTGGGGAGTCCCCTGGTTAGGCTTAGGAGTAACTTGCTCTAGGCTTCATGTCTCTGAACACATCACAATGTGTGCCTCTGCTTCTTCTGCTTCTCTTCCGCGTTTGTTCATTTTATTCTTCTGTCCTCTTTTATGTTTTCTCTCCTTTTTCTTTTCTGGCCAACCCCATTAGCTCACATGAAACCCTCCGCCCTTAGACAGGGTGAGTATTGTTTAAATTTTCTCACCTGTAAGAAGCTGCATCTAAATTTGGCTTTCTCTTTTATTAAGCACGTCTTTCCCCCAGAACTTTCATAGATCTTTGGGAGTCAGATTTTTTTCTTTCTTTCTGAGCATGTCTTTAAATAATAGCTCTTTGGGGCCTGAAGTTGTCTAAGAAAAGCTTAATCTCCCTTGAGTTCCTAAAGGGAGCTATGGCTTAAAACAGTGGTGCCCAAACTTTTCCTGCTGCGGGCCAGTCCCGCCCCCGGCACACAGCTGCGGGGGCCGGAGGCGAGCTGCTCCCACTGCTGGCCATTTCAACGTCGGTGGCGGTGAAGGCAGCGACCGCGCTTCTTCTCCTCTGCTCCGAGCAGCCTCTTGCTCGGTCCCGGGCGCGCCAAGGGTCTCTCTTAGCGCGACAGATTTTGAAGTGGCGAAGGCTCCAAGAATTTTCCCAAGGTAGCAATCCGCATCCCCAAAGGCCGCTGAAGAGAGGGGGCTGAGCGAGGCTGCTCAGAGCAATGGGGACGAAGCGTGGTTGTTGCCTCCGCTGCCACGGCTGCTGATGTCAGGCGGTGTGGGCGGGGGGGGTGTGTGTGCAGTGAGACCGGGTGTTCACCGCGGGCCGCTTTAATGATATGCACAGGCCTAATTGGGCCCACAGGCTGTAGTTTGGGCACCCCTGGCTTAAAATGTAAAACCCTCCCAGCTGTTCTTAAGCCAATATAAATACTGACACCAGTGGAGAATATATATCCTCTTGTTGGTATCACTCCACCTAAGATAAGGAGAGAAGTAGCGGTGGATGCCGAGAGAACTAATCCAGAGAAGGACCTTCGACATCCTCTCAACGGAGATGAGCCTCAAGTCCACCAACTCAGATCCAGGAATTGCTTTATGGCAAGAACAAACATTCTTGAGGGTACAGAAGAGCAAAACCAAATTAAAAGAGGGAGGGAGGAGCTCATGGGACAAGAATTACCGTAACATTGAAGGAGGATATGGCTGAGGAACTCGACCTCCCCTTCATCATTTGGAAGACCTGGAATAGGCTGAAGTTTGGAGTCCCAAAATGCAAGACCAACAGGCTCAAAGGGGTGTGTGTGTGGATAACAACACAGGGTGTGAATGTAGAGAGAGACGGAATCCGGCTTATTTACTGAGCTGCTAATTACTGCCAAAAACATGAATGGATGAGGACTTGGGTTTGGCTAACAATAAAGCCAAGAAAGTGGCTTCATTTTGGCCGTCCAGGGTTTGATCGGGACATGAAAGAAGAAGAAGCCAATATTGAGTCCCCATATTCAAGCCCTTCCATATCTATTAATAGAGGAATAGATGGATTCAAGCGGTATTTAATCCACTTGGGGGCCATCAACCTTCCCTGTGGACTTTGGCGCCCGAGGTCGTTAGTCCTCAGGGTGGTCCGGTTAGTTAACTGCTGCCTGACGCTCAGCGCTGAGTTTCTGGCAGTAGGGAATGCTATACGACCATGATGGTGAACCTTGGCAGTCCAGGTGTTCAATTCCCAGAAGCCCAAGTCTCTGTGAATCCACACGAATGGGTTTACTGCCGGTATGTGCAGTAAACCCATTCATGTGGATTCACAGAGACTTGGGCTTCTGGGAGCTGAAGTCCAAGAACACCTGGGGTGCCAAGGTTCACCATCCCATCTCTATGACTAAAGCATGATAACCTGGCCAGACTGCTTGCCAAAAAATAATAATAATCCATATTTGCCATAGCTAGTTTCATTTGCATCTTAGCTTGCAATCGGCAGTGACTTCCCTGCAAGCTTTTTGGCTGGCTTTGCTTGGCTTCTGTCCGAGGACCAGAAATTGAGACTTTGGTTAGGCAACTGGTTCGGGAAAAGACCTTTCCTACAAGAGGTGAGGGTTCTGGCGCACTTTAGCTGCAATGGCTCCTTTACATTTCTCATAAAATCTCAGTTTAAGATGCCACGTTTTGCCAAATCTAGGGGGAGATGAGGTTCATGTTGCCCTTCCTTCTGCAGATAAGAAGCTGGCAGTTGCTATAGAAGGAAACGTGGAAGAAGCCAAAGCACTCTGCAAACCTCCCGAGGACTCTCAAGGTAAGGAAAGGCCCGTTACATTGGTTTGCCTACAGCTTGACTCAGCAGTAGATGTGCCTGATCTTAGTCTTAGACCCAATCCTCAGTCCCACAGCTTAAAAGGTCATGGCTAACTCAAGCTGAGAAGGCTTTTTGCCAGCGGGCATAGATGAATTTCCCCCAGCCTGGTGTGCTGCAGACCAAATTAGACTACAAATCCCACCCTCCCCGGCCAGGATGGTTGGGAATGATGTAGTCCAGGAGCCAGCAAACTCGGCTCTCCAGGTGTTCTTGGACTTCAGTTTATTTTGTTTTATTTTCTTTGTTCAACTTGTATGTCGCCCCACCCACAGTTCGACTCTGGGTGGCTAACAAAGAAAAGCAAAGTATCACAATTACAAAACATCACATTACCATAATACAGTTATTTTTATCCAAAAACAGTACACAGAAAAACAATATACTGTATGGCAAAAACTCAAACCCCAAACCACTATGTCCACCTCCCTCCAGGCCACTATGTTCACTTCCTTCCAGGGAAGAAGTCCGGTGGCGGTGGCAGTGTTCATATGGCCGGCCGGGCCGTGCAGCTGTTCCTGCTTCTCTCCGGGCCGGGCTGGTCGAGGGAAGAAGTCTGGCAGTGGCAGCGTTCTTATGACTGGCCGGGCCATGCATCTGCTGCTTCCCTCCAGGCCAGGCTGGCTGTGGGAATTGAAGTCCAAGAACACCTGGAGAGCCAAGTTTTCTCTCCTCTGGCCTTGATGCAAAAATTGTATCCTTAGAGCATGGATGGGCAACCTTGACACTCCAGGTGTCCTTGGACTTCAATTCCCAGAAGCCCAAGTCAGCACTCCTGTTGGTCAGGACTTCTGGGAATTAGGTCCAAGGACACCTGGAGAGTCAGGTTTGCTGACCCCTGATGTAGTCCAACACATGTACAAGATATCAGATTGGAGAACAGTACCATAAACCTGTGGCTTAGTTTGCGGTGAGAGCCTCTGATATTCACATTTGACAGAGGCTGGTTGGGCTGGGATCAATGCTCTGATGGCTTTGCCCTTTGCCTCACCTGTCTTGGGTTGGATTTTCTCTCCCAACCCCAAAGATACAAGGGTTTGATCAGGACACAAAAGAAGAAGTCATTTAGACTGTGGGAGAGAAGTGTGCGACTTTGGTTGGAGCCACCGACAGAGGTCTTGTTGTGTTCTCATGCTCGTTTGATTTGGATTTTAAGATGACGAGAGTGATTCAGACGCCGAGGAAGAGCAAACCACGGTAAGTGTTCACCTTTCTAGAGCTCTCTGGGTTTGTAGGCTGAGGGACAAAGAAATGTGGATTCTTGCTTTCAGGAATGGGAAAGCATATCTAGCAGTGTTTCCAAACCTTTGGTCCTTGGACTTGGATTCCCTGAAGCCTAAGTCAATTCCCCAAAGCACTGATCAGCCGTTATACTGATTTAAGCTTCTGGGAATTGAAGTCCAAGAACCAAAAATTGGGAAACACTGATATATAGGTGTTTCTCTGTATATATTTTCTTGTCCAAAAGCAAGTCAAAGGATTTCTTCTGTGTTTTGTTTTTGTAATTGGAGATAATGCAGAATCAGGATAAAAGTGAGAAATATTGACGACTGGGTGGTGTATTGTAAACAGGCAAAAACATTTTTGAATGATTTTGCTTTATTATTCTTTCATGTCCCTCTGTATTTGGAAGGAGAACTTTTCTTTATATGTGAGTTAAAAGATTATATTGAACACTGTAGTTTCGCTGAGCGGAGTGGTTCTTCCACTGATACAGACTTGCATCTACTTTCTAAGCTGGCCTGTAGTCAAAGGTGAAATAGTTTAGTTCAAGGGTGGGCAACCTATGGCCTGCTGGCTGCACCTGGTCCGCGGCACCAAATCATCGGCCAACGCCAGTGGAAGCAGACGTGTTTATGACAGCCGTAAATACACCTGCGGCTGTTGTAAATGCGTTTACGGCAGGCATGTTTTATGGCAGCATTTACAGTGGGGGAACCACCGATCCGGCCCACTCAGCTGTCTGGGGAGCATGACTTGGCCCCTGACTTAAAAATGGTTGGCAACCCCTGGTTTAGTTGAACTTCTTGTAGCTTGTGGTGAGCTGGCATTTAGTCTTTAAGAGCTATAGTCACTATAAGGGGCTGCGTAATAATGGGCTGAAACTAACGGAAGCCAGATATAGGCTGAGTATTAGGAAATACTTTTTAACTGTTAGAGCAGTACGACAGTGGAACCCACTGCCTTGAGTCTTTGCGAGCGCTCCAACAACCCTGTATCAGATCTGCTTTGATTTGGATTCCTGCATTGAGCAGAGGATTGGGCTGGATGTCCTCAAAGTCTGACTTGGTCACAGCAATCAAATCTGAGTTGAGAAGGAAAGGCTGCGTTCTGATTCTTACTTTCTCCCCCCCCCCCGGTAGAAACGTCGCCGCCCAACCTTGGGGGTGCAGCTAGATGACAAGCGCAAGGAGATCCTAAGAAGGCATCCGCTCTCTGTCACTGTGGATCTGAAGTGCAAAGGTACGAAATGCAAAGGCATAAGCGTAGAATTGGACTGTACCACCCTTGGGTTCCATCCATGGTGGTTGTATGTATTTTGATGGTCAATTCCTCATTGACCATCAATGGGTGGAGAAATAGCCACCCTGTGAGACCTCAGGCAAGCTGCACAATCCCAGGGCATCCTCGGAAGAAGGGAATGATTAAATATTTTGTAGTACTCTATGCCTTTAAAAAAATCCTGAAATGCTGTTGATGTTTTGCATACTTGCCCCGTATATACTCGACTATAAGTCGTCCTGAATATAAGTCGAGGTACCTAATTTGGACCTCTAAAACTAGGAAAATAGATTGACCCGAGTATAAGTCAGGGGTGTGTGTGGAAAATGCAGCTGCTGCTAGTGAGTTTCAGTAACTAAAATACGTGAAAATACGGTAAAATTAATTTAGAAATTTGTGTGGGTATGTTTTTGACTGTTTACGTTGAATATAAGTTGAGTCCTGTTTTTGGACCTCATTTTGAGGGCTAAAAAACCAACTTATACTCGAGTATATACGGTACTTACTTGGTTGATCCGTATTTCACACATCTAGTCTGACGTGGCAGATCGAAGCATCGTCTCCCATAAGGTTTCAGTGGGCTCTCGCCATCGGGAGGTCCAACCGCAACCATACCAGGGACTGATGGCACGCAGGGGACTGAGGTCCATGTTTTCTATGCTCCTTTAGCCATTTAAAATGCGACAACACAAGTGGCTGGGCTCGTGTCAAAGTTGGCCAAATGGAGAACCGTTCCGGAACGCAAGCCGACACCTTTGTGGCACGGTTGAGCCTGCTAGAAGAATACACCCTTGGCCTGGTTTTATGGTGGCAGCTATTGTAAACTTCCCAGAGTGGGAAAATATCCCAAATGAGTGGTGTAGAGCAGGGGTGCCCAATTTTTTGGGGCCATGGGCCAGTCACGTGGTTCAGTGGGCCAGTCACGTGGTCCATCGGGCCCATCACGTCATTTCTCCCACCAGAAGCGGAAGTAAAACACTCCTTGCAATCTGTTTGCAACAGGATGAGATAGATTTTAAGATGCCATTTTCTCTGCTTAAACCAGTGTGCGCAAACTACAGCCTGTGGGCTGGATGTGGCCCCCGATGCCAGTTCATCCAGCCCAGACTGCCTTTGTTGCTCCCGGAAGCAGAAGTAAAACGCAATAATACAGGTGCGTTTTACTTCCGCTTCCAGGAGCGATGAGGGTGACGTGTCTATTAAGTTGAAGCAGGAGCTGACTGGACTACGCTCCATAGGCCACGAAAAGCTACCTTATCTGAGCCCTGCACAATTTCACTAGCCTAAGCGCCACGTGGAGTCCCGGGGAATTCATAAGGGGAATTGCCCCATGCGGTCTGAGACCGGCCATGGATGGTGAAGGAGGCCACAGAGTGAGGTGTGGGCAGGAAGGCATGGAGAAATCACTAGAGAAAGATATTTCCACTGTGACAATCTTTCTTCCAGATCTGTGTTAGGCGAGGAAGATGCAGCAAAGCACAGGGAGATGGGCAGGAGACCGTGGTTTTAATCTCATTTTCTCCAGCTCCTTCCCATTGCCTTCTCAACTTGCTCATTGGCTCTTTGGGTGTGTCGTTGCAGATCACAGCACCCTGCATTTGACCTTCTACTACCTGATGAACCTCAACATCATGACCGTGAAGGCCAAAGTGACCGCAGCTACAGAGATGACCATGCCGATCAGTGCTGGGTGAGTGTTGGATAGTGAAATGCCACTCGGAGCCCCACGTGTCAGGAGCTGTGATGGAACAGTGGACAGGATAGGCGAACCTGATGTTATGGCTCCCTTCCTAATCAGTGTCGATACTGGTGGAATTCCTGGTAGCACATTGATTAAACTGCAGTCCTAAAACCCAAAGGCTCTGAGTTCGAACTTGACCAGGGCTCAAAACTGACTCAGCAATTCCATCCTTCCAAGGTCAGTTAAATGGGTCCCGGGCATGTTGGGGCCAAAATGCTAATTAACTTGTGAACCGCCCAGAGAGTCCACCAAGCGCTATGGGGTGGTATAGAAGTCTGGTTGATATTGCTTTAGGGACTGCAGTGGCTCAAGTGGTTAAGACACTGAACTCGCTGACTGGAAGGTCGGCGTTTGCTTCCTGGGTACTGCATGGCAGTAGTGAGCACCCGTCTCTGTCCCAGCTCCTGCCAACCTAGCCATTCAAAAGCAAGAAATTGCAAGTAGATAAATAGGGACCTCTTCGGTGGGAAAGGTAAACAGCATTCCGTGCACTCCAGTGTTCTGTCATGCCTGCCACATGACCACAGAAACATCTGCAGACACAGACAGTGCTGGCTCTTTGGCTGTAAACAGAGATGAGCACTGAACCCTAGAGTCGGATATGACTGACTTTCGAGCAAGGGCGACCATTGCTTTGCTGTTCTGTCCCCATCCTAAGGACAGACTGTTGCAACTGTTCGTTGTGAGGCATTTCTAGCTATTAATTACACACGGGGGGACTGCGGTGGCTTTAGTGGTTAAGATGCTGAGATTGATAACCAGAAGGAAGGTTAGCAGTTCGAGACCAGATTGCTGCAGGGCGGAGTGAGCTCCTGTCTCTGCCCCACCTCCCGCCCTAGTAGTTCGAAAGCAAGAAATTGCAAGGAAATAAATAGGTACTGCTTGTCCGTGGCAATGGACATAGAATTTTGACAGAAGAATAGCTTCTTAGAGAAGTTAGCTATTTCTTACTTTATTAGCTTGTTTAAGTTAGGATAGATATAGGGGTCCTTATCTATGGACACGATGGTGTATTTAGGGATTGAAAGTTTAGTTAGATTTATTGTTTTGATGTGTAGTCTGCTTGCTTTGTGGATGAAAATACTTCTTCAATAAAAAGCCTCAAAAGTCATTGAGGCAGCCTCGTCTTTGAACCAGGAGGGGGCATTCCGTGCAACCACTGAATCCTAAAGCGGGACACGACTGGTTTTTGGGGAAGGGCGACCTTTACCTAATCTCATTTAAAAAAGAGTTCAACTGATTTTGGGGATGGAGATTCCAAGAACGACTCCATAGGGTTTTCTTTTATAAAAAATCAATCTAATCTCTTGTCCATTGCTACCTGCCCCACTCTGGGATCTGGCACGGCTTCACATTTGGCAGCTGAGAATGCCAAGGAATTTAATATCGTTTGCAGAAATAGGATGGTTAAACTGCTGCTTTGCAATCAGAAGGTTGTGAGTTTGATCCTGACCAGAGACAAGGTTGACTCAGCCTTCCATCCTTCCATGGTTGGCAAAAATGAGTCCCCAGCAAGTTGGGGGCAAAATGCAAATTAACTTGTCAACAGCCTAGCGAGGGCACTGAGTGCTATGGAGAGGGGGTATAGAAGTGTATAGAAGTGTATAGAATTCTATCGCTATATTTTTGTTAAATATAACAACATTCTAATTATTGGCTATTTACGATGTCTATTTCTGCCCCCCCATGCTGTATCAAGTTCGTCTCCGTGAATCCACAAAATGGGTTTACTGCACGTACAGGGGCTGCGGTGGCTCAGTAGTTAAGAAGCTCGCCTTGTAAGCTGGAAGGCCAGCAAGTTGGCAGTTCGAGACCCGGGTCCTGCATGATGGATTGGGTGCCCGTCTCTGTCCCAGCTCTTGGGGACATGAAAGGGGCCTCATTTGGGCGTCCCCTGAGCCAAGTTTCTCCTGCAAAAATCTATTTAACCCGGAATAATTTCTGACATGAAATTATGATATGGCGCATACGCAGTCAACCATCCCATAATTTTGAGCAGGCCCCTTGCGTGGAAAGGTTGGTGCACCAGGGGGAGCTGTGGCTGTTCAGCCCAAATGTTGCCGAGATAGATTTGCCTGTGATCTCTTAATTCATCTTGGCTGTGAGACGGAAGAGGAGCCTGGCAGGAGGGGATGCGCTCTGATCTCCCAGGAAAAACTGTGTCAGCCTGCGTGCGTGCGCTCTGGCGCCCCGGAGCTGCCGGGGATGAATCGGGTGTTGATGGCCTCTCTGTCTCCTTGTCACATTCGATTACTCCCTCGCAGACAAAACCGCTCCCTCAGCTTCGGTGAGCCTTGCTTGGGCGCTGCGACCTCTATTTCGCTGCGTTTTGAGCTTTGCCTTTCCAGAGCTGAGGAAAGGCCACTTTGAAATGATGAGCGTGGCAGGAAGAGCCGTGGAAATTGCCTCGGTGAGAGGCATCTTTCTATCTTTGCTTTCCAGAGCTTGCCTAGACCAGTGGCGGCCAACCTTGGCACTCCATCTGTTCTTGGACTTCCATTCCCGGAAGCCCTGATCAGCAGGAGTGCTAACTTGGGCTTCTGGGAATTGAGGACCAAGAAGACCTGGAGGGCCGAGGTTGGCCATCACGGCTCTACGTAGTCGTCTAGTGGACCAGAGGGTTGGAGAGTTTTTTGCCCTGGTGGTGCAGTGGTTAAACTGCTGTCCTGGAACCAAAAGGCTGTGAGTTTGATCCTGGCCAGGGCTCAAAGTTGACTCAGCCTTCCATCCTTCCAAGGTCACTCGAATGAGTCCCCAGCACATTTGGGCCAAAATGCCAGTGAACTTGCGCTATAGGTAAAGGTTTCCTTTGCTCAAAAGCCAGTCGTATCCGACTCTAGGGTTCAGTGCTCATCTCTGTTTCAAAGCCAAAGAGCTTCTGCAGACGTTTCCGTGGTCATGTGGGAGGCATGACTAGACACCAGAGTGCATGGAACAGTGTTTACCTTCCCACCACAGTAGTCCCTATTTATCTACTTGCAATGTCTTGCTTTCGAACTGCTAGGTTGGCAGGAGCTGGGACAGAGATGGGCGCTCACTCTGTCCTGCAGTACCCGGGAGTCGAACTGCTGACCTCCCGCCTTCTAGTCTTAGCCACTTGAGTAGATAAATGTGCTTTGAGTTAAGGGAGGATATTCTGTGCAGCTTGCCTGCTTTTTCTGCACCTCCAGTCCCCTCCCACCCCAATTGTCTCAGTGTCTAAATCGTGGGTTACCAAACTTTTCGGGCCACAGGCCAGTCATGTGGTTCAGACTGAGACCTGGCCACTATGGCCTGAGGGCCGGATCCAGCCCCCAACGCCAATTTATACAGCCCACGAAGTCCTCGTCACTCCTGGAAGCGGAAGTAAAATGCAACGAGGGCTTTTGTGGGCCGGATGAATTGGTGTCAGGCTGGATCCAGCCCCTGGGCCATAGTTTGGCCACCTCTGGTCTAAATGCTGTAATAAATAAACCCAATGGAGAGACACTTCCGTGCCTAGCAACAGGCAACCCAGTTCTTCGTTAGAGACTCATCCTGTCTCTGGGCTGGAGTGGGCGGCGTATAAGACTGCTTAATCATTGCAGGAAATATGAACAGGGATAAAGATGTTGCCTATACAGGCAAAACTAGGGGCCTGGGAAAAAGAATTCTAACCAAGTTCAGGAATCTGCAGCATTTTTAGACCCACTCTCCTACTTCTTGTGCCGTATCCGATTCCGAATAATGGCTCTCCTCATGGCGATCAGCCATGAAGATTGTCCTGGGAACCATATAACGCCGTGGCCTTCCATCTGCCTTCCGCATCGTAGTGTGACGCCCATAGTACCACTGATCCAGTTCCGGATCCGTAAATGGGAGATGAGCACCGAACCCCAGAGTCGGATACAAATAGCTTTCAAACAAGGGTGACCTTTACCTGCTGAAGGACAGTGGTAAAAAAAATCTGAATTTCAGAGGACTTCAATCCCTTCTTCTTTTTTAAACTTCCCAGAGAGCTGCTGTCTCCTGATTCGCTGCTGATCTGCTTATATCCTGGAGATCACGGGAAGAAAACGCCAAACCCTGCAAACCAGTTCCAGTTTGATAAAATTGGGTAAGCCAATAGGGAATACGGAGAGAGCTTGGTCACTGCATGATGGTATAGTACCAGGGTTAGACCAGTGTTGGATATTTCAGCACTGCGAAGGACCATTTTCTAGTTCTGTGGCATCCTAAGGTCTACACCCCAAAGAAAGTGGGACTAAAAGGGGCAATTGTCATATTTTTAAAATATGCATACAGTATTGTCTTCGATCCATATTACAGTCTGCTGGTTTGACCTTCCTGGCAGAGCGGCTCGATTTGTATTGTTTTGGCCACAAAACCGCAAGCTGATGTACTGTATTAAAATACAGCTAAACAGTAACATTAGGGACTGCGGTGCCTTAGTGGTTAAGACGCTGAACTTGACGACTGGAAGGTTAGCAGTCAAGACCCAAGTGCTGCACGACGGAGTGAGCACCTGTCTCTGTCCCAGCTCCTAGCAGTTCAAAGACAAGAAATTGCAAGTAGATAAATAGGTACCACTTCAGTGGGAAAGGTAATAGCATTCCGTGCGTCTAGTCCTGCCTGCCACATGTTCACGGGAACATTGCAGACAGCGCTGGCTCCTTTGGCTATAAACGGAGATGAAGATCGAACTCTATAGAGTCAGACACGGCTGGCTTTTGAGCAAGGGCAACCTTGGCCTAAACAACAACGTGAAACAAAGATTTCATTTTTAAACTAAATTTAAAAGCACATATAAAAGAAGAGAGGGAGTCTTTGGGGTGAAGGAGGAGAGGTAAGCTGTGTATTCTGCCTTGCCCTTATTTGATCAAGAGTATAAATGCGACTCAGGTGTTACGTTCTCTCTCCCTCTTTCCAGCATCCTTAACTTGAGTGACTATGTGACAGAGTTAGGCCACCCTTACGTGTGGGTGCAGAATTTGGGCGGCCTGCATTTCCCCAAGGATCAGCCCCAGGTAAGTCTAGAACTGGAGCAGCCACAAGGCAACTAGGTTTTCAAATTCCCCCCCATAAGGTCTCACTCTAATGTCTGACGAAGTGGACTTGATAACAGGAGCCCTGGTGACGCAGTGGTTAAAAGCTCCTGTCCTGGAACCAAGAGGTTGTGAGCTCGATTCTGACCGGGGCTCAAAGTTGTCATATCCTTTCAAGGTGGGTTACATGCATAATCCAGTATGTTGGGGGAAACATGCTAATTAACTTGTGAACCGCTCCGAAAGTGCACTAAGCGCTATGGGACAGTATGTTTAGTGTGATTGCTTTGCTATGCTATGCTATGCTTTGCTTTTTTTTTTTTTTTGCTTTTTTTTGCTTTGCTTTGCTTTTTGCTTTTTTTTGCTTTGCTTTGCTGTGCTACAAGGATTTGTGTCTTTTTTCCTTGTTTTGTTCACTCTCTTATAAGCTAGTCCAGTGATGGTGAACCTTGGCACTCCAGGTATTCTTGGACTTCAATTCCCAGAAGCCCAAGCCAGCGCTCCTGCTGATCAGGGCTTCTGGGAATTGAAGTCCAAGAACATCTGGAGAGTCACATTTGAGGACCTATGGTCTAGAACAGTGATGGCGAACCTCGGCACTCCAGGCGGTCTTGGACCTCAATTCCCAGAAGCCCAACTCATCACTCCTGCTGACCAGGGCTTCTGGGAATTGGAGTTCAGGAAACAGCTGGAGTGCCAAGGTTCACCATCACTGAACTAATCCCAAGTTTCAGGATTTTGGAAGGGCAGGGGTTGCAATTATGTTCTTCTCTTCTCGTAGACCCCTGTGATGCCTGATAATTCACTGAGCGCCAGTCACACCGAGAGGACCATGAAATTGCTCAAAAAGAGGCTTGAATCCCGTCTTGCGCTGCACAAGCAGTTCGCTTCTCTTGGTACGTCACAGATATCTTCCTGCCTTGTTTTCAGGGGCAATGAAATACCAGAACTGAGACCTTCTTACATCCAGTTCCCTCTGGGGTGATAAACATGAACCTACACCGTGTCGGGACTGCAGTGGCTCAAGTGGTTAAGATGCTGACTGGGAGGTGGAAGGTCACCAGCTCAAAACCCGAGTACTGCCTGACAGAGTGAGCTCCCGTCTCTGTCCCAGCTCCTGCCAAGCTAGCAGTTTGAAAGCAATAAATTCCAAGTCAATCAATAGGGACCACTTAGGTTGGGATCCTTTGAGTTAAACTTTGGCCGACTTTTTTGTCTCTGGCTTTCAGAGCATGGCATCCTGCCGGTCTCCAGTGAGTCTCAGCACCTTTTCCCAGCCAAGATTGTGTCGCGCTTGGTGAAGTGGGCAGCCATCGCATACGAAGATTATCTGGTAGGTGACGTCCTTGGGAAGAATCCTAAAGTCCACTCATAACCGTCTCGGAAAATGTTTGAAATTAAAGATTTTGTAGGAGGGAGGGGGAATAAATCTGAAGTCGCTTTGAGTCTGAATCTCAAGGGTTTACATGCATTATTTAGTTCCACAAATCTTATTTCTATTGGAGTACTTGTAAATGACGTGCCGTGACAGTTGATGAGCAGTTGCTCCTCTTATCTCGGTTCTGCACCGTCAGCAAAATGAAAAGCTGAGCACAAGTTGTCTTTTCTTTTTTAAATACGTTTCAAGAACAGTGCGTTTAAATGTTTGCTTTTTCTTAGAAATGGAAAAGGTGCAGCAGTAGGAAATCTACATCCCTAGCCTTATTTATTTATTCACATTTATATACCGCCCTACTTGCAGAGCGACTCAGGGCGGATTTAACAAGGATAACAACATATTAAAAGAATAGTCCCACGGTAAAAAAATCACCATTGGCCATAAACCCCATAAGATTTAGGTTAAAGGGATTTTTAAAATAATTTTAAAACTTCAACAAGTTAAAAAGATCAGAATTAAAATATTAAAGGGGGGGAGACTCAAATAAGCCATCAGCCTTAACTCCCCCCTCCCCCTTTTTATGTTGTGACTTGCACTGAACTATTGGATCAACACTTCAATCTGTTCTCCATCATCCAAGAGTGTGGGTCACATAAAAACGGTCTCAAACTAAAGGAAGGAAGATATAGGTTGAATAGCAGGGGAAACTCCTTAATGGTTGGAGCAGTACGACAACGGAACCCACTGCTGGATCGCCTCACTAGCCTCTTCCAACTCTGTGATTCTATGAAACCGAGCCCTATGAGGAAAGATTGCAAGAACTGGGCATATTGAGCCTGGAGAAAAGGAGCCTGAGAAGGGAGATGATGATGGCGCTCTTCAAATACCTGAAAGATCATGATAAAAGAGGAAGGGAAGGATCTGTTCTCCATCCTCCCAGAGGGCAGGACGTGTAATAATGGGCTCAAAACTGAAGGAAGCCAATGATATAGAGGTGAGAGCCCTGAGCCCTGAGGCTCCCCGCATTGGAGGACCCTAGGGGTGGACCTCTTGCTCTCGAACCAGACCGACTGGGTCCGGCCCTTCAGAAATGAGGCAAACCAGGACCACACTGTTCCCTGGATCCATAATCCTTGGAGCCGTTCCAGAAGGATACCGTGGCTGACGGTATCGAAGTCTACTGAGAGGTCAAGAAGAGCAAGGATGGATTGATGACTTCCATCCCGCTCCCACCAGAGGTCATCCATCAGCACAACCAATGCTGTCTCTGCACCATATCTGGGCCTGAATCCTGACTGACCTCCTGTAACTGCCGCACCACCGCCTTCTCCAAAACCTTCCTTAAAAAGGAAAAATTGGAGACAAGTCTATAGTTAGTTAGTACTGCTGGGTCGAGTGATGATTTCTTCAGGAGGGGACGCACCAAAGCATGTTTTAATGGTTCAGGGAACACACACACACACAAAGTGAAGAATTCATTATTGCCCCGACCCAGCCACCTGTCACCACCTTGGAGGTTTTCACCAGCCAGGCAGGACATGGATCTAGAGGGCATGTAGGGGTACATAACAGCAGCAAGGAGCCTGTCCACTTCCTCGGGGACAACTGGATCGAACCCATCCCAGGTGACGTGGCTAGACTGCAGTCTGGATCTCCCTCCCGCCCATCTCATTGCCTTTCCCACTACAGGAGCTGTCCTATACGAAGGATGTGGTAGAGGCTGGTTTGGCTGAGGACACGTACCTTTATTATCTGGCATTGATCGAAAGAGGGACAGGTATGTATGTTTCCTTTTTCCTGTGCTTTTTCTAACAGGCCTGAGAAGGCGAAACATTGGTTTTATGTGGGACTGTGGGGCTGGAATGCTTTTCCAGAATGCTGTAGACCTTTTCAAGGCAGGGGGCTGGGTCGCGCTCCCTCAGTCAGCTTTGAGGGCCGGACGGCCATTTTGCCCTGCCTGCACAATGGGGGGATTGGCCATTTTGTCCCAATAGCTTCAAAGGGATGGCCATTTTGTTTCTCAAATGCCCTTGGAGGGGACAGGGCACATGAAACGTCACTGTGGGCTGGTTCCAACCTGAACGCCTTACGTTGGGAACCCCTGCAGTAGACATTGTGGTCGGGTTTTTGGGATCTGCACTTTAATATCAAGTGGTCAAGTGGTGGAGGTGCCTTTAAGACTGCAAACAGGGAGAGCCCACTTTGGAGTGCTCACCTATGTGGAAAATTATGTACAAGTCATATTTGAGAAATCCAGCAGATCAGAACAAAACTCATGTCACAGGTGTGGTAAACCTCCTCTGGGTTTTAATCCAAATTAAGCAGCTATCTAGTCTGGTCAGGTGATCCTGCTATGGTGGTAGAGTAGACCCTACTGCCAGTGATTCAGTGCTGATCATCTGGCCGTGATTATCTAACTTGACCACCCTGAGGACTAGCAGCTTGGATGCTGAAGTCCACAGGGAAGGGTGAGGGCCCCCAAGTGGGTTAAATCCCACCTGGATACATCTTGATGGAGAGCAGCAGCTTCATCCATCCTGGCCTGGGGCTGATGAGGAGGACTTTGTGTGCCAAAAGGGCTCAGAACCAGAAAGGGACTCGTGGAAGTGGATCAGTGGTACTATGGGTGTCACTCTGCGATGCGGAAGGCAGATGGAAGGCCACTGCATTATATTGCTCCTAGGACAATCTTCATGGCTGATCACCATGAGGATAGTCAATATTCAGAATCAGATACGGCAGAAGAAGACAACATCAGAGAAGAAGAGATAAACCCTGCCCCCCTATTAGCTCCCCCCCCATACTGTCTCCTCTTCCACCCATACCAGATCTTATTCTGCTGCACTCAGAAAAAAATAGCAGATTGGCAAAGAAAGAAAGTGAAGCTCAGAGCAAATGAAAAGCCAAATAAAGAATGTTACCGGAATGCCAGTTGTTTTCTTCTTGAAGTGCCATTTCCGATTCTGAATATTGGCTATTGTTGTGGTAATAAATTGTCCCGGGGAACAATATAACTGGGAAACAGGGCAGGTCAGCAGTTCGAGACTAAAATGCTGCGGTACGGAGCAAGCACCCATCATCTCTCCCAACTCCTGCCCACCTAGCAGTTCGAAAGCAAGTCATTGCAAGTAGATAAATAGGTACCACTTTGATGGGAAAGGTAAACATGTTCCTTGCTTTCTGGTGTCTAGTCCTGCCTGCCACACGACCACGGAAACATCTGCAGACACAGACAGCATCTCTTTGGCTGTAAACAGAGATGAGCACCAAACCCTGGAGTCAGATACAACTGGGTTTCAGTAAGGGAGACCTAAAGCCTATTTCTAAATGATGATGAGCTAGACAAGGGATTCCCAGCCTAAGACCTGCGTTCCGGATGCAACCCATGACACCATTTCATGTGGCCCCCAACCCCTCCAAGGGCATTCAAGAAACAAAATAACCACCCCTTTGAAGCTGTCGGGACAAAATGGCCGCCCCCATTGTTCAGGGAGGGCAAAATGGCCATCCGGCCCTCGAAGCTGACTGAGAGAGTGTGACCCGGCCCCTGGCTTGAAAATTTTGGGAACTTCCTGAGCTATACCAATGTTTTTCCACCTTTGGGTTTTGAACTTCAATTCCCAGAAGCCAAAGTCAATTCCCCAAAGCACTGATCAGCCAATGGACTGACGGAGGCTTCTGGGAATCGAAGTCCCCCTGGTGGGGCCTGGGCCCCACTTTGGAAACCACCAGGCTAGAGTTTGTAATGGAAGGAGGGATTCTGCACCCGTCGTCACATGCATGCACACAGTGCCGTCGATAAGACTCATTTCCCTTTCCACCGTAGCCAAGCTCCAGGCCGCTGTGGTGCTGAACCCGGGCTACTCTACCATGCCCCCCATCTTCAGCCTCTGCCTGAACTGGAAGGGGGAGAGGACCAGCCGCAATGACGACAATATCCGGGTAAGAGGCCAGAGCGCAAACTGGGAGGAAAGAGCCCCTGTCCCAGGAACCGGGCATAGCAGGTGTTTTTGACCTTCCATCCCCTCCGATGTAAGCAGGGTCCTAAAGAGAATAGGATACTGCGGTGGCTCAAGTGGTTAAGACGCTGGACTTGACAGCTGGAAGGTCGGCGGGTCAGCAGTTTGAGACCCGAGTACTGCCATGCTCAACAGTGTTCCATGCAGCCTGGCAACTAGGCATGCCACATGTCCACGGAAAGGCCTGCAGTCATAGATGGTGCTGGCTCTTTGGGAATAAACGGAGATGAGTACAGAACCCTAGAGTCAGATACAACTGGCTTTTGCGTAAAGGCAACGTGGTCATTAGGGCGTGATGATCCCTGGCATTACAGTCATGACCTGCTGTCCACTGGGAAATCTGAGTGGTGCTTGTGTGTGTGGCTTGTGTGGAAACTGTCATTCTTTTGCATTCTTCCTCGTCATTCCACCACTGGCAGAAAATCTTCCTGACAAAGGCTGATTTGGGGCGGGGGGGGGGGGGCCTGATATGAGTTCTTTTCCTGCTTTGCTGCCTTTAGTGGCCACAAAATCATGGTAGGATCACCAGTGACCAAGTCCAGTCTTTCTCTCCCTCTCCCCCCCCTCTCTTTCTTTCTTTTTCTATCTTTCTTTATGTTTCTGTCTGTCTTTCTTCTTTTCTTTCTTTCGTGTCCTGATCAAACCCCAGACTGCCAAAATGAAGCCACTTTCTTGGCGTTGTTGGCCAAATCTAAGTCCTCATCGGGGCATCTTTCTGGCAGTCATCGGCAGACCAGCAAAGGAGCCAGTGGATTCTGTCTTTCACCATATTCACACCACGTGTTGTTGTCCGCCATCAGCCCCCACTTGAGGCTGTTAGTCTTGCATTGAGGGACCCCAATCCTCAGCCTATTCAGGGTCCACCAAGTGATGTAGGGGAGGTTGAGTTCCTCAGCCTCATCCAGTGAGCTCCTTCCTCCGTCTTCTAATTCGGTTTTGCTCTTGTGGACTCTCAAGAATGTTTGCGCCTGCCGTAAAGCCCTTCCTGGATCTGAGCCGGCAGACTTGAGGCTCATCTCTGTTCAGAGGATATAGATCAGGGTTCCCCAACCTTTGGTTTTTGGCCTTCAGTTCCCAGAAGCCTAAGTCAATTCCCCAAAGCACTGATCAGCCAATGGACTGACTGAGGATTCTGGGAATCGAAGTCCCCCTGTGGGGCCTGTGCCCCATGTTGGGAACCATTGATCTAGAAGCCAACGGGTATGAAGTCCCACAAAGCTTAACTCCCCCTCTTGTCCTCCTTCCCATCATAGGCCATGGAGAGTGAGGTGAATGTCTGCTACAAGGAGGTCTCCGGCCTTAAACCAGGCTACCAGCTGTTGACCAACCAACTGCAGCGGTTGTGTGTTGTTTTGGACGTCTACCTGGAGACCGAGACTCACGACAACAGTGTGGAGGGACCCAAGGAGTTTCCGCAGGAGAAGATGTGTCTCCGCCTTGTCAGGTAGGACCTTGCAGGGCTGCCATCTCTCTTCCCGCCCTGAGTTGTCTTGAAAGCACAGCCAGAGAGTCCAGGGGTGGGTGGGAATGGTTTTTGGAGGACTTCCAGAAGAAATACGGCCCAGTCTTAGTTGCAAACAAATACCCTACATTCTCAACCTTTTTAAGCCGGGGGCCCAGTCACATTCCCTCAGACAGCTTCGGGGGCCGGACGGCCATTTTGCCCTTCCTCTACCACATGGCACTTCCTGGTGTGGTGGAGTCAGTGGGGGCCCCACATGAAATGATGCCACATCCAAGCTGCAGGTTGAAAATCCCTGCTACATAAAGTTTCCAGATTCTGTGTTTGCGATTTTAACGGGGACACTTCCTAGAGCAGTAATGGCAAACCTTGGCTCTCCAGATGTTCTTGGACTTCAATTCCCAGAACTAAACCCATTCGGGTGGATTCACAGGGATTCAGGCTTCTGGGAATTTAAGTCCAAGAACATGCGCAGTAAACCCATCTGTGTGGATTCACAGGGACTTGGGCATCTGGGAATTGAACTCCAAGAACATGTGCGGTAAACCCATTCTTGTGGATTCACAGGAACTTGGGCTTCTAGGAATTGAAGTCCAAGAACACACGCAGTAAACCCATCCGTGTGGATTCACAAGGACTTGGGCTTCTGGGAATTGAAGTCCAAGAACACCTGGAGTGCCAAGGTTCGCCATCACTGTCCTAGAGTGTTTCAGATAAATGGTTCTTCCGTGTCTAGGCCAGATGTGAAACTGCCAAAATGAAGGCACCTTTTGGTGAATCCTTTGGCCTGGCTTAGTGTGAAAAGCTTAGCCGGCAACACAAAGGTGGCCGTTACCAGGGTACACCCAATTGTGGTCCAAAAATACTACAATCTTCGAGGAGTCTCTTTCTGTGTACTCCCAGTTAGTGTTTAAGCTTTGTGCAATTAACTGTGACTAATTGTCAAAAAAAAAACAGGTCATGTTTCTGCTGGCACTTTCCCAGTTAGCACATGGCAGTTTATGGCAACCCTTATACCGACTGTTGCCATGGTTTCAGCCGTCATGTTATGTAATCGCAAAGTTCGCTTTGGGTCCTGTTTGCTTCCTATATGGATTCAAACCGGTCAAGACCTTTGGGATTGTCTCTAATGCAGGGGATCCCAACCTAAGGCCAGCGAGCCGGATCCGTCCCACAGCGCCATTTCATGTGGCCTCTCGGCCCCTCCAAGGGCATTTGAGAAACACAATGGGCACCCCTTTGCAGCTGTTGGGACACGATGGCCACCCCCCATTGTGCAGGCAGGGCAAAATGGCCATTCGGCCCTCAAAGCTGAGAGAGCGTGACCCAGCCCCTGGATTGATCAGGTGGGGAACCCCTGCTCTAGTGTAAACCATAGGAAGTGTGTTTTTATTTCATTGAACCTTGATCTTGGCTTCCTAGCCGTGAACCTTTAGACAGGAACTAGTAAGTCTTTTGGGAAGACTCTCGATGACAGATCCTAGTGTTTACATGTTCTGTTTTTGAACCCGGATTAAAGTCCTTCCTGCGATGGCCTTTGAAACCCACCATTCCCTCTTTCCTCTTAGGGGACCCAGTCGACTGAAACCCTTTAAGTACAACTATCCTCAGGGCTTCTTCAGCCACCGCTGAGCCCTGCAGCTGAGCATCGTAGGACAACCCTGCCTGAGGAGGGGGAAGGATGATGGATTTCCAGGCCTCTACTTGCCCAGATGATGCCCGCATTGCCTGCTTTCATGTCATGCCATGCTGTTGTCATAATTAAAATGTAAGGAAGAAATGGTCTCACCAGATTATGTATACATTGTGTGCAATAATAATAATAATAATAATAATAATAATAATAATAATAATAATAATAATAATAATAATAATAATAATAATAATAATAATAATAATAACAATTTCGTGCCAGAGATTACTCTGGGTTGAAAGGGTTTTTGCTGGAGAAACTCCACTCGGGGGGCGCCCGAATGAGGCTCCTTTCATGCCCCCCAAGTGCAGCCCTCCGGTATCGAAACCCGACCTTCATGTCTCCAAGCTCGGCATTATAACCACTAAAGCCACCGGGGAGCTGGACGTAGTAGCAATAGCAAACGCACTTCTCCACCACCCCGTAGCGCTTCGTGCGCTCTCCAGGCAGTTCACAAGTTCACTAGCATTTTGCCCCCAACATGCTGGGTATTCCTTTAACTGACTTCAGAAGGGTGGGAGAGTCTGAGTCAACCTTGCGTCCTGGTCAGGATCGAACTCACAGCCTTTTGGTTGCAGTGCAGCACTTTTACCCCTGCACCGCCAGCGCTCGTTTAATGACAGGTTGCTTACTTGTCACTGTTCTTTTCCGTGGTTTCCTTTTGAACACACACATGGGTGTAACGCGCGTATGTGCATTCATGTGGATTCACAGGGGGCCACAGTTTGCTCGAACATCAGGGCAAGAATAGCTATTGTCGAGAGCCCATAATTAGAGGATTGTTATGTTTAACAGGGATGTAGCAATAGTAATTCCACTTTTATTCCCCCCCCCCCCCCCAGCGCTTAGTGCACTCTCTGGGATGGATCACAAGTGAATTAGCATCCTCCTTCCCCTTGCTAGGGACTCATTTTACCAACCTTAGAAGGATGGAAGAGGCTGGCTCAACCTTGTATCCCTGTCAGGATTAAACTCACCATGTTTTGCCTGCAGTGGAGCAGTTTAGCTGCCGCGCCACCCCTTTTTGTTGTGTATGAAGTCAAGACTAGCCTGGAAAGCAAGAGTTCTTGATGCCCAGTAACCAGTGCAGAAGAGGAGCTGGAATCCCAGCCTCTGGTGTTCCTCAGTGGCTGCCCAGATGCCCTTGGACTCGCTCGCAACAACTGCCGTCTTTTGCTGCTCTTGACCCCGTCCGATGGCATGCAACAGCCGGGTGTTTCTGGCCCAGGAGGCGCAATCATAAAGCCATTCCCAAAGGCCCGGGGGTCAGGGAACGTCTGGCGGCGCCTGCAAATTTGGCTTAGCTTCCAGCCCCTGCCAACTTCAAGAGGGCTTTGGATATAGAGGTTCCAGGTACCTGCAGAATTGTCAAGGAGCAACAGGACAGGAGGAGGAAATGCAGAGGTTTTGGATCGCTGCTCTTCGGGAAAGGTCGAGGTCTCCCTTACTCAGAAAGCCAGTCATGTCCGACTAGGGGTCGGTCCTCATCTCTGTTGACAGCCAAAGAGCCAGCACTGTTTCCGTGGTCATGTGGCAGGCACGACTAAGATGCCAGAGTGCACGGAAAGCTGTTACCTTTCCCGTCTGTTTCTTCTGCCGTATCTGAAAACTGTATAGGCCATCATCACGGCGTTCAGCCATGAAGACTGTCCTGAGAATAGGCTTCCCATTTCAGATGATATAAATATAGTTTGTGCCATCAAAGCAAAGGCAAGGAACTGAATGCCTCCTGTTTATGCTAACTGCTCCTCTGACACACAGGATCTAAATGCTAGGGCAGTTCTGCCACTTGCAGACCCGCTATTCTTCATCTTGTTCTGCCGTATCTGAATCTGAACATTGGCGATCCTCATAGCGATCGGCTATGAAGACTGTCCTGGGAATATAATGCCGTGGTCTTTCATCTGCCTTCCGCATTGCAGCGTGACACCTGTAACCAGTCCAGTTCCACGAGTCCCTTTCTGGTCCTGAGCCCCTTTGGCACGCAAAGTCCTCGTCAGCCCCAGGCCAGGGATGGATGAAGCTTCTGCCCTCCATCCAGAGGGATTCCAGTGGGATTTAATCCACTTGGGGACCCTCACCCTTCCCTGTGGACTTCGGTACCCAAAGCCATCCGTCCTCAAGTTTGTCAGGTTAATTAACCAGTGCCTGGCACTCAGCGTTGAGTCACTGGCAATATGATCATCTATTCTCATAGCAGGTATCCTGGCCAGACTGATAGTACCTATTTATCTACTTGGAATTCTTTGCTTTTGAACTGCTAGGCTGGTAGCAGCTGGGACAGACGACAGGCACGGACTCCATCACGCAGCACTCTGGTCTCAGTCTACTGACCGTCTTAACCACAAAGCCACTACGGCCCTTATAAACTGCCTACCATGGTCCAGTACAATTGTCACCCAGTCTTGGACCGAAAAATGTCATGAAAGGGAAAACGCCTGATCACAGGGAATATGCAGGGTGGCCTCTCTCGGTTCTCACCTTCCTAATTTTCCAGATTCCTTTAAACCAAATCAGTTCTTGAATGCAAGAAGTGACTGAGAATTGTAGCTTCCGTTTAGAGGCTGTTTTTAGCCGCCTGTCTCGTCTTTCAGAGCGGCGCCTTAGCGGGATAGGATGTTGGCAAAGCGTTGAAGAGAAAGCAGGGGAAAACTGAGAATGCTGAGGAGGAAATCCAGAAGCCAGAGCAAGCTTTTGAAAAATAGTGATGTTACAGCGACTTTGATGTGCCGCTTTGAAAAAGAAGTATCTGCTAAGCATGAAACAAGCTGACTTCAGTGGCGCAACAAAGCCATAAATAGATTCACCGCAGCAGCTAGGATTTGTTGAGCCCTTTTTCTTGAGTGCTTGCAATGCTTCTGTACAACAACATTGCAAAGAAGGGTAAATATTACTCCAAGGGGTGCCGTGAGCCTCATCGCCACATCCCAGTGTGTCTCAGCATTGGAGTTGTTCAGACTAGAAGACGATCCCGTTCGTTCTCTAATCGAAGCAGGTTCTGAACTTCTTTCTGAAACAAACGCTGATGGAGAGGAAAGTTTGAAAGTGGAGATGTGCATCGTGACACTTGGCGTAGCCAGAATACCCATAAACGTCAGATAAAGGATGTCCTTGCTCGAAAGACAGTTGCATCCGACTCTAGGGTTCAGTGCTCATCTCCGTTTACAGCCAAAGAGACAACACTGTCTCTTTCCATGGACGTGGTAGGTATGACTGCAGTTAACTTCCCACCCAAATGGGAAGTATCTACTGTACTTGCTTTCAAACTATCAGGTTGGCAGGAGCTGGGACAGAGGCAGGAGCTCGCTCTGTCGTGCAGCATTCGGGTCTCGGAACTGCTAATCTGCCAACCTGCTAACCTGCCAGTCGTCCAGTTCAGCGTCTTAACCACTAAAGCCACCGGAGTCCCAACCCTGGTGTAGATGAATGCTGTTACCCATCCATCCACCCACACCACACACAAATCATCTGGTGTGTTTGCATGAAAACCTGTTGCCACAGAAGCAGTCGTGCTGAAGAAAAGGGATGGCTTATTTCCCCCCCAGAATGATGTTGACCATGTAAATCTCGCGGGAGGTGGTTGATTCGATATAGGGCCATCCACATTTGCCCCAACCTTCGTGGCAGTGGAGAGGAAACTCAGACTTAACCCAGCCTGTGGGTTATGCAGAGCCAGGCCTAACAAATATTGCCCCCCCATAGTGGTCTTGGGGTCTTTGAGCCACTAGTTCCATTCCAACCACATTGAGTCCGTACCTTGCTGCCCCCCGATGTGTTCCCTGGAGCAAAATTGCCGCATTTGTATTTCCTGCACATAGGGCAACAATGGCGAACTTTGTAGAGACCGAGTGCCGAAACTTCAACCCCAAACCCACTTATTTATCACAACATGCCAACGGGGCAGGGTGAACTCTGTGCTGGGGGGAGAGAGGAAGCACTCCCATTGGGCTGCTGGGCAGAGGGGCGGGGCGAATGCTGTGCTGGGGTGACAGCACACATACCCACAGAGAGGGCTGTGTGTGGCCCCTCTGGCACGCATGCCATAGGTTCACCACCGCTGGCATAGGGAGGTGCGGTGGCTCAGTGGTTAATAAGCTCACCTTGCTAGTTGGAAGGCCGGCAAGTCGGCAGTTCGAGACCCGGGTACTGCATGACGGTCTTGAGCGCCCGTCTCTGTCCCACCTCCTGCCAACCTAGCAGTTCGAAACCAAGACATTGCAGGTAGATAAATAGGGACCGCTTTGGTGGGGGAAAGATCTCGGGGACATGAAAGGAGCCTCATCTGGTCATCCTCTGAGTGGAGTTCCTCCAGCAAAAATCCTTTCAACGCATGGAGTCTCGTCACGCCTGCCACGTGACCACGGAAATGTCTGCAGACACAGACAGCACTGGCTCTTCCGTTGTAAACAGAGACGCGCACCAACCCCTAGAGTGGAACACAACTTGCTTCCAAGCAATGGAGACCTTGACCTTTATGGCCATCCCGCATGGCTCAGGGCTTCAAAATGGCACCCCATAAAGCCAGGGGTTCCCAAACTTTTCAAGCCGCGGGCCAGACCACACCCCTGGGACAGCTTAGCGAGCCGATCATGTGGTTCCTCCCTCATTGACAACAGCCATGGCAGCATTTATGGGAGGCATGGACGCGTTTACGCATGGTCGTGCAATTTTACAGCTGCATTCCTTGGTCTTTGTCATGAAATGGTTCCTCTTAGCATCCCTCTCAACGGAAGAAGGGGGAAAGGGCGGGGGTGTTAAACACCTGCTTTGTCTTCAAACGAGCTCTTAGGATCAAAACAGGAGGAGAAATGTCTTCCCTCAAAGCAGAGGCTCAGAAAATATGTCTCTACCGGAAGAGAAATCCTTCCAGAGCCAGACCTGGGGGTGGAAATGGCAAGACTGCATAATTCTCATTAATGCACCAATCCTCAAACTCGGGGGAAAGAGAACAACACAGAAATTCTGAGCACATCCTGCGACAGATTTCCATAGCAGTTTTATAAATCAGCTTAAACCGATGCTATATTTTCAGGCGTCTGGTAAAGGTCAGGGTCGCCCCCTTGCTCGAAAGCCAGTCGTATCCGACTCTAGGGTTCAGTGCTCATCTCTGTTTACAGCCAAAGAGACAGCGCCGTCTGTGTCTGCAGACGTTTCCGTGGACACCTGGCAAGCATGGCTAGACACCGGAGTACACGGAACGCTGTTTACCTTCACCACCAAAGTGGTCCCTATTTATCTCTGTGCAATTTCTTGCTTTCGAACAGCTAGGATGGCAGGAGCTGGGACAGGAGACCGGGCACTCACTCCGTCGTGCAGCACTCAGGTCTCGAACTACTGACCCGCCGACCTTCCAGTCGTCCAGGAAATTAATGTAAAATGCAGACCCAAAGTCTGTCCCGATGCCAAGCAGCTTCCCAGGTTCTTAAATGTACAGTTCAGGACAAGAACCGCATTTCTGAGGAGGAAGGGCTACAGTTCGGTGGTCGAGTCACCGAGTTTCCATCCCTGTGAGTCTAGGATTATTCTGGCCCATGATTGTTTCTCGTGGCTGGTACAGAGGTTCTGCATTTTCTCAGGCAGGTATAATAAAAATAATTTCATGTCAGAAATTACTGTATATACTTGACTATAAATAGTGTAACATTAATTAATTTAGACATTTGTGTCGGTGTCTTTTTGAGTGTTTACGTTGACCCGAGTATAAGTCGAGTCCCATTTTTTGACCTCATTTGGGGTGCTAAAAACCCCAAATTCCACCTGCTCATTCCAAAGGGACAGAGATCCGTCTTGTGTCCCCCGCCCCAAGTGTGGCTTCCCCTCCCCTGCCCAAAAAGAAGACCACCATTTGGAGCCAGTCAACTCTTTTGTAAGCATTTTTATTGGCTTTTATTGCACAGAAGCGACTGGAAGTGAACTGTTGACTAGCCATAGTGCAAGTTCTTTTTTCCCTGTGTTTACTTATGGATGGGTTGTGTGTGTTTGCACCTACGCGTATACCCCACGATTGCTTATATGACAGCGTCTGCACCGGACACTTCTACGTGACAAACTTAAGACCGGTTTGGCAACCAGTGTTTCAACAGGAGCAGCTTCCTCACCAAGAATCCTAGGGCTGGTCATTCTTCTGCAAAACTACATTAAGGGATCTGTGGCATCAGCCCTGGTGGCACAGGGGTTAAACTGCTGCATTAAAGCCAGAAGGATGTGAGTTCGATCCTGGCCAGCGCTCAAGGTGGATGGTCCAAATAGACTTTCCTGACCCCATTGAACTGCTGGCTGGCGTGGCTTTAAAGAAATCACTTTCCTGAGCTCTGCTGAACTTGTTATGAGACCTATCATGGATACCTGAAACCGCAGATAGCAATGAACCCTATAGTTCTTCGTCGTGGTCCCTGTGAATACGCACTCATGGGTTGAGTCAGACGAACCCTATAGTTACCTTTGGAAACAGTGGCCTCTATTGGTGCAGTGGTTAAACTGCTGTCCTGCAACCAAAAGTTTGTGAGTTCAACCCTGTCCAGGGCTCAAGGTTGACTCAGCCTTCCATCCTTCCAAGGACGGTCACGTGAGTCCCCAGCATGTTAATGGGACCAATATGCTAATTAACTTGGGAACTGGCCAAAGAGTGCACTAAGCGCTATGGGGTAGCATATAAGTATGAATGTTTTTGCAAGACCCGTCCGTGAATGTCCTCCCCGAATCAACGTTCAACCAGACCCTGGGGAGACTTGGCGTGAGGAATGAAGGCAACGAAACTGGTTCCAGACCGGTTTAAATGTCTAGTATGAACCTCTCCCAAATGATCTCCCCCATGAGACTAGCTACAGATGTAGTTCCCAATGGTTTGTGTCTACCACGTTGTATGTGTGTGTGTGAAAAATGAAGACAAGGCATTTTAGATCAGTTTGGGATTTGTCTAGCCTACCGTACATTCCCTCAATAATATTATAGCGATAATACTTAGCTCTGACTGTGTACATTCATTTATTGCGTCCAACTCTCCGTTGCCCCTACCGGAAGTAAATGCACTTATTTGGAGTAAAAAGGGCAGTCAAGTTTTGCTTGGATTCTCTCCCTCCCTCCCCCCGCCCACCCACCCGTTAATATTTCAAGTGCTTAAATGTGGCATTCGGCATACAGTATATCACATTCTGCTACGGAAGCGGTCATAACACAAACCGAGCTGTCGCTAGCTTTCAGCTGGGTTTGGTTTACTCCCCTGTAGACCTATTGCTGTGTCTGAGTTTGGTGCCTCCGTGAGGAAGGTGGTCTTCCCACGCTCAAACAAAGCCTGCTCTTTGAGAGAGAGCCGGCCATGGAGTGGAGACTCTTGTTGGGTGGTTGGCCATGACCCAACCCAACCAACCCAACTTTCTGGGACTCTTCCTTCACTTTTCGCTCTGCTTGGCTTTCTCCTCTCCGGCAGCTTTTTCCGTGGCTTTGCTTTCTTTGGGCTCCATTTTGTCTCCCTTGGCGGTGGCCTTTGATTCCTCCTTGACCGGCTCCGACTTGGAGGTCTCCTTGGAGCTCGGTTCCTTCTTGGTATCTTCTTTGGGTTTAGCCTCAGCTTTGGATTTCTCCTCCTGCTCCTTCTTGGGCTCTGCTTTCTCCTTCTTTGGTTCTTCCTTCCTTTCTTCCACTTTCGGTTTCTCAGCTTCTTTGCTCAGTTCTTTGGGTTTGGGCTCTGGTTCCTTCTGGGTGGCTTTCTCTTCTGCTTTTCCAGTCTCTTCTTTGGGTTTTGGTGCTGGTTTAGGGGTCTCTTTTTCTTTGGTTTTGCTCTCCTCCGCTTTGGCATCAGTCCCTTTCTTCTCTTCAGAGGCAGGTGGTTCTGGCTTGGTGGCTTCCTTGGCCTCTTTCTTTTCCTCAGTCTTACTCTTCTTCTCCTCAGCTTTGGCTTCTGGTTTCTTCACATCCTTCACTGGCACTGTTGGTTTAGGTTCCGCTTCTTTCTTGCTCTCTTTCATCTCCTCTGTTTTTGGCTTCCCTGATGCTGTCTCTTTCTCTTCTTTCTCTTTCTCTTCTTTCACAGGTGCCTTTGCCTCTTTCTGAGGAGGCTTAGATGGTTCTTTCTGTGGAGCAGTCTCCTTTTCTGGTGATTTAACCTTTGGTGGTGTCTTGACCTTTTCTGGAACCTTTGCACCTTCCTTGGTGGGAGACTTGACCTTTTCTGGAACCTTCACCTCTTCATTGGTGGGAGACTTGATCTTTTCTGGGGCCTTCACACCTTCCTTGGTGGGAGACTTGACCTTTTCTGGGGCCTTCACCTCTTCCTTGGTGGGAGACTTGACCTTTTCTGGAGCCTTCACCTCTTCCTTGGTGGGAGACTTGACCTTTTCTGGAGCCTTCACCTCTTCCTTAGTGGGAGACTTGACCTTTTCTGGGGCCTTCACCTCTTCCTTGGTGGGAGACTTGACCTTTTCTGGGGCCTTCACCTCTTCCTTGGTGGGAGACTTGACCTTTTCTGGAGCCTTCACCTCTTCCTTGGTGGGAGACTTGACCTTTTCTGGAGCCTTCACCTCTTCCTTGGTGGGAGACTTGACCTTTTCTGGGGCCTTCACCTCTTCCTTGGTGGGAGACTTTACCTTTTCTGGAGCCTTCACCTCTTCCTTGGTGGGAGACTTGACCTTTTCTGGGGCCTTCACCTCTTCCTTGGTGGGAGACTTGACCTTTTCTGAAGCCTTCACCTCTTCCTTGGTGGGAGACTTGACCTTGTCTTTGGTAGGAGAGTCAGCCTTTGCTGAAGGTTTGACATCTGGGGATTGGGCTTCCTCTTTTTCTGGAGACTTCACTTTCCCTGGAGATTTTGCCTCCTTTTCCTCTGAAGGCGTTGATACCTTTTCTGGAGTTTTAGCTTCTTCTTTCTTCTCTTTCACTGACAGTTCTCTTCCTTCTTCCTCAGCCTCTTCTCCTTCTCCTCCTTCAGGAAGCTCAGCCTTTTCCTCCACTTCTGCTTCTTCTTTTTCATCTTCTGCTTCCTCACCTCCTTCCTCTCCTTTCTCTTCACCCGCTTCTTCCTCCGATACTTCTTCAGTCACTTGGACGTCTTCAGTCTCCTCTTCCACAATGACCGTCTCTTTCTCGGACTTCTCCACCACTTTGATCTTCTCTTCACTCTTGACCTTGATGTGAGTGGAGATGCTGGGGCCTTTGGGGAAGGTGTCAGGGAAAGGGAAGAGACCTATTCCACTTCCCAAACGGCATTCCTCGCCTTCCAACAACTTCCTGTTTCCAAAGGAGACAGAAAAAAGCAATCAACATCAACCTACTGTGGAGGTTCCCAGACTAAGGCCCACGGGCCCAATCCAGCCCAATGCACCATTTCATGTGGCGCCCCGCCTCTCCAAGGGCTTTTAAGAAACAAAATGGCCACCCATTTGAATACGTAGGGACAAAATGGCTGCCCCCATCATGCAGCCAGGCCAAAATGACCATCCAGCCCTCAAAGCTGGATGAGAGAGTGTGTCCTGGTCCCTGGCTTGAAAAGGTTGGGAATCCCCTGGCCCTACTGGGTAGAGTGTTTCCTCTTCTTCCATGTCTAGACCCGAGTACTGCATGACGGAATGAGCTCCCGTCTCTGTCCCAGCTCCTGCCAATCTAACAGTTCAAAAGCAATAAATTGCAAGTAGATAAATAGGTACCACTTAGGAGGGAAGGTATACAGCATCATGTGCACTCTGGTGTCTAGTCATGCATATGCACGCCACATATCCATGGAAAGTTCTCCAGATGCAGACGGTGCTGGCTCTTTGGCTGTAAGCAGAGATGAGCACTGAACCCTAGAGTCGGATATGACTAGCTTTCGAGCAAGAGTGAGTTCCCAACCTTTTCAAGCCGGGGGCCGGGTCACGCGTTCTCAGTCTGCTTTGAGGGCCGGACAGCCATTTTTGCCCTGCCGGCACAGCGGGGGTGGCCATTTTGTCCCAAGAGCTTCAGAGGGGTGGCCGCCTTGTTTCTCAAACATCCTTGGAAGGCGGGGGCACATGAAAAGGCATCGTGGGTTAGATCCGGCCCACAGGCCTTCGGTTGGGAATCCCTGGGTTAAAGTATCACCCAACAGAACTTTGGGGAAGCCCAACGGGGAAGCTGATATCCAGCTAATGGAGAGAAGGTGGTCGCAGTGAGCGGAAATCTCAGCTCCACATACCTATAAGCCGCGATCTCAATATCCAGAGCCATCTTGACGTTGAGCAGGTCCTGGTATTCCTTCAGCTGGGCGGCCATCTCCCACTTGGTGTTCCTCAACTCGTTGTCCATCTGTGCAATGGTTTCCTGCAGGAGGAGAAGGAGGAGAGGGAGGCCATGATGTGGCCACCTGGCCTCTGGCTTGGAAGTGGCACGCAGCAAAGCCCCTTCTTCTGGACCCATGACCTCCCACGAACAGCCCAGCCCTCATTGCCAGTGGTCCAGGACAATGTGAGCTGGGGTACATCTGGCCCTTGCTCAGGGGTTATCTTGCTCGCCTCAGTTCGTTTGGATAGCTCAGTGAGTTAAGCCACTGGCGATGCAGAGAGCCAGAAGACGGGAGCTCGATTCCACTTTTGGGAGACGGAGGCAACCTAGATAGCCCTGGGCAAACTGCACAATCCCAAAAGCTGCCCTCCTAAAGCCGTGTTTCCCAACCTTTGGTTTATGGGCTTCAATTCCCAGAAGCCTCAGTCAATTCCCCAAAGCCTTGATCAGCCAATGGACTGACTGAAGCTTCTGGGAATTGAAGGGGGGCCCTGTGGGGCCTGGGCCCCATGTTAGGAACCCCTGCTCTAAAGATAAGGGAATGGAAACCATTTCTGTGTATTCTCTACCTAGAGAAACCCTGGCAATGATCTCCGTAAGTCAGAATTTGACTTGAGGGCACACGATTATTATAGTCAACGTACCATATAACATCACAGTTTATGCCACTATACTTTGTAAATATTCGGTCAGATTTTCTGAAAAAATTGATTAGATTTCAAATCTCATCAAAGCGTTATACCAATTTTTCACCGGCGCCGCCTTCTAAGAGCAGAAGACAAGCGCCTCCGAATTTCCAAAACGAACATCAACAGCTGGTGAGGTGAAAAGATGATGTACTCCTGCTCGTACCTTAACTTCCACCCCTAGTGAACTCTTCAATGGAAGATAATATGGCAATAGACAGGAATTTTTCTATATCATTTCTTCTACGTTGCTATTGCCTCTGGTTAAGCAGGTTAGGTAGGTTTTTGGAGCACTGCCCAAAACCTGCACAATTTCTTTTGGACCAGAAAATATAACATGGAGAGCGAGTGCAAATATCACAAGCAATGATAGGAGTTTCTCTATATCATTTCTTCTACGTTGCTATTGCCTCTGGTTAAGTAGGTTAGGTAGGTTTTTGGAGCAATGGCCAAAACCTGCACAACCTTTTGGACCAGAAAACATAACAGGCAGAGTGAGTGCAAATGCCATAGACAATGATAACTTTCCCAGGAGACCTTCTTTGGAAAAACAGGCACTGTTTTCTGTCATTAGAGATTTTTGCAGATTAGAGAAGTGGGAGATTTGAATCCAGGACTTTCAGATATAAACACAGTTTTGCCCTATCACCTGCAGGGATTCTGCCTCACCCACATGGGACATTACCTGGTAAGCCTGGACATTGATGTTGTGCCGGTCTTCTAGGTCCACCTTCTGCCGCTCTAAGGATTCTTTGGTCCCGCGTAAAGATTCAAATTCAATGGTTTTGGACTGCAGCTGCCGGCGGTATTCGGCAATCTCTTCCTGAGCCGAGCATATGGCGTCCGTATTCACCTTGGCGGCTTCTGTCAACTTATCTAGCCTCTCTGCAGTTTGGAGAAAAAGGGGGGGATAAGGGGGAAGGTTTATCTGTACAATCCGGAGTCACACCAGGTTGCTGATGTGATTGGGTGATTTTGGAGGGTGGTATTAATCAAAGTTTTAAGGGCGGTGTTTGTGTCTCTGATAGTAGAAGCCAGAACCCCATTGTTGATTGGTGCTCATGTAAAGGAACTCACAAGGACTGCAGTGGCTTAGTGGTTAAGACGCTGAATTTGATGCTTGGAAGGTCAGCAGTTCGATTCCTGAGTACTGCAGGACAGAGTGAGCTCCCGTCTCTCTCCCAGCTCCTGCCAGCCTAGCACTCCAAAAGCAAGACATTGCAGGTAGATAAATAATAGGGACCACTTTGGTGGAAAAAGTAACTGCATGCTGTGTCTAGTCCTGCCTGCCACATGACCATGGAAATGTCTGCAGACACAGACAGCGCTGGCTCTTTGGCTGTAAACTGAGATGAGCACCGAACCCTAGAGTCGGGCACGACTGGCTTTCAAGCAGGAGAGACCTTTACCTAAAGGAAATTGCATAAACCTTAATAACATGTGGGTTGTGTTCCTAGTAGGTAGGTAGGCAGGTAGATTAATAGATGGGAGCAGTGGTAGGCAGCAACAAATTTCGCTACCACACCGTGGGCGGAGCCTACATCATGGGCATAGCCTACATTGTAGGTGGAGCCTATGTTGTGGGTGAAACCTACGACATGGGGAGAGCCTGCATCATGGGGATCTAGTCATGCCTGCCATATGGCTATGTATACATCTCCAAACAGAAGCAGCACTGGCTTTTTGGCTGTAAATGGTGATGAGCACTGAACCCTAGTTTAGGATATGACTAGCATTTGAGCAAGGGAGGCCTTGAACCATTTGAAGGGACAAAACCTGATGGGGCAGGGCAGGGGGTGGGCGTGGCCACCCAATTTCACCAACCACCTGCCCAGAGGCCATCCAATTGGGGGGGGGGGGCGGTTGTGAACCTGTTGCTGCCCACCATTGGACGGGATGTAGGTAGGTGAGAGGTAGATAGATAGATGAGAGGTAGGCATATGACAGACAGACAGATAGATAGATAGGAACTAAGAAAGGACTAGATAGATAGATAGATAGATAGATAGATAGATAGATAGATAGATAGATAGATAGATAGATAGATAGATAGATTTGGAACTAAGAAAGGGATAGATAGATAGATAGATAGATAGATAGATAGATAGATAGATAGATAGATAGATAGATAGATAGGAACTAAGAAAGGGATAGATAGATAGATAGATAGATAGATAGATAGATAGATAGATAGATAGATAGATAGATAGATAGATAGATAGATAGATAGATAGATGAGAGGTAGGTGGGTGGGTGGGTGGATGGATGGATGAATCACTGGATGGATGGATGAGATCGATGAGTAGTTGGTAAGTGTCGAGAGCAGTGCAGATATTGAGAAAGGGAGAAAGAGATGTTAATGAGATAGAGGAGAAACGTGAGAGTGAAGGAGAAAGAGGTGAAAAGGGTTCTATGGAAGTAGGTCTGGCTGAGCTTTGGGGTGTGGGCACAGGTGGCCCTATTGCTCTTGGGGCGGGGGGGGTCTTCCTGGAGGGGGGGGTCTCTTCCTGGGGTACCTTCTCAATAAATACTGTAAATAAAAACTCCGCAGCCTGAAGCCCGGCCAGCTCCGCCTCGCCTTGTTCAGCACCCTGGACAGCGCCGCCATCGCTGCCGCCGCCGCCGCTCTCCCTCGCCCCGCCGCCTCCCCCCCGTCGGGGGCATGAAGGCGAGTTCGACTCCGCAGGACGGAATTAAGTGGTGGGTGGCACTGAGGAGACTGGGCGAGGCGCGACTTTCTCGGGCTGCTAGTTCGGTTCCAGGGAGGGGCTGGAAGTTTGTTTTTTTGTTTGTTTGTTTTGCTGCAGTGCTTGGCATTCGCCCCATCAGACATATATTGGGGGGGGGGGAGAGTGAGCTTAGCGTTATCCACCTGAGTTTCAAAGAGACGCAGCCCGATTGGGGGTGAGGGACTTCAGGTAGATGTTTCTTGATATACCAATTTTTTTAAAAGTTGGTTTATCTCCCCTTCCCCCAATCAAATTAGAGACCCTTCTTTCCCTCCACCCTCCACCTCTCTTTCCTCCCTCCCTTTAAACCCCCCCCCGGTCACTAAGAGGGGAGGGCATCCTGAAGACAGAAGGAAAAAATGATTTTTAAAAATGTCCCCCCCCCCCGCAAAATTCCCGGAGACAAGAGGGGTCTCGATCTTCTTCCGTTCGTCCCCAATGGGCCACTTTTATAAACTTGTCCTCCGCAAGTTTCAACGAGTGTCAATGATTTTTTCCCCCCTTTTAAAAAATATATATATTTAAGTCTTATTTTTACGCCCTCGCACAGGTAGGCGACCACTATCTCGGAGGCCATCAGAGGAGAGGGAGAGGCTTTTTTGGGCGGGGGGGGGGACCGAATCACTGCATCATCCTGGAGTGCCCCGCCCCCTCCCCCCCCCCCCTCCTGCAAAGTCCCGAGTTTGGCCTCAACTTTTGCTGCAGAAGGCGAAGTCTGACTCAGCGCCAGACTGCGGAGCCCCCGCCCTATATGCTATTTCCACACACACACACACACTACTGCTCCCCCTGGGAAAAACCAGTCTAGTCTCCTCCTCTCCACAGCTTCTCTAACACAACACCCCCCCAAGAAAATCGACCATCAACCTTGATCTTACTCATCTCCCCCCAATCATGGAGTAAAGCAAACAGAACGAGATTGGATGGGGGGGGGCGTGTTATTTTGCTGCTAATAAAATCGGATCACTTTTTGATCATCTTTCTGCCACTCCTCCCATCACGCCCATCAGAAAAAAACCTCTGCCTCTTTTAATTTAGTAATAAATTAGCCAGATGGGTGTAATGTATTTGGTTAGTCTCTTTCTGATCTGTTGAGTGTTTGGTGGCCTTATTTGATATTCGTATGTAGACCGCCCAGAGTGGGAAATTTCCCAAATGGGCGGAATTATTATTATTATTATTATTATTATTATTATTATTATTATTATTATTATTATTATTATTATTATTATTATTATTATTATTATCATCATCATCATCATCATCATCATCATCATCATCATCACCATCATCATCACCATCATCATCATCATCATCATCATCTGCCAACCAATCATGCCCACTCCACACACACCCCGCCTCGCAGCCTCTGATCTCCGTCATACACCCCCGTCCGTGGAAATTCCCTGTTCTCCAAAAGACACCGTGGCGGCATGGCCCCCTCTGTCTCCCCCCCCCTCTAATCCATCTATGGGGGGATATACAGATGTGAAGCCCCCACCCCCTTGACAGCTAAGTGCTTGGGACCTTTGCCCCCCCAAAAAACATCCCCTTTGCAAACTAGTCCCGCCCCCCGTGCCACTCCCTCCCCCAACGATTCCTTAATCTCAATTAGAAAAGTTGATTTGCGGGGGGGGGGTCGCAACCTCCCACCTTTGACAGATTTAAATGACCTTCTTGGTCACTGCAAGGTTCCACTCCTAAGAAATGAGAAAATACATTTCCCGGCATCCTTTGGTGCCACAGTTGCAGCATCTCTCCCGCTCCCCTTCTGTCCGAAAGGAACCAAACTGGCCCTTACCTGCCCCCGCCCCCGAAAGAATCTGCCCCCTAACCTTGCCAATGGGACCATCAGCCTTGCAGATGGGGGGGGGGGGGAGGCTGCGTTTGAAAGGACCCCTGATGGCGCAGGGGTTAAACTGCTGTACTGCAGCCCAAATATTACGAGTTCAATCCGGACGGGGATCAAGGCTGACTCAGTCTCTTCCGAGGTGGGTAAAACGAAGACCCAGCATGTTGGGGGCAAAAATGCTAATTAACTTGTGCACATAGCTGAAGTGTCCCTGGGATGTCTTCCCAGGAGCTCTCCATGGTGCTGAAAGTTGGCCAGTGCTAGAGCTTGGAGGGTGGATGTAAAGTTCCGATCCCCACTGGGAGCGGAACCTTTCCTTCCCAAAACCCAGCATTGGCTGGGACCCCTCCCTGGTGCCACTCCTTAGAGACTCACCTCGGAACCACTCCTGAACCAGAAATGAACGGACACCTATCAAGTTCTGATCCCCACCCGGAGCGGATCCTTGTCCACCCAAACCCAGCTTAGGCTGTTATGCCCGGGGACGCCCCTTGGAGATTCACCTCGGAACCAGAGCTTGGAGGGCACCTGTAAAGTTCCAACCTGGACACGGAGTTGATCCTTTACCCCCTCGCCAACGCCCCCCCCCCAGCTTTGGCTTTGACCCCTTCCCGGGGCCACCCCTTGGAGACTCACCTGGGAACCACTCCAGAACTAGAGCTGACAAGTTCTGACCTCCACCCGGGCGGATCCTTTCCCCCAAAAAACCCCAACTTTGGCGCCCCTTGGAGACCCACTTTGGAATCACTCCAGAACCAGAACTGACAGGTTCCAGCCGGAGAGGATCCTTCCCCCCCCCCCCGTCCAGCTTTGGCCGGGCCCCTGGGACTCACCTCGGAACCACTCCTCGGACTGGAGGGCGCTGCTGGCGGCTTGCCCTTCCATCTGGGCGCGGATCTCCTTGAGGGCCGAGGCGAGGTCGGTGCCGGGGGCGGCGCGGGGGGCTTCCCACCCGCCGGGGCCCCCTTCCCCGTCCTTTTGGATCTGGCGCAGCAGCTCCTCCACTTCCTCGCGGTGGCTGCGCTCCAGGCTTCGCCCCTCGTCGTGCAGGGCTTGCAGCCTCCGCTCCAGCTCGCCGCGGGCCAGCTGCGCCGCCTGGCCGACGGCGCGCAGGTGCCGCGTGGCCGCCTCGGCCTCCTCCCGCTGCCGGGCCTCGTCGTCGAGGCGCTGCAGCAGCTGCCCGCGATCCTCCTCCAGGCGCTCCTGCTCCAGCTCCAGCTGCGCCTTCTCGGCGCCCAGCCGGGCCAGGGCGGCGCGCAGGTCGCGGATCTCGCGCTCCGACAGCTCCCCCAGGGCCGAGCGGCCCGCCTGGCGCCGTCGCAGGGCCGCCGCCTCCGCCTCCAGCCGCTGGTTGTGGCCCTCCAAGGCGCGCACCGTCTCGATGTAGCCGGCGAAGCGGTCGTTGAGCGCCTGCAGCGCCTCCTTGGCGCTCCCCGACGGCGCCGCGCCCCCGAAGCCGTTGAGGCCGGGCTCCAGCAGGCTCTCGGTGGACGAGCCCAGCTGGCTCAGGGCGGCCCCCGAGGAGGAGGCGAACCGCCGGGAGGACGTCGAGGAGGCGCTCCGCGAGTGGAAGCCGCTCGAGGGCAGGGACCTCCGGCCGGCGGCGGGCTCCTTGCGGGGGGCGAACCCGCCCCACAGCGGCTCCGGCGGGCCGTAGCTCATCATGGTTGCCGCCTGAGGACGGGGCGAGGCGCGGAGAAGCAGGGAGGGAGGCGGCCCCGGCACTGCGGCAGGACGCCCCGGCGGAGTCTTATAGCCTCCAAAGGGAGGGGGAGGAGGGGGAGGATCCTCCCACCCAGGCATCATCCTCTCCATCATCTCTCCCCCCCCTTCCAACAAGCCAAGCCACTGGCTGGCACCGGCCGCCACTGCGCAGCTTCTAGGGCACGAATATGTCAACGCTCCAGGCTAAGGAAGGGGGGGGGGGGTTTACAGCGGTGTAAGGGGAACATCTGGGCGACATCTGTGGGTGGCTGTTCCCCCTTCCCCATGCTGAGCTCTGTGGGGCTTTACAGGAGTGTCAGGGGCAACATCTGGGCAACATCTGTAAGGCAGGTGGAAGAGGGGGCATTGCTTCAGAGACATCCAAGCTGTGTCCCCCCCTCCCGCCCTCTTTCCCATGCTGAGTCCTGCGGTGCTTTACAGGGGTGTGACGGTGCCAGGGGATTGCGGTGGCTTAGTGGTTAAGACGCTGGACTTGATGACTGGAAAGTCAACTGCACGATGGCGTGAGCCCCCGTCGTCTGCCCTAGCTCCTGCACACAGAAGCAAGAAATTGCCAGTAGATAAAGAGGTACTGCTTCGGCAGGAAAGGTAACAGGGTTCGGTGCACTCTGGTGTCTAGTCCTGCCTGCCACATGACCACGGAAACGTCCGCACATGCAGACAGCTCTGGCTTTTGGGCTGTAAACGGAGATGAGCACCAAATCCTAGAGTTGGATATAACTGGCTTTCCAGCAAGGGTGATGTCTGCATATCTCAAGTTAGGGGACTAGATGGGGGCTCTCTAAACTATATTTTAAGATGTTTGTTTTTTTGTAGTAGTACTAGTTGTGGTTCCTTTCATGTCCCCAAAAGCTGGGACAGAGACAGGCGCTCAATCCGTCATGGAGTACCCAGGTCTCGAACTGCCAACTTGCCGTCCTTCCAGCTAACAAGGCGAGCTTCTTAACCACTGCAGCCCCTCTAATAATTTCATGTCAGAAATTATTCCCAGGGAATACAAATGATCACACAGTGGGATTTGAACCCAGAGTCCTTATTGCCTGGTTAAATAGACACTGTTGAGAGAGAGAGAAAAAATGAGATTTGAAACCTGGCAATTCCAGGGATATGAAAGGCAGAAAATCCGGCCAATGCCTTTATCTCACTGAAAAGGATGCTTAAAGGCTTCCGATTAATTTGCTCAGTCATTCACAGGGAAAGGCAAGGTCTCATTGACCCTAAAGCACTTAGAGAAATTTGTTTCCCAGGGCATCAGAGAGGCGGAAGATGATGGAGCGGTTTTCTCCCTCTTAAAGAGACAGTACTGTACCTTCTTCCGGGCTCACTCGGATTCTGCCTCTGGCCAGGCTGAAACAGATCCGCCTCATGCACAAGTGCTGAGGACGCCAGGCTGGTTCAGCACATCTGGCTGCCTGCAGACACACGCACATACATTGGGATGACAAACGGCTGAGTCCGCTTTGACTTTGTCGACAATAATGGGGGTGGAAGTGATGGAAAGGACTGTGATTGCTTAGTGTGGTGACGGCGAACCCTTGGCACTCCAGATGTTCTTGGACTTCAATTCCCAGAAGCCCTGATCACCAGGATTGCTAACTTGGGCTTCTGGGAATTGAAGTCCAAGAACGCCTAGAGTGCCCAAGTTCGCCATCACTGGCTTAGTGGATGAGACGGTGAACTGGAAGGTCGGCAGGTCAGCAATTCGACACCCGAGTGTCAGGACTGCAGTGGCTCAAGTGGTTAAGATGCTGAACTTGAAGTGGGTAGGTTAGCAGTTCAAGACCCGAGTGCTGCATGACAGAGTGAGCTCCCGTTTCTGCCCCAGCTCCTGCCAACCTAGCAGTTCAAAAGCAAGACGTTGCAAGCAAATAAATATAGGGACCACTTGGGTGGGAAGGTAACAGCATTTCATGCACTCCAGTGTTTAGTCGTGCCTGCCACACGTCCACGGAAACATCTGCAGACGCAGACAGCGATGGCTGGCTCTTTGGTTGTAAATGGAGATGAGCACCGAACCCTAGAGTCGGATATGACTGGCTTTCAAGCAAGGGGGGCCTTTGCCTTTACTAAATTATGGGAGATGCAATACGGGCAAACATTTTGGCAGGATGCTCAAGAGAGAACATAGAGCCGACATTGAAAAACCAGAGACGGGTTTCTTTGGAAACCTCTTTCTTTGATCCTGGAACATCAATGATTTTTAGACATTCTTATGTATTTCTTTTTAAAAATATATATTAATAAAAAAAATCTAACACCACCAACAAATAGAATCTATACAAGAATATGCAGCTTTTTGTATATACATACATCTTAAATACTAATTTTACTACTTCTTAACTCTGAGCAGAAACATTCCATTTAAAAATATATTTTAACTTCCCTCATTTTAACTTCTGTTCTTTTTTTGCTAGCCTTGGACTGTAACAAATATTGATTTTTTTGATACTTTGGGTTTATTCTTGTCTTGTATTAATTACATTTCTTTTTTTAAAAAAAATAATAATAAACCTCTAACATAAACAACAAATGTAATCTATACAGGAATATGCAGCTCTATGTGTGTGCGCGTGCGCACGCACAAAGCATGGTGAGAGTCTGCGTCTCTGCTTTACCCACACTGCTGTTTGGGACCACAACACCCATCATGTCAGGGGTGATGGAAATTGTGGTCCAAACTCTGTGGGAATGAGCGGTGGCATGGAGAAGGCTGAGTTAAGTGAGTAAAGCGGGGATTCTCAACCTGCTGTATGGCCCTCGAAGTTGTCGGAGGAAATGTGATCTGGCCTCCGGCTTAAAAAGGTTGAGAACTCATGGAGTAAAGGATTGCCATTTTGCCCTGCCTGCACAATGGGGGTGGCCATTTTGCCCCAACAGCATCAAAGGGGACAGTCATTTTGTTTCACAAATGCCCTTGGCAGGGTAGATGGGCCCACCTGAAATAGTGCTGTGGTCCAGATCTGGCCCATGGTGGACCTTAAGTTGGGAACCCCTGGCCCATAGAGTTCACTAAGGTCAATGTGGCAGGACAGACGTGTGATTGCTTTGCTTTTGCCGTGATCTGAATAAATAAGAGGAAATCAAATAACGAATCTCTTTGCATTAGCAGTTTTTAATGGCTTTGCCAATCCGTTCTGGATGTCCTTGCCGTTCTAAAGCCAGCTTCTAAATAAATAAATAAAACCAAAATAGACCTGTGTGCTTTTAATTTAACTCTGTGCCTGCTTTATTAGCGAATACAGTATTGTAGTTGCTCTTAAGTGAGTCGTTGATGGGCAGAATGAAATTAGCAGAGAGTGAGTGGAAAAGAATCGTCCCACTGCATTCACAACAGACATGAAGTAAAGGGAAAGGCCGCCCTTGCTCGAAAGCCAGTCATATCTGACTCTAGGGTTCAGTGCTCATCTCTGTTTATAGCCAAAGAGCCAGCGCTGTCTGCATATAAATTGAATAAATAATAATAATAATAATAATATGCAGACATTTCTGTGGACATGTGGCAGGCATGACTCAGTAACCCTAAAAATGTATTTTTTGGAATAGTAGCTGTGTCAGTCTGTGGTTCAGACATATCAGAAAATAAAACAAAATAAACAAAACAAAATTAAAAACACTGTAGCACTTTAAAAACTAATTGCTATATTTTTTAAAAAAAATATAGCAGTTAGTCTTTAAAGTGCTACAGTTTTTTTATTTTGTTTTGTTTATTTTATTTTGTTTTGTTTTCTGATATGCCTAAAAATGTATGTTATTTATTTATTTATTACATTTTTTCACCAACCATCTGCAGGACATCTAATTCCCCATTCTGGGTGGTGCGCAGACAAAGAAACGAAAGCCACAGAATGGAACAAACAACCAAATAAAATAAACAACAGAATAAATACCGGGGGGGGGATACAATACAGTCAAACCTCGAGATAAGAACGGCTGGACTGAAGAAAAACTCGAGATACATCTGGAAATCTCAGGAAAAAATTAGGTTCAAGATACAAATTTTTAATAGGAATTTTTTGAGATACAAAATTCAATGCATCCCAATGGGAAATTGCATCCAATGCATTCCTATGGAAAATTGCATTCAATGCATTCCTATGGGTAATTCAAGATAAGAATTTTTCTAGCTACAACCAACCTTGACGAACAGATTGAATTCGTATGTAGAGGTTTGACTGTACCTGACCTGAAATACTCCTGGTGCCCCCCAGAGGCAGGCAGAGGCGATGGGAAGGTATGGGATTTCTCCCCCCCCCCCAAGCCCCCAATAGGCACCCCTACACTTCCTGTCCACAGCCCTCCCAAGGATCCCAGCACACCCCTGGAAGTGTCTTGTGGTGGAGGAGGGGCAAAATGGCCATCCAGCCCTCAAAGCTGTCTGAGGGAGCATGACCCGGCCCACGGCTTTCAAAGGTTGAGAACTCCTGGCCCAGAAGGTAAGTGTTTTGTGATCCGTGCTACCTGATGTCAGTAAGACTGGATTTCTGATGTATAAATTAACAGTGACGGACTCCTTACTGAGAGACCTGATGGTTGACCAGCCAGTTACACATCATCACCACCTTCTTCTTGTGCCGCATCTGATTCCAAACATTGGCTCTCCTCGTGGCGATCAGCCATGAAGCTTGTGCTGGGGACCATATAATGTAGTGGGTTTCCTTGTCACAGCATGACACCCATAACATCCAGTTCCATGAGTCCATCTCTGGTCCTGAGCCCTTTTGGCACGCAAAGTCCTTCTCATCCCCAGGCCGGGATGGATGAAGCTGCTGCCCTCCATCAAGATGGATTCAAGTGGGATTTCATCCACTTGGGGACCATCACCCTTCCCTGTGGACTTGACCAGCCATCTGGGAGTCGAAGTCCCCCTGTGGGGCTTGAGCCCGATCCCTTTTTTAATTGCCGAAGAAGTGGATGGAAAAGTTTGAGCACACCTTGACTGCTGAGCGGTATATGCGAAGCAAAGCAATCCATGCTTCTGTCCCACCCCATATGCGCGTTTAATGCACTCTCTGGGCAGTTCACAAGTTAACGAGCATCTTGCCCCCAACATGCTTGGTCCTCATTTGACCTCAGAAGGATGGAAGGCTGAGTCAACCTTGAGCCCTGGTCAGGCTCGAACTCATGACCTTTTGGTTGCAGGACAGCAGCTAAACCACTGCGTCACCAGGTATATCCCATGGTTCAGAAAACTCCCATCGGTCGAATCCACCAACCATGCGCATGCAACCTTGCAGCACTGCAGTGAGTGATATTTTCACTGCATCATCAGCTGCATCTCTGGCAAATGCAAAGCCCAGTTTCCAAATGCAGATTTCCTATGGCGCAGCATTTCATCTTGGCTTATTATCTTGGGCCTTCTTCTCCATTCGGTCCGCTTTGATTCCTCCCTTCTTGTCTTTTAAAAAGTACATAATAAGAAATATATTTCTATCATCGTCATCTTCATCGTCATCAATTTATTTATTTATTTACTTATTTATGCATGCCCTGGTCCCACTCCTTTCAATTGAACTAATTCATACTCAATAAACTCTCCCAAACTCTCTTTTAAACCGTTCCTTTGATTATTCCTTTCTTTAATTTTAAATCACACATCACTCTACTGTATGGGCACATTTCACTTCCACTTCCGGGAGTGACGAGGGCGGTGTGGGCCGGATGAATTGGTGTCAGGAGACAGATCCAGCCCATGGGCCATAGTTTGGGCACCCCTAGTTTAAGCAGAGAAAATGGCAGCCTAAAAATCTATCTCATCCTGTTGCAAAACAGTGCAAGGCGCATTTTGCTTCCGCTTCCGGTGGGAGGAACCATGTGACCGGCCCGCTGAACCACGTGACCGGCCAGCTGAACCGCAAGACCGGCCCATGGACCGAAAAGTTTGGGCACCCCTGATTTCTTGACATATTCCATAATTCTTTGTACCAATCATCCAAGTCTGAAACAAAATATTTTTCATTTTTGAACAATTAACAATCTCACGGTTGTTACCCTCACAACCTTTCCTCCATGTCAATATCCAAACCTTTCTTGTTTCCTTCTGTCTTCTTATTTCCAAAACCCATTAACGATGCTATTCTAGGACATATTTCTAGCTTCAAAGTCAATATTTGATTAATCTCCTCACAATCTTTCTTTACAAATTCTCTTTGCAAATTTACAATCCCACCATAAATTAAAATATCTCCCTACCTCTTTCTTTACATCTCCAGCAATCATTCTTATTTTTAGCGACATAGCAGCTCTGCGTGTTCCGGTGTCTAGTCATGCCTGCCACATGACCACGGAAACGTCTGCAGAAGCTTTCGTCCAAGGGAGACCTCTACCTTTATTTATTTATTTATCCAATTTATATAGCTGCCCAACTCGAAACAACTCTGGGCGACTCATAAAGTTAAAATCCACAATACAATCTAAAACTTAAAAAAAACATAAGCCCAATTAAAATTACTAAAAATTATCCAACACTAAAAACTAAAGGGGGAGGGAGTGATATTGCTCTATAGTGATATTGCTATATCAACCTTTACCTTTACCTTTTTACCTTTACCTTTACCTAGCAAAAAGCTGGCTTTGACTGGGCAGAAAGTGACCAGTTTGCCCATCTAAACCTCAGGTGCAGGGTCATTCCCGTCAATAGAAATTACCCAGTAACCAGGGTTAGTGGGATTTCCTCCCAAAGAACCGAAAATGACGAAGGCTAGCCCTCTGTGCTCAGCCACATCCCATACATGCACACTCTGAACTAAGGACACTGTTTGCTGCAGTGGTGGAAGAACTGCATAGCGCTTCTCGTCTTGCCAGAGATTTTCTGAGCCCAGCAGGGGAGAGAATTGACTGCAGTCCGTTGGAGAACCGATCTGTTTATATTGCTTTAGGAATAAAATTCGTTTGTAAGTGGAGCAAGCCGGAGAACGAAGCCTCCAACCGGCATCCTGAAAATCCAGGTTCGGCAACTGCAGAAGCTGGACTTGGCCAGGATATGACAGGTCAACTCCTCCGTCAGCTCCACTGACTCCAATAGGCGCGAGACTTACTTGACGTTAGGAAATTGCAATGAGAGGAGGACGATTATGAATGGAGGCTCCCCAAATCCCCACTGATTTCAATGGACCTGTAAAATGCAGCTTTGGGGTTTCAGGCTACAAACCCCCCCCCCAGCCCTGCAGGTAGCTGGAATGGCTAGGGGATTCTGGAATATGTAGTCTCAAAAACACATTTTGGGGTTGGGGACTACAACCTCCCATTTCCCCAGGAACCTGGGATGGCTAGGGTAGTTGTGGCGAACCTATGGCACAAGCACCAGATGGGGCACAGAGTTCGCCCCGCCCCTCTGCCCAGCAGCCCAATGGGAGCGCTTCAGTGGTGGTATGTCAAAAATTTTACTACCCCACCATGATATCATCACAGTGTGGGTGGAGCCAACATCATGATGTCATGACATTGTGGGCGGAGCCAAAGAAAAATAATAAAAAATAATAAAATAAAATAAAAATAAGCACGCACACACACACACACATACACCCCTCAACCCACCCACCCACCCACAACACAAGAATAATAAGGAGGACAGCAAGGAGACCGTGCATACGCACCAAGCACTGTAGGCATGCATGCACACCAAGTGCTTGGCGCACATGTGCAGTGAGGGAACCAGTGAAAAGGTAAGCCCTGAAGGTGGTTCCCCAAAAAGCTGCTACTGGTTCTCCGGGACACTGGGAAAAGTTACTACCGGTTCTGGCGAACTGATGAGAACCTGTTACATCCCATCACTGGAGCGCTTCCTCCTTCCCCCCAGCATAGAGTTCGCCCCACCCCTCTGCCCAACAGCCTAATGGGAGCGCTTCCTCCCTCGCCCCAGCAAAGAGTTCGCCCCGCCCCTCTGCCCAACAGCCCAATGGGAGCACTTCCTCCCTCCCCCCAGCACAGAGTTCACCCCACCCCTCTGCAGTGCGGATGGCGTGTTGAGTTTGGGCTCTCGGTTACTAAAAAAGGTTCACCATCACTGGGCTAGGGGATTCTGGGACATGTGGTCTCGAAAACACTCTGCTTTCTTCTCCCGCCTCCCATTAAAGGGAGGGTAAATTTCATCAAGTCATCTTAGGTATCATCAGTCAGGCGTTAGCAAAGCCCGACTGACAAACTGACCCTTCACACTATTGGAAGGAAAGGATCCTTATGGAGAAGACCTGCAGAGTGACATAAGCCACACCCATATTTGAGGGTATCCTTTATTGACAGCAATTAGTGATGACACTTTTATCCCGCCCCATAACACTTTGTGCACCCTCTGGGCGGCTCACAAGGTAATCAACATTTTGCCCCAACCATGCTGGTTCCTCATTTTACCAACCTTGGGAGGGCGGGAGGCTGAGTCACCCTTGGGGTGCCTGTCAGGATCGAACTCACAACCCTTTGGCTGCAGGACAGCAGATTAACTCCTGGGCCACAGGGGTGCCTTTAATCCCCAGAAGAAGCAGAGAGAGAGAGAAAATCACACAATTCTTCAGGCCCCAGGAAGGAAATCAAGAAAATAACACAGAGTTTCGACACACAGTCCAAATCGTATTTTAGATATTGGGGAGATCTGGCCCTTTGTGTGTGAGGGGTTTGAAAGACTGGGCATACATCCCCAACCTTCCCAGTGGGCTCCAGTGCCCACCACCATAGCACAAGCCTGGTTAGTTAGTAGCCATTTCAAACGGGGCAAAATTCACCATGTTTCATGGACGCTGCAGGGATGGACCAAATTACCTTTTGCTTCTGAGCTTGCTTTGCCATCTGCTGGCTGGTTTTAAAAACTGCTAATTTCTCCCTGGCTCCTGGTTGCAACTATTACACTGTATCACAAAAATAAAATAAAATATTGTCTGCTACTTGGTCTAATCCATGTGTCCGATACTAAATCAAGTGCGCTGAATCCAAATCCAATGTCCCATTCTGCCTAAGACGTCGGGATCTTAAGTTAGCAAAACTCACCCTCTTGGTTAGGTTCTTGCCTTGATCACGGGGGTATATTTGCCACAAATGTTGGAAAAATGGTCCAGTTTATTAACACAGCTGCACCTACTCCTCTTTAGCTCAAAACGGACTCACTCTGGCCTAGCTGTACTAACCAATAAGACGGTTTCGCACTAGAGACAAGCCCTTGGTCCGTCTCGACTTATATACCTATTTCTGACGCCAGCTCAATTGACTTGGCCAGACATGGCCAAACGGTGCTGGAACATGCATGCCACCAGGGGACGTGATTCAGCTGAGGCGGTTTAGACCGTGGAATGGCCTTTTTTAAGGCTTCCTCCATACGAATAGGAGTTCATTTTTTGAATAATAAGAATTATATGTCACAGAGGGGTTGGAGGCATCAGGATTTTAGAGATGCTTAGGTGGAGCATGGCCAAGAAAAGGTTGGGGACCAACCTTTTTAATGTTAACTTTTGTGGATCAAGTCCACTTCATCAGACACAAGAGTGAGACTTCAAGGCTTCAGCTTATACACATCAGGTACAGAGATGCACAAGGGTTGCTTGGCGTAACGGATAAGTTTGTACATCAGTGTGCTATTTACTACCAGTAATAACATAAGATCAGTGTGGCTATTTATAACAGTAACGACAGAAGATTCCTATTGGCATTTGGACTGGCTACCGTGAAGCTTGGTTCTGTTGAGTTGTAAATGTTTGGTTGATGGATGCAAAATAAACATTCTGGCATTACACATCATCTAATGAGTTAATTGTGTCAATTAATAATCTGTGTCTGATCCTGGGCACCACACTTTATAAAAGATGCTAACAAATTAGAGCAGGTGATAAACAGCGTTCCGTGAGCTCTAGTGTCTAGGCATGCCTGGCACATCCATGGAAATGTCTGCAGCGCTGACTCTTTTGGGTATAAACAGAGATGAGCACTGAAACCTAGAGTAGGATACAACTGGCTTTTGAGCAAGGGCAACCTTTACCTTTATGTTAGAGAAATAGGCAACAAGGAGGACTGGAAACCAAGCCACACCTAGGAGGAAAGGCTGAAGGAACTGGGCATGTATAGCTTGAGAAAAGGAGACGGAAGATGATGATATCACTCTTCAAATACCTGGAAGACCACCTTAAAGAGGAAGGGAAGTATCTGTTCTCCATCATCCCAGAGGGCATTGAGCAGGGGGTTGGGCTGGATAGCCTTAATGGCCCCTTCCAGCGAGGTATGTCTATGGTTCTATAATATATGACATTCTGGAAGTCCCAAATCAGGTGAGAAAGAGAACACGGTTAACCACTGTATTGTACTAGACCGGAAGTTCTCAACTTTTTAAAGCCGGGGGCCGGGTCACGCTTCCTCAGACAGCTTCAGGGGATGGACGGCCATTTTGCCCTTCATACACCACATGGCACTTCCTGGTCTGGTGGAGGCAGTGGGGGCCACGTGAAATGGCGCCATGGACCACATCTGACCGCAGGTTGAGAATCCCTGCACTAGACACCACAGTGATATAAATCTAAATAAATAAATAATAAAAGCCACCATCCTATGAGGCTATTGCGAATGAAGGTCTGAAGCAGGATCCTTTAGCAAACGGCGCAACTGTGATTCTTAGACATGTTCTTTCGGCATGCTCATCCCTAACCGGCAGGAAAAAAGAAGCACAAAGACATGTCTGTCGCAGTTTCATCCTAGCGCCGTCCTCTCCTGACCCCAAGCATCTTGGCAGCTTAATCTTCGAAGAAAAAGAGGTCAGCGAACTAGATCCAGAAAGGGATGGATATTTTGCCGGCTAAGCCCGCAGGAAGAGCAGCGTCAGCGGTCTTGACGGTTTTGTGCTTTGGAAAGGGCTTTCCAACCCCGCAAAGGGAAATCAAGCTGGTGGAGAATAACCCCCTGCTGTTAGCTTCTCTTCTTTCCTGGCCCGCTGGGCACAATTTCAGAATAAACAGGAGGGATGAGCTTGGGAAAAGGAGCAGAGGGATTCAATCTAAAATATCTGGCCACACTTTTGTCACCTGAAAACTCTCTGAATGGGATCAGTTCTTAGGTTCCTTTAATCTAGGGGTGTCCAAACTACGGCCCACAGGCCAGATTTGACCCCCGATGCCAAATCATCCGGCCTGTGCCGCCCTCATTGCTCCCAGAAGCGGGGGTGTTTTACTTCCGCTTCTGGCAGTGACGAGGGTAGCATGCGCTGAATGAATTGGCATCGGGGGCCGGGTCCGACCTGGGGGCCGTAGTTTGGACACACCGGGTTTAAAAAGAGAAAATGGCAGCTTACCGGTAATATCTGTCTCATCATGTCAGTGTTACCCCAGATCGGAAATTACCCTATTATTATTATTATTTTATTTTCAATAAAATGCTTTTCTCTTTTTCATTTGCCCCCCTCCCAACTGAAAATGCTAGGCTTATGTACACACAAACCACTACACTAAGACACACCCACTTTGCAGGTAGATAAATGCAAAGATTTATTCTTCTAAATCTTTTTACACCATTCATCCGGATAGGAATAGACCGGCCCATTCAATTGCATGGCAGTAGACAGAAGTGCCTGGCAGACAGTACTCCATGGGGTTGCAAAGGGTCCGAATCAACTGAACAACAAAAGACCAAATTCACTCTGACAGAGGCTACTGTATTGACTGGTCCTTACCTCCTCCAACTATGCTTTCCTGGAAATTGTAATCTTTTTTTTTTACCAATCCCACTACTGTATTTACATAAACACTTACTATTGTAGCCCAAAATTGATTTACTAACCTACAAAATGACCACCTGTTGCTAGGTTATTGTTTCTCTGTAAACTTTATTGTAACAGTAGATAGATGATAGGATTAGTCAGTATTGGTAGAACTGTATACTGTAAACAAGCAAATCCAGTATCCTTTATTAACTCATTAGTCATTTGTCCATATCAGATTAAAATGTGAAAAATATATTAGGTAAAGTATGATTACAAAAAAACAGAATAGAAAAAGGTCAAAAAGTCGCTTCTTGGCCTTTTGGCTAAGACCAAGTGTAGTGTAAATAAACAGATCAGTCCAAGCAAAATTCATTTCTTAATTTTAAAAAAATCCATGTATTAATTTTTTTAAAAAACCATTTATTAAGCAAAAAGTCAATTTAACTTGTGAACCACCCAGAGAGTGCACTAAGCTCTATGGGGTAGGATATAAATGTGATGGCTTTGCTTTTTTTTTATTAATTAAAAACCATTTATTAAATTTTAAAAATTCATTTTTAATCAAAAGTCCATTTATTAATAATAAAAATCCATTTATTAACAAAAAAACTATTTATTAATAAAAAAATCAATTTAACTAAAAACTATTTAACTAAAAACTATTTATTAATCAGAAATCCATTACTTATTTAAAAAATCATTTATTAATAAAAAAATCAATTTATTATAAAAAAACTATTTACAGTATTAATAAAAAAATCCATTTAACTAAAAACTATTTAACTAAAAACTATTTATTAATCAGAAATCCATTACTTATTAAAAATCATTTATTAATAAAAAATCAATTTATTAACAAAAAACTATTTATTAATAAAAAAATCCATTTAACTAAAAACTATTTAACTAAAAACTATTTATTAATCAGAAATCCATTACTTATTAAAAAATCATTTATTAATAAAAAATCCATTTATTATAAAAAAACTATTTACAGTATTAATAAAAAAATCCATTTAACTAAAAACAATTTAATTAAAAACTATTTATTAATCAGAAATCCATTACTTATTAAAAAATCATTTATTAATAAAAAATCCATTTATTAACAAAAAACTATTTATTAATAAAAAAATCCATTTAACTAAAAACTATTTAACTAAAAACTATTTATTAATCAGAAATCCATTACTTATTAAAAAATCATTTATTAATAAAAAATCCATTTATTAACAAAAAACTATTTATTAATAAAAAATCCATTTAACTAAAAACTATTTAACTAAAAACTATTTATTAATCAGAAATCCATTACTTATTAAAAAATCATTTATTAATAAAAAAATCCATTTATTAACAAAAAACTATTTACTAATTTAAAAAATCCATTTAACTAAAAACTATTTATTAATCAGAAATCCATTACTTATTTAAAAAATCATTTATTAATAAAAAAATCCATTTATTATAAAAAAAACTATTTATTATTCCAAAAAAATCAATTTATTAATAAAAATAAATAAACGGCCGGCTGCTCCTCGGGTCCCCCCGCCCCTTCGGTTCCACAACAACCCGACAAGGCAGGCTGGCGGACTTCCGCCCGGTTCTGAGGGCGCTTCCGGGGTGCGTCTCCGCCGACCCGGAAGTACTCCAGCTTGGCGTCGTCGTCCTTCCCTCCTTCTGCACCTTCCACTTCCGGTGTCGCTGGAGCCAAGAGAGGGCGAAGCGGTAGCAGCCCGTGCAGGAGGGGAGCCGAGCCAGGACCCACCGCGACCCCCCAGGTAAAGTTTCCACCTACCCCATAGCCGGGGGGGGGAGGAGAGAGGGGACCCCCTGCCCACCTTTTGGGACCGGTGGGGGGGGGGTCAGGAAGCCCCTGTTTTTGGGGAGGTTTCAATGGGGCATTTCTTTCTCCCTTTCCCTCTACTTGGGGGGGGGGCATTAGTAGACAGGACCCACCGCTACCCCCCAGGTAGTTTTACCCCACCCCATAGCTTCGGGAGGGGGAGGAAATGGGGGGTCCCTGCCCTCCCTTTACCCCCCCCCCTTTTGGGACCTCCAGGGGGGGGTTTCCAATGGGGCATTTCTTTCTCGCCCCACACTTCTCTCTTCTTGGGGGGGGGGCATTAGGAGACAGGACCCACCGCGACCCCCCAGGTGGGATTCCCCCACCCCATAGCCTCGGGGGGGAGGAGGAAATGGGGGGTCCCTGCCCTCCCTTTACACCCCCCCCTTTTGGGACCTCCAAGGGGGGGTTTCCAATGGGGCATTTCTTTCTCGCCCCACACTTCTCTCTTCTGGGGGGGCATTAGGAGACAGGACCCACCGCGACCCCCCAGGTGGGATTCCCCCACCCCATATCCTCGGGGGGGAGGAAATGGGGGGTCCCTGCCGTACCTTTACCCCCCTCCCCTTTTGGGACCTCCAGGGTATTTCTTTCTCGCCCCACAGTTCTCTCTACTTGGGGGGCATTAGGGGACAGGACCCACCGCGACCCCCCTGATAGGTCCCCCCCACCCCGGAGAGGAGATGGGCGTCCCTGCCCTCCCTTTTCAAACCGGTGGGTCAGGAGCCCCCTTTTAGGGGGGGCTTCAATGAGGTGTTTCTTTCTCTCCCCCCCCCCCCCGTTCCCTGTACAGTACTTGGGGGCCCTGAGAGACTCCCAGGATTTCCTCCGTATGGTCCTAAATTTAGGAGCTGGGGGCTTTCGGGGACCCCCAGTGGGTCCCTTTGGCTTTTTTGGGGGGTGTAAGAAGATATTGAATTATCCCCCCTCTCTCTCCGTTGCCAGGTCTTTTGGGAAGGCATTTATTAAGACCTTAATTGGCCCCCTTTCTCTGCTGCCTCTCTTTAAGCAATTAGCAATAGCCATTATTAGATTAATATACCACCCCCTCTCTGGGCGGATTGCAAGATAATTAGCATGTAATGTTGCTGTGTGTTACAGAAGACCTTAAAACAGAGTAATATTGAAGTAAGGGGACTGCGGTGGCTTAGTGGTTAAGACGCTGAACTTGATGATTGGAAAGTCAGCAGTTTGAGACCTGAGTAGTGCACAATGGAGCAAGCTCCTGTTGTCTTCCCCATCTCCTGCCAACCTAGCCATTTGAAAGCAAGAAATTGCAAGTAGATAAATAGGTTCTGCTTTGGAGGGAAAGGTAACAGCATTCCATGAGTGTCTAAAGCAAAGCAATCACACTTCCATAACACTCCCCCCAATAGTGCTTAGTACCCTCTTTTGGTGTTAAATGTCGGGGACTCATTTTACTGACCATGGAAGGCTCAGTCAAACTTGAGTCCTAGTCAGGATTGAATTCACAACCTTTGGGTTGCAGCACAGCAGTTTAACCACAGTGCCACCCTGAACCCTGTCCCCAAAGCTTGTCTTTCAGGAAGAAATTTATTAAGACCTTCATCTGCGCTGTGTTCCCTAAACCCCGATTTGCCCCCTTTTCCTGCCTCTCTTTTGGGCAAGGTGACCCTATTTTACCACCCTTTCCAATAGCCTGTCTTTCAGAAATATATTTAAGACCCTAATTTGCCCCCTTTCTCGGCTGCCTGTCTTTCTCTTAAGAAATTAATCCTACGCGGGTGTGGGATTATATTTGATTTATTTCCCCGCCTCCACTACCCTGTCTTTGTGGAAGATATAGTCTGCATCATTTACCCAGACCCCGATCTGCCCCCTTTCCCAGCTGCCTGTCTTTCTCGTAAGACAGGGGTTCTCAAGGTTTTCGCGCCAGGGGCCGGACTACTCAATCTTAGACAGGTGAACGGGCCAGACACGTGGTCCTCCCCATCATAAACGCTGCCACAAACCTCAGCAGGCACATTTCCCAATGGCTGTTTACGCCTGCTTCTGAGGTCATCGCTGTGGCCCAGATCAATGGTATGTTTTTGGGGGCCGGTGCCGGCCCACAGGCTGTCGGTTGTGAATCCCTTCTCTAGGATATTCACAACCTTAATTGCCCCGCCCTCTCCACGCTGTCTTGTGGGGAAAGAAATGGTAAGCGGTCATCCTCTTCAGGCCCCTCTGCCTGTTGTTGGGGAGAGGGCAGAGAAAGGGATACTAGGAGATGACCCTATTTATGTTCCTTGCCTGCCTTTTGGGGTGGGTGGGTGGGGGTAGACAATTGAACGCCCCTTTCCCCCACCACCATTACAGCAGTAGATGCTTTAAGATTTTGTCCTCTTCTTTCGTGGCCCAATTGAACCCTGGACAGCCAAAGTGAAGCCACTTTCTTGGCTTTGTCGTTGGCCAAACTCAAGTCCTCATCAGTCCATGTTTCTGGTTCTTTCATGTCCTTATCAAACTCTGGGCATGTTGTTGGCCACCATCAGCCCCAACTTGAGCCTGTTGGTCTTGCATTGAGGGACTTCGACTCTCACCCTATTCAGGGTCCTACAAGTGACGAAGGGGAGGATGAGTTCCTCAGCCATCTCCTCCTTTAATGTTGTTCTTTGTCCAGTGAGATCCTTCCTCCATCTTCTAATTATTATTATTATTATTATTATTATTATTTTTATTATTATTATTATTATTATTATTATTATTATTATTATTATTATTATTATTATTATTATTATTATTATTATTATTATTATTATTATTATTATTATTATTATTATTATTATTTATTAAATTTAATACCCCGCCCCAATCGGGGGGACCCGACTCTGGGCAGCTTACAATCTAGTAAAAACAGAAATAAAATCCAACTCCATGTCACTAAAAACAACAGAATTAAAAACATCAGAATTAAAAATCAGCACCGAATTAAGACGACGCAGGACTACACATCAGTATTCCCATATTCCAACCCAGGGAGGCAGTTCTTATGTAAGCCACTTAGTGTGGGAACCCACGTTCCCAGGTCCCCAAACCTGTCCTGCCAGCCAGGTTTTTACGCCTTTCCGGAATGGTAAGAGCTCCGTCTGAAGGCGCAGTTCGGTGGGCAGGAGGTTCCAGAGGGTCGGGGCGGACACGGAGAAGGCTCTCCTCCTAGTACAGGCGAGGTGCGCCTCTCTCACCGAAGGGATAACAAGGGAGCCTCTCCGATCCGCCCTGGTGGGACGGACAGAAGTTCTTGGGATGACGCGGTCTCTTAGGTATCCTGGCCCACTACCATGTAGGGCTTTAAAGGTAATAACCAGCACCTTGAATTGCACCCGGAGACATACTGGCAACCAGTGGTTTTGCTCTTGCATACCCTCAAGAATATTAGTTCTTGCCATAAAGCTCTACCTGGATCTGAGCTGGATATGGTTGGTAGGAAGCTTTTTTGCCCTCCAGTTGTGGTTTCAACCCCCCCCTCCTCCACATATCCACTCTGAGTCAGGGTGTTGGTTGTTTCCCAGTGATACCCCTTGGTTTTGGTTGTATAGACTACTCCGGCTGTGCATTTTGGTTGTGGTTCAGAGCCTTCTGCAAGAACAACTCAGGTGATGCGTTAATTTGCATCCTGTTTCAGCCCTAATGGTTTTTCCTGCTAGTTAACTTGCACATGTGTGTGCCGTTGGCTTCTTTTCAAACTTTGGAGGCTGTGTAATGTGACAACAGAAGCTAGAATGGATTATTCGAGCATGTTTAAAGTGCATTTCCTTTGCCTGTTGTTTGAGAGAAGAGCCTCCAGTTAACAAGGTTTGGGGAAATATTTGTTTTTCTGGTCGCTGTGAGGCTCAGCTTGTTTGTATGGCTTTCTAACCTTTGCAAAGATCACCTACCCAGATTTTTTTTTTTTTTTGCTTTAACAGTTCAAATATTGGCGCATTGACCCTTGTGTGTGTTTGCCTTGGATGTACTGTTAGACAAAGAAATGCCTTCCGTGTTGAAGGATTCAGGGTTGCATAATGTTATATACATCTTTTTGGGGTGTTTTAATTCAGGAATTTGTTCTACACCCTACCTTTCTTCCTTTGACCTCAAAGTGGTCTCATTTCTTCAATGTCAGGTAGATTAGGCTGAGAGAGAGAAGCTCAAGGTCACCCACTGATTTTTATGGCTTACTCTGGGGTATTCTAACTGCTTTAACAAACAAAATCTGTTATACATCTCAATGCATCCCTTATCCCTCAGACATCAAAAGTAAAATGCCTGAATGGAAACTCTGAACCTATCTTTTCAATACTCTCAGTGGAGTGTATGTTGAGTGTATGTTGAGTCGCCACGGCGAGTGGGCGGCAATATAAATTTGAACTAATAAATAAATAAATAATATCTTCTAAGGCAGTGATGGCGAACCTTTGCATTCCAGATGTTCTTGGACTTCAACTCCCAGAAGCCCAAGTCTCTGTGAATCCACGCGAATGGGTTTACTGCTCAGTAAAGCCATTTGTGTGGATTCACAGGGACTTGGGAATTGTAGTCCAAGAACGGAGACTTGGATCCATGGAGACTTGGACTTCTGGAAATTGAAGTCCACCTGGAGTACTAAGGTTGTACGTGCAGTAAACCCATCCGTGTGGATCACAGAGACTTGGACTTCTGGGAATTGAAGTCCAAGAACACCTGGACTACTAAGGTTCACCATCACGGCTCTAGGACAATATTTCCCAACCTTTAGTTCTTGGACTTCAATTCTCAGGAGACTACCGTAAATCACTACATTGGCTGATTAGTACTTTGGGGAATCGAAGTCCAAGGACCAAAAGTTGGGGAACACTGCTCTGGGACAAACACAAATTCGCTGTAAATGTATTGCATGAATGATCCTAAACAGTAGGGGGAAATTCCTAATTTAAATCTCACCTCTAGCACAAGCCATGAGATAGCCACGGGGAATGGACTGCTCTTGATTTTGTCTTCCCTTGTAATGGGAGGATAATCATTTCCATCTGCCCCGCAAGGAGGTTAATCAACATTAGTAAAACAATATGAATGGACTGGCCTGGGTTGGTCTAGTCAGTGCTTTGAAGTTGTATTGGGCCGGACTTCTGCCAAAGTTATGTATTTAGATCAATTTTTATTAAATGTGATTTTGTATTTCTGGTTTCTTAAGTCACCCTTGCTTGAAAGCCAGTTGTATCCAACTTTAGGCTTCAGTGCTCATCTCTCTTTACAACCAAAGAGCCAGTGCTGTCTGCGTCAGCAGACGTTTCCATGGACATGTGGCAGGTGTGACTAAACACGGAACGCTGTTAACCTTCCCACTGAGATGATCCCTATTTATCTACTTGCAATTTCTTGCTTTCGTTACACTTTGGTTTAAAAAGCTCAAAATGGCTTAGTTTCATTCCCATCTGACTGTCTGCAAACCAACACCTGCTTAGTTTCGCCACAAGCACCGTTTTGAAATGGACTACTAAGACACTGAACTTGATGACTGGAAGGCCAGCAGTTTGAGACCCGAGTGCTGCACAGTGGAGTAAGCTCCTGTCTCTGTCCCGGCTCCTGCCATCCTAGCAGTTCAAAAGCAAGAAATTGCAAGTAGATAAATAGGGACCGCTTCGGCGGGAAGGTAAACACCATTACACGCACTCCGGTGTCTAGTCGTATCTGCCACATGACCATGGAAATGTTTGCAGAGACAGCATTGGCCCTTTGGCTATAAACAGAGATGAGCATAGAACCCTAGAGTCAGATACGACTGGCTTTCGAGCAAGGGTGACCTTTACACAACACAGCCGCACTGGAAAAACTCATCAATTTGCAGTGGCTTGAATAGCTTAGTGGCTACGGTCCATAGGATTCTTACCTTTGCTGACATAGAAAATTGTATTGCTGTAAGACGATTGCTTCTTATCACATAAACGTGAACTCATCAACAATAACCAAAATTATTTCTGGGCAAATAGGTGGTAAATGTTTCCCTTGGGGCTTCCTTTCCACGCACAAGCAGTAGATAACTAACTTGAACCATGCGTAAGATATTAAGAAGACTAATAACCTATTGTACTCTTGTTTTTGAGGTCTCTTGATTTTGGGTTCTCCCCCCCCAAAAAAAGTGCCCCCCTCCTTTTTGTTCTATGTTTTCCAGCTGCCTCTTGGCTCAAATATCTTGTTCTTCTTCTTTTTTGGAGCAAATGTACTTTCAGGTTAGATAAATTTTTCACCCGCTACTCAAGCGCTTACTCTGTAATCCTAAATCCCATTTAACTCAGAGGGAAGAAGGTTGTATATGTAGGACTGCAGTGCTTCTTAAAGCTGTTTAATTACTCCCATGTTTCTGAAAGGTGCTACAGTGAAAGAAATACTTCTCTGTGGGCTACAGACAGCTACTGTATATACTCGAATATAAGTTGAGGTACCTAATTTGGGCCTCTAGAACTAGGAAAATAGATTGACCCAAGTATAAGTCGGGGGTGGAAAATGCGGCAGCTGCTAGTGAGTTTCAGTAATTAAAATACATGACAATATGATACAAATTAATTAATTTAGACATTTGTGTGGGTATGTTTTTGAGTGTTTATGTTGACCTGAGTATAAGTCAAGTCCCATTTTTGGACCTCATTTGGGGGGCTAAAAAACCCCAACTTATATTCGAGTATATACAGTATTCATCTCAAATAAAGTTGACCAGTGATGGCGAACCTTGGCACTCCAGTGTTCTTGAAGTCTCAAGTCTCTGTGAATCCACACAAATGGGTTTATTGCTCTTATGGAAGTCCAAGAAAACCTGGAGTGCCAAGGTTTGCCATCATGGAGGGAGACCCATGAATCAGTTGCCAGTTAAAGTTGTGCCTAACACTAATTGTTGGTGGGATATAAATTAAAGCCGGGATTTCCAACCTAAGGCCCATGAGCTGGATCTGGCCCATGGTGCCATTTCATGTGGGTCCCCCATCCTCCCCAAGGACATTCAAGAAAGAAAATGGCTGCCCCCATCATGCAAGCAGGGCAAAATGGCCGTCCGGCCCTCAAAGTTGCCTGAGAGAGTGTGATCCGGCCCCCGGCTTGAAAAGGTTGGGAACTGCTGAATTGAATGAATGATTCAATGATTCACAATTGTATAAATCTCTTTATTTGAAAGGTCTGTTCTGTTTGGGAATAACAGTTGGCTTCAGGCTTGTGTTTTATGCAGTATTAATGTTTTTTTCCACTCAAATATTTAAACACATTCCTTTTTCTGCGGTCACAGAGCAATGTTAAGCTTATGATTTTTAGCTAGTAAGATTTTTTGGCCTCTGGGGGTCCTTTTTTAAAAAACACATCTAAATCAGAAGCAGGGAAATCAACCAACTTTGGGGTTGAATAACCCGTATTTACTTTTCAGTAAATACATTTTTAGACCGAACACTGATGCTTTAGACTTTCTAAGAACCTTTTGAGTTCTTCTAGTAATGTGTTTGCTTGTCTTCCCTTATATTTACGAGGTTCAGAGTTGAGTGTAGTCAAAGTTAAAGAGAGCTGTTGACAGTAAATGAGTTGAATCACAATCTTTGCAGAAGTTTTCCTCCCCAAATAGAGCATGGAAAGCCCCTAAAACTGTGATGGTGAACCTTGGCACTCCAGGTGTTCCTGGACTTTAATTCCTAGAAGCCCAAGTCTCTGTGAATCCACAGAATGGGTTTACTGTGCGTAGGCAAAGTTCCCCATCACTGCCCTAAAAATAAGGGAGAATTCATTCTAAGTGGAAAAAAACATCTGCAAAAAGAATTTGGTGTCAACTTTCTAGTTACAGAGGGGAGCATTAAAAATGTCTGCATCTATGTACGCTTCTATAAAAATAGATATGCTGTTAGAACTTCAGTAGAAAAATGCTGTTGATGTGGCCCAATATTGGACAGATGTCATCTAGCCATTTTAAATTCTATTTTGTTTTTAGATATGTTAATTTTAGCTTTGCATGTTATTATATGCTGGTGGTGCATCTGACACGAATAAAGAAAGTAGAAAAATGTGGTTGTATTTCTGACATATTCCAGATGTGTTTTGACAGCTGGAATTATAGACTATGGTACTTTAAAGAGAAGTAAAATGGAGGGGGTTTAGCGCACTGCTTTTCTTTTTAAAAAAAGATATTTAGGAAGGATTCTTCTCTCCTGTTTTCCCCAGAAGGGAAGTTTCTTCAGAATTTTTCTTTGAAAAGTACAGATTTCTTTGAATGTGAATTTACTTCCTTATAAATTACGAAAGTGTCATTGTGTCATGGATGTTATTGTCCCCTTATAAACTTTAGTTGGGATTTAAATGCTCCCGTTTTAAGGACTGAACTCTGTCTCAACCTGTCCTGCTTTCTTTCAAATGAAAACTGTTGATGCTATGTCATCTTGACTGGGGTGGCTCAAGTAGTTAAGACAATGAGCTTGCTGACTGGAAGGTCAGAGTTTGATTCCCGGGTACTGCATGACAGAGTGAGCTCCCGTGTCTGTCCCAGCTCCTGCCAACCTAGCAGTTTAAAAGCCAAGAAATTGCAAGTAGATAAATATGTACCACTTCGGTGGGAAGGTAAACAGCGTTCCTTCTGTGTTCTCCAGTGTCTAGTCATGCCTGCCACATGTCCACGGAAACGCCTGCAGACTCGGACAGCGCTGGCTCTTTGGCTATAAACAGAGATGAGCACTGAACCCTAGAGTTGGATACGACTGGCTTTTGACCTTTACCATCTTGAAATCTAACATTATTGGGGTGATGTGTGCATTCATTTAACTCTGGGATTCTCAACCCGTGGGCCAGATGCGGCCTGCAGCACCATTTCATGTGCCCCCCTGCAATATAGCAGTTAGTCTTTAAAGTGCTACTGTGTTTTTTATTTTATTTTATTTTATTTTGTCTTGTTTTGTTTTCTGAGATGCCTGAACCACAGACTAACACGGCTACTATTCCAAAAAATCCTGTATTTGAATGTGAGCTTTTGTGGATCAAGTCTGCTTCGTCAGACCACAGAGTGAGACTTCATGGCATTATTTTATACATATCAGATACAGAAACGCACAGTGTCCCTGCTAGGTAAGACCCTTGTGCAGGGGCTTGAGCAGTCTGACCAGGCAGTGTTGCCCATCTCTTGTCAATGATGGGACACAATACATTTTGCATCAGAAATTACTCTGGGTTGAAAGGATTTTTGCTGGAGAAACTTCTCCGAATGAGGCTCCTTTCATGTCCCCAAGATCTGTCCTGAAGCACTTGGGTATCGAAACCCAACCTTCCAGTCTTCGGGCTCAGCGTCTTAATCACTAAGCCACCACAGTGCTGCTAGGCCAGGACTAAAACTCACGTCCTCCGTCTGATCCAGGAGTTCTCAACCTCTTTAAGCCGGGGGCCGGGTCACGCTCCCTCGGACAGCTTTGGGGCCCGGATGGCCATTTTGCCCTTCCTCCACCACGTGGCACTTTCGGGTATAGTGGAGGCAGTGGGGGGCACATGAAATGGTGTCACGGGCCACATCTGTCCTGTGGGCCGCAGGTTGAACATCCCTGGTCTGATCCCTTGGACAAGGTGGAAGTGGAGGGTAAACATCATGGTCCACATAGCCAGTGGGTGGCATGATATCCAATGGCTAAAATTAGTACGCAAAAGGATTTGATTTCCGTGGAGATGTCTACCAACGTGTGGACTCCTCGCTGAATGACGACTCCAAGGTGCATTGGAAAGAAAGGTACTCTCTACCATTGGCTCTGTGGCGGCTCAGTGGTTAAGAAGCTCGTCTTGTTAGCTGGAAGGCCGGCAAGTCGGCAGTTCGAGACCCAGGGACCGCATGACGGATTGAGCCCTCGTCTTTGTCCCGGCTCTTGGGGATGTGAAAGGAGCCTCCTTTGGGCATCCCCTGAGTGGGGCTTCTTCTGCGAAAATCCTTCCAACCCAAAATAATTTCTGACACAAAATTATTATTGCTACCATCATTCCCTACTTCTGGGAGGCATCCAACCACGCTTGCTTCGTCAAGGTCAACAGCTAACGGTCCCTTTCCAGATCTTCTGGTGGAGAAGGATTAAGAATGTGCACTTTGAGAAAGCGTCTCTGAAACCTGCAGATAAGACGGGCCAGTCCGCCACATGCTTTCGTCAGCTAATTCCCCTTTCTGCTTGGTATGCTTATTTTTGTTCTATTTGGGCAGGAACAGTCCCTTCTGTGTTTCACTTCCTCTGTTGACCCTCCGGGGCTATTTGGATGTTAAGCACTCTGCCTACAGTTTCTCTCTCTCTCTCTCTCTCTTTCAGTATCCGTGCGGCAAACCAGAAGCCAGGATGTCTGATTCAAAGTACTTCACCACCACCAAGAAAGGTAAAATTGCACACAATTGCTTGGCTGCGTTCCTCCTGGTGTGTGTGTTTCGAGTTGTATTTGAGATTTAGTTTGTACAAATTCGTTTTCGTGTCAGAGATTACTCTGGATTGAAAGGATTTTTGCAGGGGATGCCCGAATGAGGCTCATTTCATGTCCCCCATTGTGCAGCTCTGGGGAATCGAACCTGGCATTCTGGTCTCCAAGCCTAGTCCCTTAACCATTGTGTGTGTGGGGGGGTGGGGGGTGGCAGCGTTTGTGCAAGTAAAGAGCAGGAAGATAACATTGTTCCTGGGTTGTGCCATTGTAGATTGCAGATCCAAATCTTCTGCTTAAAGCAGTGGTTGCCAAGGTGGGGCCCAGGCCCCACAGGGTTTCTCCAATTCCCAGAAGCCTCAGCCAGTCCATTGGCTGATCAGTGCTTATGGGGAATTGACTTAGGCTTCTGGGAATTGGAACTCCAAGAACCAAAAGTTGGGAAACACCTCTAATACTTAAGCGGTGGCTTAGTGGTTAAGACGCTGACCTTGACGACTGGAAGGTCAGCATGTTGAGACCCGAGTGCTGCATGGTGGTGTGAGCTCCCTTCCCTGTCCCAGGTCCTGCCATCTTAGCAGTTCGAAACCAAGTGATTGTTGTTCAGTGACACAGTCGATTACGACCCTTTGCGACCCTATGGACCATTGCCTGCCAGGCACCCCCTTCCTCCACTGTCCTCCTCACCCCGCCCAGCTCTGTGCCCATTGTGTCTACAATATCATCTAGCCATCTCATCTTTAACGGCCGCCTTCTTCTTTTGCCCTTCACCTTTCCCAACATCAAGGCTTTCTCAAGTGAATCCTCTCTTCTCATTTGATGTCCAAAGTACTTCATCTTCATCTTTACTATTTGACCTTCTAGGGAGCAGTTAGGGTTGATTTCTTCTAAGATAGACCTATTTGTTCTCCTCGCTGTCCAGGAGACTCTCAAAATTATCCTCCAACACCACATCTCAAAGGCATCTATTCTTCTGTACTCATGGTCCAACTCTCACAACCATACATTGCCACCGGAAATAACATTGCTTTGACTATATGAATCTTTGTTTGCAATGTGATGTCTCTACGTGTCACAATGTTCCCCAGGTTTCTCATCGCTTGTCTCCCAAGAATCAGTCGCCTTTTTATTTCGTGGCTGCAATCACCATCTGCAGTGATCTTTGATCCTAGGAAAGTAAAATCTGCCACTTCTTCTACTTCTTCCCCATCTATTTTCCAGGGACTGATAGGGTCTGTGGCCATTATCTTGGTTTTCTTTATATTGAGTCTCAAGCCAGCTTTTGCACTTTCTTCTTTCAACCTAATCAGGAGCTTCTTTAAGTCCTCCTCACTTTCTGCCATTAGGGTGGTATCATCTGCATATCTCAAATTGTTGATGTTTCTCCCAGCAATTTTGATCCCAAATTGTGATTCCTCCATCCCTGCATTGCGCATTATGTGCTCTGTGTGTAAGTTGAATAAGCAGGGTGACAAAATGCAGCCTTGTCTTACTCCTTTTCCTATTCCAAACCACTCTGTCATTCCGTGTTCTGTCCTAACTGTTGCTTCTTGCAAGTAGATAAAGAGGTACCACTTTGGCAGGAAAGGTAACAGTGTTATGTGCACTTGGATGTCTAATCGTCTCTGCCACGTGTCCACAGAAGTATCTGGAGATGCGGACAGTGCTGGCTATTTGGCTGTAAATGGAAATGAGCACCGCACCCTAGATTTGGATATGGTTGGTTTTCAAGCTAGGGAGACCTTTTCCTAATAATCCTGTCTTTAGAAAGCTAGCATGTCAGGAAAGGGTATCCGGGTCTAACTTTAGGATATGAGAAGACTTTTAAAAGAATTCATGTTTAAATACCTTGACATTTGGGGGAAACTTGTGATTGATGAAGGCTGCATTAAGTACACATATGTGCAGTCATACACATATTCTCTGCCCCTTCTCCGTACCTTGAGATAATCTCGTGCAACCCGCTGGCATGCGCTCTGGCATTGAGTTCACAGTATCTGGAGCACGCGGTGTTGTCAGATTGGATTAAGAACTGCCTTAACGAATCTGTCATTTATTGGAGGATTTAAGAAGATACAGATAAAACATTTTTCTCCCCCTGAGGGAGTTTGGATGTTGGTAGCCTCTTTTTAAAAAAATTAAATTATTGCAGAAGCTTAGAAATTATAAGCTGCCTGAACTCCGTGTTTGGTCAAGGGGAAAGAATTGGTTTGCATGTGAAGCGCAAGAAGGTTGCGCAGGCCGCGGGTGGATTTGTCATGCGCTGCTGAAAGCCACTGCAATATATTTAAGGAAGAGAGCCAATTGCTGTAGCATGAATGCATCAAGGAAAATTAAACGGTTACTATTAAAAAGGTTTCTTGTCAATGTTCAGTCATGCATGGACCACAGCACACCAGGACGCCTCTATAGGTTTAGTGTAGAATTATAGTCGGTCTGGGAACTGCGGTGGCTCAAATGGTTAAGATGCTGAATTCAATGACGCAGGTCGGAGTTTGATACCCGAGTACGGCACAATGGAGTGAGCGCCTGTCTCTGTCCCAGCTCCTGCCAACCTAACAGTTTGAAAGCAAGACATTGCAAGTAGATAAATAGGGACCACTTCGGTGGGAAGGTAAACATCATTCCGTACACTCCGGTGTCTAATCATGCCTGCCACGTGTCGACGGAAACGTCTGCAGATGCAGGCAGCGCTGGCTCTTTGGCTATAAACAGAGATGAGCACTGAACCCTAGAGTTGGATATGACTGGCTTTTGAGCAAGGATAACCTTTACCTTAATATTTATTTATTTATTTATTTATTATATTTATACCCCACCCTTTTCCGAGGACTCAGGGCGTCTTACAGTCTAAAAGAGTTAAAACACATCACTTACGATTCAAGATTTAAAATCAAGGAGTAAAAGACTAAAAAGTTAAAAACTTAAGTTAAAAACTATAGTCAGTCTGCTATGTTGGTTGTTAATGCAATGATTAATCCTAATATTTAAAAGAGCTGCTAAAATGGACAGGTTTCTACTTCTCCAGATGACAAACTAAAATCATTTATTCATTTATATGGGAAGAGTGATGGTCCCCAAGTGGATTGAAGGCGATCACTTAAGTTAAGTCCATCTTGGTGGAGGGCAGGAACTTCATCCATCCTGGCCTGGGGCTGAAGATGAAGATTTTCTGTGCCCAAAGGGCTCAGGACCAGAAAGGGACTCGTGGAACTGGATCAGTGGTACGATGGGTGTCATGCTGTGATGCGGAAGGCAGATGAAAGGCCACTGCATTGTATGGTTCCCAGGACACTCTTCATGGCTGATCGCCATGAGGATCGCCACTATTCGGATTGAGATATGGCGGAAGAAGAATTCAGAAAGCTGGTGCTTTTAACACCCTAAGCAGACACCTAAAATTCTGGAGAGTTGCCTTGGATTGTGTAAAACTGGTTCCCAACGTGGGGCCCTGGCCCCACTAGGTGACTTCAATTCCCAGAAGCCTAAAGGTTTCCCTTGGTCGAAAGCTAGTCATATCCGACTCTAGGGTTCAGTGCTCATCTCTGTTTCATAGCCAAAGAGCCAGCGCTGTCTGCTTCTGCAGACATTTCCGTGGTCGTGTGGCAGGCGTGACTAGACACCGGAGCACATGGAATGCTATTTACCTTTCCCGCCGAAGTGGTCCCTGTTGATCTCCTTGCAATGTCTTGCTTTCTAAGTGCTCGGTTGGCAGGAGCTGGGACAAAGACGTCATTCCGTCCTGCAGTGCTCAGGAATCGAACTGCTGACCTCCCGCCTTCCAGTCAGCGTCTCGGCCACTCGGGCCACTGATCAGTGCTTTGGGGAGTTGACTTAAGCTGCTGGGAATTGAATTCCAAGAATCCCAAGGTTGGGAAACACTGATGTAAAAGGGACTTCTTTGGAACCACGGCTCCCTGGCCGATTCTTCACCAGTCTCTTTGGGCATGCTGGTCTCCATAGGCTGATGGAGCTGATATGGTGATGTCCAACGTTCAATGTCCTCCTCTTTCCTCTGCAGGGGAGATATTTGAACTGAAGGCCGAGCTGAACAGTGACAAGAAGGAGAAGAAGAAAGAGGCTGTGAAGAAGGTGATTGCGTCCATGACAGTGGGGAAAGATGTCAGGTACGTTGACGTGGGAATATCCAACACGCCAATGGTGGCTTCCCTTGTTGGCCAACAGGCACCTTAAGTCTGAGCTGAACTTGGGAATCATTGGTTACAAATAACAAGTAGCCTATATTTAAGTCCCTTTTTGCAGTAACTAACATGTAACTGGTGACTGGGATGGCTTAGTGGTTAAGATGCTGAACTCGATGACGGAAGGTTGGCAGTCCGAGACCCGAGTGTTGGGCGACTGAGTGAGCTCCCGTCTCTGTCCCAGCTCCTGCCAATTGAGCAGTACAAAAGCAAGAAATTGCAAGTAGATAAATAGATACCTCTTTGGCACGAAAGGTAACAGTGTTCTGGCATCTAGTCATGCCTGACACATTGACCACAGAAATAGTTTGGAGACTTAGGCAGTGCTGGCTCTTTGGTACGGGGAAGGGTGGTGGTCCCCAAGTAGATTAAATCCTACTTGAATCCATCTTGATCAGGAGTTCTCAACCTTTTTATGCCGGGGGGCCTGGGTCACGCTCCCTCAGACAGATTTGGGGGCCAGACAGCCATTTTGCCCTTCCTACACCCCATTCACTTCCTGGTGTGGTGGAGGTGTTAGTGAAGGACCACATGAACTGGGGCCAGGGCCACATCCAGGCCAGAGGTTGAGAACCCCAGATCTTGACGCAGGACAGCAGCTTCATCCATCCTGCCCTGGGGCAGGGGAAGACTTTGTGTTCCAAAAGGGCGCAGGACCTGAAAGGGAATGCACAGAACTGGATCAGTGGTACTATGGGTGTCACTCTGCGATGCGGAAGGCAAATGGAAAGCCACTGCATTATATGGCTCCCAGGACAATCTTCGTGGCAGGTCGCCATGGGGATCACCATTATTTGGCTTCGGATATGGCAGAAGAAGAAGTATGAGAACTGTCATTTACAGCACCATGAAATATCCTTGATAGGGAGGGACAAAGCGTGGTCGTTCCCTTTGACTTCAAATGCATCAGAAGAAGGGAATGATAAACCAGCTCTAACTAGTCTCTTCCTAGAAAACTCTGAAAGTTGCCAAGAAAGCCCTCTTTTTCAAACCCAGTGCCATCTTCTATTGACCCCGTGTGGCACGGATTATTCAACCCCAATCACTGTCACATTAGCCTTATCCTTGGGTGCTTTAGTCTTCCTCCTAATCCGCTGTTCCCTCTAGCTGTCTTCTCACAGAACACGTCTGCAAATGTATAAATGTGCTCTTTGGAAAAAAAGTGGGCTTAATGGTTTCCATCAGGGTGGGATTTGAGCATAACATAGCATAGATTGAGAATCGTTGTCTTACAGAACCTATGGCACGCCAGCTGTTCTTGGACTTCAATTCCCAGAAGCCCAAGTCCCTGTGAATCCACAGGGACATGTGGGAAACCCATTCGTGTGGATTCACAGGGACTTGGGCTTCTGGGAATTGAAGTCCAGGAACAGCTGGAGTGCCAAGATTTGCCACCCCTGTCTTATACCACAGGCCAGCTCCAGGAAGTAGGGTCTTCTGGCACATATGTAAGCATGGTGGTATAGAAAACCTCCTTGGAATTGCAGTGGCTTAGTGGCTAAGACACTGAACTTGACACCTGAAAGGTTGGCAGGTCAGCAGTTCGAGTCCTGAGTGCTGCATGACAAAGTGAGCTCCCGTCTCTGTCCCAGCTCCTGCCAACCGAGCAGTTCGAAAGCAAGGAATTGCAAGTGGATAAATAAGTACCACTTCAATGGGAAGGTAAACAGTGTTCTGTACTCTCTGGTGTTTAGTCATGCATTGAGTTGCTGGCAGTAGGGTCTATCTCTATGACCACAGCAGGATAACCTGGCCAGACTTTATGACTGTTTATGCTCTTTCTACCTTTCCAGTGCGCTCTTCCCTGATGTCGTGAACTGCATGCAGACTGACAACCTGGAGTTAAAGAAGTTGGTTTACCTGTACCTGATGAACTATGCCAAGAGCCAGCCAGACATGGCCATCATGGCGGTCAATACATTTGTCAAGGTGGGTAAACACAGAGGATCTGAACTATCCTTCGGCCATGAAACCGAACGTCTGGAGTAGATAAGCGCACAGCTTTGACCGTCAAGCTCAAATGGGAGGGTCTTCAGCCTCCATGCCAGATTATCCGTCTCTTGTTTTCTCAGGGTCTCAAAGGTAAAGGGGCACCCTTGCTTGAAATCCAGTCGTATCCGACTCTAGGCTTCAGTGCTCACCTCCGTTTATAGCCAAAGAGCCACCAATATCTGGGTCTGCAGACGTTTCCATGGTCATAGACACCAGAGTGCACGGAACACTGTTACCTTTCCCACCAAAGGCGTACCTATTTATCTACTTGCAATTTCTTGCTTTCAAACTGCTTGGGCAGCACTTGGGTCTCAAACTCCCGACCTGCCGACCTTCCAGTCGAGCTCAGTGTCTTAACCACTAAGCCACTGTAGTCCCTTGAATCTAGGTATAGGTAAAGGTCACCTTTGCTCGAAAGCCAGCTGTGTCTGATGCTAGGGTTCAGTGCTCATCTCTCTTTACAGTTTTTTATTCACCCTGTTTTAAAAGTGAAGGGACTCCGGTGGCTTAAGTGGTTAAGACGCTGAACTTGACGGCTGGAAGGTCAGCAGTTTGAGATCTGAGTGCTGTGCGAGGAGAGTGAGCTCCTGTCTCTTTTCCAGCTCCGGCTGACCTAGCAGTTCAAAAGCAAGAAATTGCAAGTAGATAAAGAGGTACCACTTCGGTGGGAAAAGTTAAACAGTGTGTCCATGCACTCCGGTGTCTTCGTCCTGCCTGCCGTATGTCCACGGAAACGTCTGCAGGCGCAGACAGCGCTGGCTCTTAGGCTATAAACAGAGATGAGCACTGACCCCTAGAGTTGGATACGAATAGCTTTCAAGCAAGGGAAACCTGTACCTTTAAAGTGAAAATATGAGGGTTATTTATATTTTAAAAAATTATTGCCCCAGTGCTGAAATTTGGTATATTCAGTCGGAAGACGGATGAGGATGTATTGAATCCAGAGTCGGCTGGCTTCAGCATTTTGTTTGATTCCAGTTAAAAGAAAACAGGAAGGACGCAAATCAAGGAATCTGCAGCTTAATTGCATTGACAGGATAAACCTTTGATGGCTTCTTGCTTGTGTAATTTAATAGATTACATGGTTCGTTAAGGGCATGCTAGTTCTTCTGTGTCTAGGCCAAACATGAGACTGCCAAAATGAAGCCAACATTTGGTGAGTTCATTCTGCAGTTCCTTTAGCCTGGCCTAGCGCGAGAAAGGTTAGCTAGCAACACGAGGCGGCTGTTGCCCAGGGTACACCCGATTGTGGTTCCAAGAACCTGCAATCTTTAAGGAGGCTGCAGGATGGGGGTGGCCATTTTGTCCCAACAGCTTCAAAGGAGTGGGCATTTTGTATCTCAAATGCCCTTGGAGGGGTGGGGGGCAGATGAAATGGCACCATGGGCTGGATCCAGCCCGCGGGTCTTAGGTTGGGAGCCCATGGGATAAACCAATGATGGCAAACCATGGCTTTCCTGGTGTTCTTGAACGTCAGTTCCCAGAAGCCCTGATCAGCTGGAGTGTTGGCTTGGGCTTCTGGGAATTGAAGTCCACAAGAACAGCTGGAGTGCCAAGGTTGGGCTTCGCTGGGAGAAACCCTTGATGTCTTTCTGCTTGTGTCCCATAGGACTGTGAAGATCCAAACCCCCTTATCCGGGCCCTGGCCGTCCGGACCATGGGCTGCATCCGAGTCGACAAGATAACGGAGTACCTTTGCGAGCCATTGAGGAAGTGCCTGAAGGACGAAGACCCTTACGTTCGGAAAACCGCCGCCGTCTGTGTAGCGAAGCTTCATGACATCAATGCCCAGCTGGTGGAGGACCAAGGCTTCCTGGACACCTTGAAGGACCTCATCTCCGACTCCAATCCCATGGTGAGTGGTGGCTTCCCATCTTGAGGTTCTCCTCCCCAGGTTCCAGAGATAGAGGATGTGTGGCTTTTTTGGGGGACTACATTTCCCATCAGTCTTTGCTCACCGTTGCTGCCTGTAGAATTGAAAACTGCACCCCTGAGAAAGCAACATTTTTCCACCTTGGTTTTCCCCCCAGATTGGATCAGCTTCTTCTGCAGCTTTTGATTAGGCCAGTATTTCCCAAACTTTTGGGTTTTTTTGGACTCCAATTCCCAGAACCCTAAGTCAATTCCCCAAAGCACTGATCAGCCAGTGGACTGACTTAGGCTTCTGGGAATTGAAAGTCCCCCTGTGGGGCCTGGGCCCCACGTTGGGAAAAACTGCATTAGACATATCTCCAAAAAGTCAGAGAAGGAAAGAGAGAATTCCTTTATTCCTCACTGTTCCCACTTCTTTCCTACTGATTGTAGATCGGCAATGCTGGACTTAGACTATAATAAAGATTTTATTCAATATAAGTTGGTGGTTTAGGTATCTGGCTACAGATCTAGAGGCTGGGAGTTCGGTTCCCCCACTGTACCTTCTTGACAGGGGCTGGACTTGAGGATGCATAGGGCCCCTTCCACGCGTTTCTGTGGTCATATAGCATGACTAGGCACTGTTACCTTTACAGCCCAAGCGGTACCTGTTTATTTACTTGCAATTTCTTGCTTTCGAACTTGCTAGGTCGGCAGGAGTTGGGATAGACGACAGGAGCTCACTCTGTCGTGCAGCAATTTGGTCTTGAACTGCTGACCTGCCCACCTTCTGTTCAGCATCATAACCACTAAGCTGCTGCAGAATTATTAGGGAGTATTTCACCCAGTGTTTTCCAGCCTTTGGTTCATGGACTACAATTCCCAGAAGCCCATGTCAGTTCCCCAAAGCACTGATCAGCCAATGAATTATGAATTTGCTAACCTATGAATTAGCTAATAAAGCAAGAGTTCTCAACCTTTTAAAGCCAGGATGTCTGCATACTTTTCTGTGGTCATGTGGCAGGCAGGATTAGCCACCAGAGCACACTGTTTTACCTTCCCACCAAAGTGCTACCTATTTATCTCCTTGCAGTATCTTGCTTTCAGCCTGCTGGGTTGGCAGGAGCTGGGACAGGCGATAGAAGCTCACTCTGTTTGTCCAGCACTCGGGTCTCGAGCTGCTGACCTGCCGACCTTCCAGTCATCACGCTCAGCACCTTAACCACGAAGCCAAAGGTGCCCAAAGTTTTTGGGCTGTGCGCCGGTCATGTGGTTCAGCGGGCCAGTCACGTGGTTCCTCCCACGGGAAGCAGAAGTAAAACACCTTGCAGTCTGTTTTGCAACAGGATAAGCTGCCATTTTCTCTGCCTAAACCGGGAATGCCCAGACTAGAGCCTGCAGGCCGGATCTGGCCCCCAACGCCAATTCATCCGGTCCTTGTCGCTCCCGGAAGCTGATGTAAAGCATTTATTTATTTATTTCATTTGTACCCCACCCTCCTTTGAAGACTCGGGGCGGCTTAACAACTAAAAACAATTAAAACACATACATAAAAATTAAAATTCAGTTTAAAAATTCAGTTAAAAAACACCAGGGAGAGAGGTGGAATATTTAAAAGCATGCCGTAAGGGCGCATTTTACTTCTTCTGGGAGTGATGAAGTTAGCGTTGGCCGGATGAATAGTGTCATGGGCCAGATTCGGCCCACGGGCCATAGTTTGTGCACCCCTGCACTAAGCCATCACATCACCGTCCCTTCACATGCAGCCCAGGAGTTATTCAATCGAGGGAGTGTATTTCTTCTGTCCCCTTTTCACCTACCTATACTTAACATCCTCCTCTCCTTCCCCCCCCCCCCATCAGGTGGTGGCCAATGCTGTGGCGGCCCTCTCGGAAATCGCGGAGTCTCACCCCAGCAGCAACCTGCTCGATCTTAACCCGCAGTCAATCAACAAGCTTTTGACGGCCCTGAACGAGTGCACGGAGTGGGGTCAGATCTTCATCCTCGATTGTCTGGCCAGCTACATGCCCAAGGATGACCGTGAGGCCCAGAGGTCGGTCCCAAAAGCAGGTTGCCCCCCGCCCCTGGCTTCAGCACAGGACTTCTCAACCTTTTTAAGCTGGGGGCCAGGATCACGCTCCCTCAGACAGCTTAGGGGGGCAATTCAAGGCCATCATGAAATTTTCTTTCTTTCTCCCTTCTTTTCTCTTTCTTTCTCCCTCCCTCCCTCCCTCCCTTCCTTCCTTTCTCTCTTTCTCCATCTTTCTCTTTCTTCTCCTTCTCCTTCCTTTTCTCTTCCTTCTTCATGCAACAGTTATAAAGAATAAAATTCTTTTCTATCCAAGTCACTCTCGAGGGTTCTTCTCCTTCCTATGTGATTTTTTTAACTTTTATTTTACCCATTCAATGATCAGCTGTAATTCCCCTGGACCATTTGTTTTCTCGTGGCATGCCCAGAATATTCTGCGTCTTGTATGTTTGGGGTTTCTTAGTCCCTCCTGGCTGACCGGGGGTCCTCGTTGTTGGTGCTCCCCTGCCTTCTGCCTTACAGCATCTGTGAGCGTGTGACCCCTCGGCTGTCCCACGCCAACTCTGCTGTGGTCCTTTCGGCTGTGAAGGTGTTGATGAAGTTCATGGAGATGCTTTCCAAAGACCTGGATTATTATGGCACTTTACTGAAGAAACTGGCTCCACCCCTGGTCACCCTCCTCTCCGCTGAGCCTGAACTCCAATATGTGGCTCTCCGAAACATTAACCTCATTGTGCAGAAGAGGTAATTAGTTGCTTGGCTGCAAAGAGGAAGTGGATGGATGGGAGGGAGCGGTGGGTGGATGGATGGATGGATAGATGGGAAAGAGGGAAAGATGGATGGATGGGAAAGAGGATGGGTGGGCATGACTAGATACCGGAGAGCACGGAAGGTTGCTTACCTTTCCACCAAAGTGGTACCTATTTATCTACTTGCAACTCCTTGCTTTAGAACTGCATCTTAACCACTAAGCCACTGTAGTCCTATGAGCCACAGAAGCTAACGTTAAAAATACAGGACTTAGTCTTTAAAGTACCACAACTTTTTGGGGGGGTCTTGTCTTGTTTACTCTCTGATAAACTGAGTTACGGATGCTTCCTCTTCTCAGGCCAATTAAAAACAATCCTATTCTATTTTATTTTCTGTTTCCAGACCCGAAATCCTCAAGCATGAGATGAAGGTCTTCTTTGTCAAGTACAACGACCCCATCTATGTCAAACTGGAGAAGTTGGACATCATGATCCGCTTGGCCTCCCAAGCCAACATTGCGCAGGTATAAACAGAGTGGAGCACTGCACCCTAGAGTTGGATACGACTGGCTTTCGAGTAAGGGAGAGCTTTACCTTTACAATAACAATAAAAAAATTAGGCATATCAGAAAAATAAACCAAACCACTATAGCACTTTAAAGACTTACCGTCTATACTTGAGTATAAGCCGAGCTGTTTAGCCCCAAAAATGAGCCCCCCCAAAAGGGGACTCTGCTTATACTTGGGGTCAATGACCACAAGGGTCCCAGAAATGCTGGATTGAGATGTGCCAACAATTTAATTAATTCGACCATATTTTCATGTATTTTGATTATAGAAACTCACTAGTAGCTGTTGCATTTCCCACCCTCGGCTTATACTCGGGTCAGTCTATTTTCCTGGGTTTTCAGGTCAAAATTAGGTACTTCGGCTTATACTCAGGACAGCTTATACTCAAGTGTATACGGGTAACTGTTATGTTTCAGTGTGAGCTTTTGTGGGAAAAGTCCCACTTCCATCAGACTGTTGACCTGCCAACCTTCCAGTCACCAAGTGCAGCATCTTCTCCACTAAGCCACCGCAGTCCCTTCCTCTTCAAGGATGCTAAGCCCCTTCCTCTCATCTTCATCTGCCTTGGGTTTTCCTCCATGTCTATTGGTGTCCCAGCTGATCCAGATGTTGACCAGAGGGACCGCCGTATCCCAACACGTGGTGTATCCCCACAGATCCGTGACTGGTTCTCTCCATCCTCCCCTCTTTCCACTCCTTAACAGGTCCTCGCAGAGCTGAAGGAATATGCCACAGAAGTGGACGTCGACTTCGTCAGGAAAGCCGTCCGAGCCATCGGCCGGTGCGCCATTAAGGTTGAGGTGAGTCTCCGCTGGGTTGGAAACGGTGGTAACTAAATGTGCAGCAGGGCATAAAAATAAAACTGATTCTCAACTGTTCTTTTTCTAAAACTCTGCCCGGGTTTCAGAAGGAACCATGCAGATCTGTGGCCTCTGGCATCATCTTTCTGTATATTTCTTATCTCCGCTCCTAGCCCTCTTTTGAACTTTGGGTGTAATGTCAGGGAGAACCTTTATTTTCCAGGCTGCCTTGCTTAGCAGAAAGACCCAGGTTCGGTTCCCCGTGTCTCCAGCTGAAAAAAATAATAGTAACAATAGTCAACAGAAACAAGGAAGGACCCAGTGTTGAGATCTGCAGTTGGTACAGAATGCAACTGCTCAAGTCGTGATGGGTTGTGGGCGTTATGCTCGTGCCTCACCACGGCTTCGGGAGCTGCACTGGTTGCCAGTATGTCTCCGGGTGCAATTCAAGGTGCTGGTCATGACCTCTAAAGCCCTACATGGTAGTGGGCCAGGATACTTAAGAGACCGCATCACCCCAAGAACATCTGTCCGTCCCACCAGGGCGGATCGGAGAGGGTCTCTTATTCCATCAGCTTGAGAGGCGCGTCTCTCTAGCACCAGAAGGAGGGCCTTTTCCGTGGCTGCCCCGGCCCTTTGGAACCTCCTGCCAACTGAGTTACGCCTACAGGCAGTCCATTGCAGTCCTGGCGTTAAATCCTGCACGTCTCATTTCATATGTGCCACAGGAGATGCCTCCGTGATCACAGTGTGTGGGTCACTTCATGGCAAACTGGGATCCACCTTAAACAAATTCACACCAATGGCATTTTTCCTGCTTCAGGGAAAAAATGTATTCTTAGATACGAGTTGCAGCTGATGCCCACGAAACTCTGCAAGGGAAGGGGGGGGAGTGGCCAGCTGGAAAAGGTCAGCTTCAGGTCTTGGGTGTTTTTTAGGAGCAACAGGGTGTGTTTTCAGTTTGGGGGGAGGAATGGTAGGGTTCAAGGTGGTGGCAGTGGTGGTGTGCAAGGGTTTCAAAAACAATTCAGGCTGCCTTTAGCTCCAGGGCCTCTCTTTGCCCATCTCTGTCCGACTAGTGCAGTGATGGCGAACCTCGTCACTCCGGGTGCTCTTGGACTTCAATTCCCAGAATCCCAAGTCTCTGTGAATCCACACCAATGCGTTTACTGGCACTCTAGGTGTTCTTGGACTTCAATTCCCAGAAGCCCATGCCAGCACTCCTGCTGATCAGGGCTTCTGGGAAGTGAAGTCCAAGAACACCTGGAGTGCCAAGGTTGGCCATCACTGGACTAGCGCAAAGGACAGGCTTTGAAGGTGCAAACCAGAAAGTGTCTTGTGGCCTCACAGTTTTGCGGTTTGAGTCCCACCACCCTGTGTGGTTCATAAGGCCGTTTCCCGCTCTCATTTGCTTTCCATCTCTTGTGACCGAGCCAGGAAACCCCTGCTTTTCCTGTTGCTCATTCTCTCCTTTCCTTGTCCGATAACCTCTGTGCTCTTTAACTTCCCCGTTCAGCCAACATCTGTCCCTTGGCAGCAGAATCTGGTTCCTCTCTGCTTCCTAAAGACTTCCCCCTTTCTGTTTTTCTTCCTCCCAGCAATCGGCGGAGCGTTGCGTGAGTACGCTCCTTGACCTCATCCAGACCAAAGTCAACTACGTGGTGCAAGAAGCCATTGTTGTGATCAAGGACATTTTCCGCAAGTACCCCAACAAGTACGGAAACGGGTTTGCTGACTCCCTATTCTCCTTCGTTCCAGCACATAAGCCAAGAAGCCGCCGCCGCCCCCCGCCCCCCGTTCAGATTTTGTTTTGGAAATTGCACCAGATTTTTTTAAACAAGTGATCAACCAGTTACATTATTACGGTCAACGATCAGCACAGTAAAACGAAGGGGAATTTTTTAAAAAATTAAATGCTTAAAATGTAGTTCAAACATACAATAATACCTCGGATGACGTTTACCTCGGATAACGCTAAAATTGCATAATGTTAAGTAATCTGGGGAGGAGAATTGGATCGAATAACCTTAAGGTCCTATGGGATGGACCGCTAAAGCCTGTGCGGTTACAATGTATCTCTATGGAGCTTTAATGTTATCTGATACATCCCATAGGATTTTAACCTGGATCGGATAACACTAAAAATCGGATAACACCAAGACTTGTGGAACCAAGTCTTAGGGTTATCTGAGGTATTACTGTATTTAAAAACATGTCCATTCAAAATATTAAAAATACAGTAATACATCAGATAACATTTGCATCAGATAACGCTAAAACTGCATAACATTCAGCAATCTGGGGGGGAAATTGCACCACATAACGTTAAAATCCTATGGGATGCTTTGGATAATGTTCGCTAAAGCATGTGCCAGTTACAGTGTATCTCTATGGAGTTTTAACATTATCCATTGCATCCCATTGGATTTTAACGTTATCCGATGCATGATTCGGATGACATTAAAAATTGGATGACACTAAGACTTGCGGATCCAAGTTTTAGCGTTATCCGAGGTTTTACTGAGTGGACCCTTGCTTAACAAGCGGCTCGCTTAATTCAAAATCCGCATAACAAAAAAAAAATCCATAGAAAATAGTGGCTCGGTTAACAGAACATTTTTGGAACGGATTAATTGGTTTTCAATGCATTTCTATTGGAAACTGTTTCAGTTAACAAATTTTGGTTTTAAATGCATTCCTATAGGAAATTGCATTCATTGCATTCCTATGGAAAATTCGCTTCACAAGTTTTTTGTAGTACAAAAGGTTCCCGGAGAACGCATGAAATTTGTTAAGCAAAGGTCCACTATACCAATGTGCAGATGTACAGATGGGATACTAAGAATTCCAAGCCATATATATAAGTAGTAATAACACTTCTATAATGCCCCATAGTGCTTAGTGCACTCTTTGGGCCATTCACAAGAGAATTACCATCGTTGCCCCAACATGCTGGGGACTCAGTTTATGACCTCAGAAGGATGGAAGTTTCAGTTAACCTTGATCCCCATCCGGTCCGAACTCACACTATATTGGCTGCAGTACAAGCAGGTCAACCACTACGCCATCAGGACCACCAAAGTTTGAACTTATTAGCTTAATCATTCAAAAACACCTATCAAAACGTTAATTTCTTGTTTAAAGCCCCTGGTTCCCACATTTGATTGTCCAGCGTCTCACACTGTTACAGCCTGACAGCTGGTTCTCCTGGCAAACCACCTCTGGATCTATCCCTCAAATGTTTCTTGAAGGTTGCTTAGATTCCATGTGCTTCCAAAAATGGTCTTAGATGCAAGCGCTCATGGTCGTTAAAGCAGTTAGTGGCTATTTGCCATGGGATCTCTACATAACCTCCAGGTTCAGAGGTCTCCTCTTGGATCACAACCCATCTAGAACATGGGTCTTCAAAACTTGGCTCTCCAGATGTTCTTGGACTTCAATTCCCAGAAGCCTTGAACACCAGGAGTGCTGACTTGGATTCCTGGGAATTGAAGTCCAAGACCATCTGGAGAGCCAGTTTTGAGGACCTATGGTCTTCTGACACACAGGTCCTAAAACTTGGCTCTTCAGATGTTCTAGGTCTAGGATTTCAATTCCCATAAGCCCTGATCAGCAGGTGTGTTGACTTGGGCTTCTAATTGAAGTCCAAGAACATCTGGAGGGCCAAGTTTAAGGATCTATGGTCTTCTAGCCCAGGCCCTCAAACCTGGCTTTAGATGTTCTATGATTTCAACTTCCGGAAGCCCTCATCAGCAGGTGTGCTGATTGGGCTTCTGGGAATTGAAGTCCAAGAACACCTGGAGAGCCATGTTTGAGGACCTGTTGTCTTCTAGCCCATAGGTCCTCAAACTTGGCTCTCCAGATGTTCTTGGACTTCAATTTCCAGAAAGCCCTGATCAGTATGTCTGCTGATTCTGGGAAATGGACATCCAAGAATACCTGGAGAGCCAAGTTTGAGGACCTATGACCCTGGTGGTGAAGCTTGGGATTCCAGCTGTTCTTGGACTTTAATTCCCAGACACCCAAGTCAGCACTCTTGCTGATGAGGGCTTCTGGGAATTGAAGTTCCTGAACAGCTGGAGTGCCGAGGTTGGCCATCGCTGACCTATGAGATAGAAAGAGATGTGAGCTTGTGAATTGTTCCTTTCTACATCTTTGTACATTTCTCTCCCTGTCCCTCCTTTCGCCGTCTATAGGTATGAGAGCGTGATTGCCACTTTGTGCGAGAATCTGGATTCCCTCGATGAGCCTGAGGCCAGGGCAGCCATGATCTGGATTGTGGGAGAATACGCCGAGCGGATTGACAACGCCGATGAACTGCTGGAGAGTTTCCTGGAAGGGTTCCATGATGAAAGCACCCAGGTAGCGATGGGGCTGGCCTGGAGGTGGGGGTTGGCAAGTTCCATATTTTTTTTAACACAGTTCTTAGAATCTATATACAGTGGTACCTTGTTTAAAGAGCATAATGCGTCCTATGGGGTTGCTCTTTAAGCGAGTTTGCTCTTTAAGTGAAACACCATTGAAAGTGACCAATTGTGACTTCTGGTGGGGGGGATTGCAAACCCCAATTTATTTGTTAAGCGAAGTGAACATTCAGACAAAATGCTGCTCTTTAAGCGAGTTACCTTTAAGCGAGGCACTACATTTGCAATCCAAATATGGCGTTCCGGAGTTCAGAATTTTTTTTTAATTGATCTGTTCAAAACTCTGTATAAACATGGCGAAAAGTTCCAAAGCGCATTTTATAATGAGTTTTGAACATGAAAAAATAAATGGTTTCTTTTGCTTATTTCTGAACTTGGGAACATTAAATTAGTTTTCAGTGCATTTCTATGGGAAACCACGCTTTGTATCCTCTAGTGGCCAGCCCTGGTAATGACCCACCAGTCAGCTGTTCCCCCATCAGCTTCTAAGATGCCAGAGCAGCAAAAAGCTGGGGGGAGGGGGGAAATGGTGTGAGTGCATCCGACGCTGGCCGCCAAGCAACCACAGTGAAGTCCACTGCCAGAAAAATTGCCTGTATAGTCATTTTTTCCTTTGAAGCAGTCATTTCCTATGGATTTCTTTTCTTGAAGCGAGTTTTCTGGTAAGCAGTCCATCCGTAAACCAAAGGTTCACTACATATCTTATTCGCTATCTGAACTAGGAACCCTATTTGTTTTGGAAACACTGGAAGCAGCAGTTTTCCCCAACCACCAGCGGTGCGCATTACCTGGAAATCACTTAATTGCTAATTATGCCCACAGAACTTTCCACTGCCCTAAATGAATTGAGATCCAATTTACCGTGTTTGACTTGCATCCAGTCGACAAAAGCTCTTTTAAAAAAAGCATGGCCTGTCATTGTACAGCCTGTGCAAATATTTCTCGCTTCTCCGACGAGGCAGAGAATTTGATTCGGAGGAGATATTAAATTAAGGGCACAGTTAATGCCAGTCGGATGTGGCATTCAGACAGCTTGCCAAGCTTGGCTTAGGATAGTGGTCCTGGAAAACAGCTGTAAATATTTTATGGTGCAATGGCTCTGAACAGTGGATGCTATTTATAGATTGCCAACGGCAATAAAGGTAGCAAGTGAAGATTAACAGGAGGAAATGCCTGCAGACGCTGGCATATAATAGACCTGCCTCTTATCAAATATTGGAAAGGTATTGGATTATTCCCTGAATTTTTCATTCAGCAGGGATTCTAGAAGTTACGCTGGAAAAACCTCTTTTTCTTATGGTTGCTTCGAGGAAGAATTACCCTATTTGTTGGTGTATAACCCCCCTCCCCACACACACACACCTTTAAAATACACTGGAAAAATTGAGTGTGTCTTGTACTGTATATAGTGGCCTATACTGGGATATTTTGGTAATAATGAGGTGTGTCTTGTACTCCAGTGCATCTTATATGCTGGTAAATATGGTAAAACACTTAATTGATTTTGTATTCATCTTGTATTTTATCCCTTCAGCTGCCTGTCTTGACAAGCATGCTAATTCTCTCTATATATATCTTGAACTCTCGTTGTTTCTGCTGTTGCATTTGTCCAGAAAGGAGGGGACAAAATTCTTATTTCAGGAAATGTTCCGGAATTGGACACAGATGTGCCTGAATGTGTCTCTACTTGGGGTCTGACTAGTGCTGAATAGAGGGTGATTAGTCGGGTCTCGGGGACTGCGGTGGCTTAGGGGGTTAAGACACTGAACTTGATGCCTGGGAGGTCTGCAGTTCAAGACACAAGTGTTGCATGATGGAGTGAGCGCCCGCTTCTGTCCCAGCTCCTGACAACCTAGCAGTTCGAAGTCAAGAAATTGCAAGTTGATAAATAGGGACCACATTGTTGGGAAGGTAACAGCATTCCATGTCTAGTCATGTTTGCCACATGTCCATGGGAATGTCTGTAGACGCAGACAGTGCTGCCTCTTTGGCTGTAAATGGAGATGAGCAACGAACTCTTAGAGTCTGATACGACTGGCTTGAGAGAAAGGGCAACCTTTACATCAGTTGTTCCCAAAATAGAGCGCACTTCAATTCCCAGAAGCCTTTGCCATCGCCTAGTAGGACCTGACAAGTTTTGAAGCCCCTTTTAACCTGAGATCTTTCTGCCTTGGGTTCAGGTGCAGCTCCAACTTCTGACGGCCATCGTGAAGCTCTTCTTGAAGAAACCCACCGAGACCCAGGAGCTTGTGCAGCAGGTCCTAAGCTTGGCTACGCAGGTATGGGAGGTGACCTTCAACTTCTCCTCCTTCTCTTTCTCCTTCTTCTTGTTCCTCCTCCTAGTCTCTTATTGTGTCTGGCCAGACATCCCACTTTTGTAATGGAGTAGACCGTACAGCCAGCGACTCAATGCAGAGTGTTGGGCGGTGGTAAATAACCTGACTCTCTAAAGGGACCAATGGCTATGGACGGATGAGCCCCTTTAGGTGGGGTGAGGGTCCCCCCTCAGTGGAGGAAATGCCACTGGAAACCACCCTATGGGTCCCAACGGCAAAATGAGTGGAGGAGGAACTCTGATTCCCAATGGTCATGGAGGGGGAAGAGACCAAGCCAGATGGACTGGCCGTGAAGGCGCATCTTGATAATATCCTCAAGGCTGTGGCAGTCCATTGCAGTCCCAGTGTCAAATCCTGCATGCCTCATTTCGTATGTGCCGCAGGAAAGGGCTCCATGATCATAGTGTAACTTCATGGCAAGCTGGCATCCACCTTAAACAAATTCACACTAGTGGCATTTTTCACACGAATGAGTTTACTGCGCATACGCAGAGACCCCGAAGAAGAGCTTAATGGACCGTAGGGGCAAAAATGGACATTATTAGAACATTGTTATAGTTAACCAGGATTGTTCTGTTTTAAAACGGTTAAATTTAACAAGGATAAAACACTAGCAATTGCCCTTTTAGACTTCCCCATGGTGCTTAGTGCACAAGTTAAGTAATATTTTGCCCACAACATTCTGGGTACTCACGTTACCAACCTCGGAAGGATGGAAGACTGAGTCAACCTTGGTCAGAATCGAACTCATAACGTTCCCTCTTTTCTGCCGCCCCCCGCCCCCCCCCCCCCCCAGGATTCGGACAATCCCGACTTGAGGGACCGCGGCTACATCTACTGGCGCCTGCTCTCGACCGACCCCGTGGCAGCCAAAGAGGTGGTCCTGGCGGAGAAGCCGCTCATCTCGGAGGAGACGGACCTGATTGAGCCCACCCTGCTGGACGAGCTCATCTGCTACATCGGCACGCTGGCCTCGGTCTACCACAAGCCCCCCAGCGCCTTCGTGGAGGGGAGCAGGGGGATCGTGCACAACAGCCTCCCGCCACGGACTGGCTCGTGAGTACACCGGTGCCACTCCTCCTGGCCACTGGTCGCAATAGGAGTGGCACTTCTACATGCCTGCCCCTTAGCGCTTCGTGTCCTCTCTAGACGGGTCACAAGGTCGTTAGCATCCCCCCCCCCCCATGGACCAAACTCGGAAGGATTTGAGTCTGCCTTGAGCCCTGTCAGGATCGAACTCACAATGTTTTGGGCTGCAGGACAACAGTTTAACCACTGCACCTGCAGGACTCCATAATGACTGGTTGCTTACCTGTAAGTCTTGTTCTTCATGGTCCCCTGTGAATCCACAGTCTCTAAAGCCCAGGCAGTCAGGGAGAATTGCTATTGTTATGCCCTTGTTAAGTGTAATTATGTTCTAATTATGGGCTACTTACAGTGTCTGTTTCTGCCCCTAGGCTCGATCAAGTTCTTCTTCGTGGTCTCTGTGAATCCACACAAATGGCTTTACAGCACCATAAACCCATTCATGTGGATTCACAGAGACCACAGGAAAAAAGCTTGATAAGAGCCTAGAGGCAGAAATAGACATTAGAACGGGGACTGCAGTGGCTCAGGTGGTTAAGATGCTGAAGCCGATGAGTGAAAGGTCGGAGTTTGATTCCCCGAATCCTGCACGACGGAATGAGCTCCCATCCCTGTTCGTGCCAACCTACCAGTTCGAAAGCAAAAAATTGCGAGTCGATAAATAGGCACCACTTTGGTACGGACATGTTTTACTTCCGCTTCCAGGAGTGGCAAGGGCTTCATGGGCCAGAATGAATTGGCCTTGGGGGCGGATCCGGCCCCACACCATAGTGACTGGCTCCCTGAACCACGTGACTGGCCCGCAGCCCAAAAAGTTTGGGCACCTCTGCCTTAACTCAAAGGAAGCTTAATGAAACCTTTCCCCATCTCTTCTATTCCTTCCCCTTTTCTCTGCCCCCCCCCCCTCCGAACTCAGAAACGAAAGTTCAGAGAGTCCAGATGTTGCTCCGGCGGTGGCCGCCCCATCCGAGCAGCAGGCGGTCATTCCCACCCAGGGTGACCTTCTGGGCGACCTCTTGAACCTTGACTTAGGACCACCCGTGAGCAGCCCTCCTGTGGCCACGTCCTCGGTGCAGATGGGTGCCGTGGATCTTCTTGGCGGAGGTTTGGACAGTCTGGTAAGTCCCTAAGTTTACACACGTGGCCCCAAATCACACAATAAGTGCACAAGAATTCCTTCTGTCTGGTTAGTACTACATGTTGTTGTTCAGTCGCACAGCTGATTCCGACCCTTTGCGACCCCATGGACCACTGTCTGCCAGGCACTACTGAGTATCGCTAAGTCGCTGGCAGTAGGGTCTACTCCAGTGGTTCCCAACGTGGGCCCCACCAATTCCCAGAATCCTCCGTCAGTCCATTGGCTGATCAGTGCTTTGGGGAATTGACTTGGGCTTCTGGGAATTGAAGTCCAAGAACCAAAGTTTGAGAAATGCTGGTCTACTCTGTGACCATAGTAGGATAATCTGGCCAGACTAGATGCACATCTGGAAATCAATTGGTCTCACCATCTGAAATCTTCATCAAGAACCCCAATTCTATCAACTTTAGGTCCAGAAGTAAACTGCAGAATCCTGGCTTTACTAGTCATTCAACAAACATATGCACACATTGATAGTCTCCTCCTCCTAGGCCAGGGGTTTCCAACCTAAGGCCCGTAGACCAGATCTGGCCTGCAGCACAATTTCATGCTGCCCACTCCTACCCCTCCAAGGGCATTCGAGAAACAAAATGGCCACCCCCTTTGAAGTTGTTGGCATAAAATGGCCACCCTCATCGTGCAGGCAGAGCAAAATGGCCGCCCGGCCCTCAAAGCTGACTAAGAGCGCATGACCCGGCCCCCGGCTTGAAAAGGTTGTCCTCAACTCTTATTTAATTCACCCATCCTGGTTTCTGAAAATGTCCCAAAATATTGTCTATTACTTTCCAGTCTCTCTCGCAATCTCAATGTCCAGGAACTTGACCTTCAACGAAAGCTTAAATTCTTGAACTAAAGATATCTCTCTGCCTTTTGCTTCATTCTGGGTTTCCGGATTTTTGTGAGGTTTTTACATCTCACTGGGTTCTTTCAGCGTCCGAGGCGTTGCCACTATGCTGTGTTGCTATCGCTTTTCCATTTATCTGTGTCTGTCTGAGGCTGCTTTTGTATGTTTTTAAGTCTGCACATGAATGTTACTGGAGCATTCTTAACAAAGAGGTGGGATGATCTCGTAAGCTCCACATTTCTCTCCAGAGCACATATAATCAGGTATTTGTGGACGTTGGATTACACTGCGCAACAACGATTTTGCTACTGGGAATAACACGTGTGCTTTATATGCTATCGAGTGTGCTGATTCCAAATCTGAACTCAGAATTTGCCTATCACGGTCAGATTTTAAGGCATGCGATAGCTGTTCAAAGGGTCGGTTATTGGGTAATGTATTTTTACGTGGGAACATCATAACAGTTGCAGCTACCACTAGGCCTGCTGCTGCCTAAGCTGAATCACGTCCCCTGGTGGCATGCATGTTCCAGCAGCAGCTGGGCGTGTCTTGGCAAGTCAGTGAGCTGACGTCAGAAATAGGGATATAAGGCGAGATGGACCAAGGGCTTGTCTCTGGCTTGAAACCATCTTGGATAGTACAGCTAGGTCATAGCGAGTCTGTTTTGAGCTAAAGATGAATAGGCGCAGCTGTGTTAATAAACCAGACAATTTTTCCTACATTTGTGGCAAATATACCCTTGTGATCAAGGCAAGAACCTAACCAAGAGGGTAAGATTTGCTAACTTAAGATCCTGACGTCCTACGCAGATTTGAACTCAGCGACTTGATTTAGTATCGGACACATGGATTAGACCAAGTAGCAGATGACATTTATTTTGTTGTGATGCAGTGTTAATGATTATACCTGCACTGGCTACCTGTGAGGTGTGTAAATTTGTGGAACCGAGACAACACAAATTGCTTTAGCTTTTATTTCTCTTGGCAAACAATCTCTGTAGTTCTGATGTCGTGTTTAGCATCTGGATCTGTTTGAGTCGGAGTAACCTCTTTCCTCCCTTTCTGTATGTCTCTCCTTTTTTAGAAAACCCTTCCTGGCTTGTGTCTGACTTTATTTTTCTCTCTTTTTCTTTGCTCATGGCTGGCTCTTCTCTCCACCTTGCCTGCTTCTGCTTGAAGATGGGGGACGAATCCGAAGGGGTATGGTTCAGCCCTCGTTATTTTTGTTTCCCCCAAGGTCAGGTCACCTTGTCAGCAGGCTACCACCCCTTCCTTTCTTCTTCTTCTCTGTCCTCTCTTTGACTTGTCCCCGTGGGAAAACCCAGGCTGGATGGCGAAGTCAATTGCTTTCCTTCCCAGTGGTGGAAAAAGCCCATTCAGAACGAGAGCTTTTTGCAGTGGAAAAAGCCACTTCAGAGTGAGAGCCCTTCTTGCCGTGGAAAAAGCCCATTCAGAGCGAGAGATGTTTGCGGTGGGAAAATCTAATTGAGAACATTTTGCAGTGGAAAAATCTTATTCCGAGTGAAAGCTTTTTGCAGTGGAAAAAAAGCCAATTTAGAATGAGAATGGGGGAATTTTTGATGGTATCTCTAATGATCTCAGTGACAGTGGGCATTGTCTGTATGATTATTTTTTAATTTGTTCACATGTCTTATGTAATTTCTGTTAAAATACACAAAGGGATAGGGCTGCCGTCCTGATTCTTCCCCTCTTGCTCTCTCAAACCCAGATGTTCTACCTTAGGGTTCTTGAATCTTGTTGACATCTTGGCCTCTTTGCCCCCGCAGATGGGTGGTTCCAGCTTCACGGCCCCCAGTGCAGTCATGCCCTCAAACCTGGGGGCACCCCTTGGAAGCACAGGCTTGGGAGACCTCTTTGACCTAGCAGGCGGTGTGGGCAGCTTGTCGGGATCCTACGTGGCTCCCAAAACGGTGAGTACGATGCTACCTCCGAGGAGCACTGGTAAATGAATGGGTACAAGGCTGGGCCCTGCTCCATAGGTCCTCAACCTGGCTCTCCAGATGTTCTTGGACTTCAATTCCCAGAAGCCCTGATCAGCAGGTGTGTTGACTTGGGCTTCTGGGAATTGAAGTCCAAGAACACCTGGAGAGCCAAGTTTGAGGACCTATGACAGTGATGGTGAACCTTGGCACTCCAGTTGTTCTTGAACTTCAATTCCCAGAAGCCCAAGCCAACACACCTGCTGATCAGGGCTTCTGGGAATTGAAGTCCAAGAACATCTGGAGAGCCAAGTTTGAGGACTGATGGTCTAGACCAGGGTTCTCCAAACTTGGCTCTCCAGATCTTCTTGGATTTCAGTTCCCAGAAGCCCTGATCAGCAGGTATCTTGACTTGGGCTTCTGGGAATTGAAGTCCAGGAACACCTAGAGAGACATGTTTGAGGATCCTTGTCCTAAACAACTTGGACAGCTTCTCTTCACCTGCTGGAGATTTCTTTGGGTTGGTGGCACTTTTTATGGCCAATATCACACCTGGCAGGACTTGTTCTCTTTAACCCCATAGTAGTAGATGAATAGTAATGAAAACTCTACAACAGACATCATCCCTGTTAGGGATGGAGAACCTGTGACCCCATCTGAAGCTCATGGACTTCATCTCCCATCAGCCACTGCCACTGTGGCCAAAGCTCAGGAACAGTGGGAGTTGGAGGCAAGTAATGCTGCTACTTTTCTGACTGAAAGGGTACATATTTATCTGCTTGCAATTTCTTGCTTTCGAGATGGCGTTGGCTCTTTGGCTGTAAACGGAGATGAGCACTATCCGCTAAAGTCGAACACAGCTGGCTTTTGAGCAACGGCAACCTTGAGCAAGGTAAACGATGCCCTTGCTAGAAAGCCAACCGTATCTGGCTCTAGCGGGTCGGTGCTCATCTCTCTTTATTGCTGAAGAGCTAGCACTGTCTGAGTATGCAAGCGTTTCAGTGGCCATGTGGCAAGCATGACTAGACGCCGGAGTGCACGGAATGTTGTTACCTTTTCTGCCGAATCACTGCCTACTTGCAAATTTTTGCAAGTTTCTGAAGCAACTGGAGTGCCTAGAAATGGTCTGTGTAATAATGAACGTCGTGCAGAACTCAGTTAAACTGTGCTACTGGCTTAGCGTAAATAAGAGCGTTTTACGTGCTCCGCTTGTTTTTCCACGCCACGTTCTTGGCTTACCAGATCCTCAGGACACCAGTTTGTCTCCAGACTCCCTGTAAAACAGCAACCTTCCCTTCTGCCGTTTTAGATCTGGCTCCCCGCTGTGAAGGCCAAAGGCCTGGAGATTTCGGGGACCTTTAGCCGGCAGGTGGGCTCTCTTTCCATGGACGTCACCCTCTCCAACAAAGCCCTGCAGGTGATGTCTGACTTTGCGATCCAGTTCAACCGGAACAGGTAAGTCTGTGCTTCTCTCTCTTTCTCGCTTTTGAATTTTGTGCCTATTTCGCCAGTAAATGAGCCAATGGATTCTGTATCTCTCCACATTCACAGAGGTACCCAAAGAATGACCCGTGGGCCAGATCCGGGCCCCGACACCAATTCATCCAGCCCATGACACCCTCATCGCTCCCAGAAGCAGAAGTAAAACACATTTTACTTTTGCTTCTGGGAGTGATGAGGGCGGTGCAGGCTGGATGAATTGGCATCGGGGGCCAGATCTGGCCTGAGGGCCATAGTTTGGGCACCCCTGGTATATAGTTATCTGCCCACTTCAGCCTGTTGGTCTTGCACTTCGGGCTGTGTTTCCCAGCCTTTGGTTCTTGGGCTTCAATTCCCAGAAGCCTAAGTCAGTCCGTCGGCTGAATCAGTGCTTTTGGGATGTGGTGTCTCGGTGGTTAAGAAGCTTGCCTTGTTAGCTGGAAGGTTGACAGTTTGAGACCCGGCTACTGCATGACGGATTGAGCGCCCGTCTCTGCCCCAGCTCCTGCCAACCTAGCAGTTTGAAAGCAAGAAATTTCAAGTAGATAAATAGGGATCATTTTGGTGAGAAAAGATCTTGGGGACATGAAAGGAGTTTCATTCGAATGTCCCCTGAGCAAAGATCCTCCAGCAAAAAATCCTTTCAACCTAGAATAATTTCTGACACAAAATTATTATTATTATTCATGAAACCTTCCCATAGAAAAGGTGGTGGTGGTCATAACGTCGCCTCTTGTGATGATATTGCATTTCCTGAGTGGCTTTGTTGATGAACAAACCGCAAGACCTCTAAGAAGTTGACTGAAGAGGCAAGATTTCCACCCGTAGCCTGTTTTGTACTTAAATTAACCGGATGATGCTTGAGGATGATGGGGTGAAGAGAAGCAGTTGAACGGTGCTTGTGTGCAGAAGGTCTCGGGCCTTACCTTGATGTCTGCGGTCGCTCAAGTGGTTGGGACACTGAACTTGACAACTGGAAGGTGGGCAGGTCAGCAGTTCGAGACCCGAGTGCCGCATGACAGAGTGAGCTCCTGCCGTTTGTCCCAGCTCCTACCAACCTAGGAGTCCAAAAACAAGAAACTGCAAAGTAGATAAATAGGGACCACTTTGGTGGGCAAGGTAACAGTTTTCCATGCACGATGTCCTTGTGTAATATATCTACGTTCTAATTATGGGGCTATCTACAGTATCTATTTCTGCCCCTCCGCTCGATCAAAGTTCTTCTTCGTGGTCTCTGTGAATCCACACAAATGGGTTTACATGCGTACACACCGCAAACCCATCTCTGTGGATTCACAGGGGACCACAAAGAAGTGCAACAGTTAGAGCTAAGCAGACCTGTCCTTATAGAGCCCTGGGTGGCACAGGGGTTAAAACTGCTGTCATGAAACCAAAAGTTGGTGAGTTCGATCCAGGCCAGGGACCAAGGTTGACTCGGCCTTCCATCCTTCCGTGGTCGGTGAAACGAGTACCTGGCATGTTGGGGGCAAAATGCGAATTAACCTGTGAGCTGCCCAGAGAGTGTGCCAAGCGCTATGGGGGCGATGTATATAAGTGTGATTGCTTTCCTCGTAAGAGAGAGCATGTTTCCGTCTTCTACTTGCCATTGACACTTTGATGCTTTCTCCGCCCATCACCACTGGGCGTTTCCTCTCCAGCTTCGGCTTGGCGCCTGCCGCCCCTCTTCAGGTCCATGCGCCGCTGGCTCCGAACCAAAGTGTGGAGGTCTCCCTTCCCCTGAACACCGTGGGATCAGTCATGAAGATGGACCCCCTCAATAACCTCCAGGTGAGATCTGGGGGAACAGAATAGACCCCCTACCAAGAGGACATCCCACTCAGTCAAAAAGTCCATAATTTATGCAGTTCTTTGCCCTGACAGTGGACAGCTGATGTAGAATATTAGACACGACTCATTTTCTTTTTAGCACTGTTGGCATATTGTGTTTAAATAACCAGTCTGAAATGCTTCGTAGACTTTTAATAATCAACCGGGGCAAAAAGCTGATTTTTTTAAAAAAAATACCTGCAGTTAATGAACACTGCCGTAGTCGGTCCACTGTGCGCTCACAGAAGCTTCAGTCCTGGCATAAGAGAACCTATAGGGATGGAGTTCTCAATCTTTTAAAGCCGGGAGCCATCGGGTCAGGCTCCCTCAGACAGCTTCAGGGGCTGGGTGGCCATTTTGCCCTTCCTTCACCTCATGGCACTTCCTGGTGTGGTGGAGGCGGTGGGGGTCCACATGCAATGGTGCTGTGGGCCATATCCGGCCTGTGAGTCGCAGGTTGAGAATCACTGCTCTAGAGTCTACTTTTGAAAGTTTGGGTTGGTCATTTGTCTCTAGTTGAGTCCTCTTCAGAAAGCTTAGAGTCTGGCCAGGTTATCGTGCTATGGTCATAGAGTAGACCCTACTGCCAGTGACTCAACCTCAAGTGCCAGGCGGTGGTTATCTAACCCGATGGCCCTGAGGACTAGCGGCTTTGGGTGCCGATGTCCACAGGGAAGGGTGAGGGTCCCCAAGTGGATTAAATCCCACTTGAATCCCTCTTGATGGAGGGCACCAGCTTCATCCATCCTGGCCTGGGGCTGATAAGGAGGACTTTGCATGCCAAAAGGACTCAGGACCAGAAAGTGACTCACGGAACTGGATCAGTGGTTCTATGGGTGTCCTGCTGCAATGCAAAAGGCAGATAAAAGCCCACTGCATTATGGTCTCAGGAGAGTCTTCATAGCTGATCACCATGAGGATTGCCAGTATTCAGAATCGGATACGGCACCAGAAGAAGTAGAATAGCCCAAAGGTTTTTCCTCTTGAAATAAGGATTAGAGTTTAATTATAGAGCCTGAGGCTGTATGTTCATGCAATGTTCAAATGTTTTCGTAAAGGAGCTCCATTCATCCCCTTCACAATGTCATGCTCTTCTAGAGGCTTCTGTAATATCATTGGGCAGCTGAGCGGGCCAGACGGGTGGTTTCCTCTGGCGTAAATACTGACACCCGCGGCTGTCGTAAACACGTTTACAACAGCTGCGGGCACATTAACTGCTGTCATAAATGTGTCGCTTCTGGTGCAGTGGCAGGCCTCATGAAATATGCTGCGGGCCGAGTCCGGCCGATGGAAATGATGCCCCAGGTCTTTGTGTCGCTTACATTTCAAACGTCTGTTGTCCTTAAAAGTGCATATTCAATCGTATTGTATTGTGTTTAATTAAGTTTGCCACCCTGATGAGTTAGGGGTATGTGATTTATGGAATAAATGATAACTAAACAAACGATAGCAAGCATAAAAACCTGTTTTAATGCTAAAGCGATGTCTTTCCTCCGTGGAATTCCCACTCCTGGATTCCTGTGCTTTAAAATAGGTTGGTTGGTCACGATCTTGCCTGTCTCTCCCCTCTCCTTTGAATCCAGGTGGCCGTGAAAAACAACATTGACGTCTTCTACTTCAGCACCCTTTACCCGCTGCACATCCTTTTCGTGGAAGATGGGAAAATGGGTATGTTCACGGAAGGCTGGGAGCATGGGACTTTGAGTTGAAAACAGCTCTTAGAAACCTGGCTGGTTGGTGTTGGGGACAGTCATGTTCCCAAGCTGTCGATTCATAGCCATTGCTCGGAGGACAATTCTGGGGTTTCCGTGGAGGCAACTGAATCCTTGTGAGAGAGATTTTGTAATTCTTCTTTCATGTCCCAATCAAAACCTGAACTGCCAAAATGAAGCCGCTTTATTGGCTTTGGCGTTGGCCAAACTCAAGTCCTCATCAGTGCAAGTTTCTGGCAGTCATCGGCAGACCAGGAAATGAGCCGGATTCTGTGTCTCTCCACATTCACACCGCGTGTTGTTGTCCATTAGCAGCCCTCACTTGAGCCTGTTGGTCTTGCATTGAGGGACTCCGACCCTCAGCCTATTCAAGGTACTCAAAGTGACGTAGATGAGGTCGAGTTCCTCACCTACACCCTCCTCTAATGTTTTTCCTTGTCTAGTGAGCTCCTTCCTCCATCTTCAAATTAGGTTTTGCTCTTGTGTACCCAGAGCCTGGACGGACATCCCGCTACAGTAATGGAGCAGACTGTACCGCCATCGACTCAATGCTGAGTGTTGAGCGGTGGTAAATAACCGGACTCCCTAAACAGGCCAATGGTGGATCAGCCCCTTTAGATGGGGCAATGGCCCCTTCAGTGGAAGAAATGCCACTGAAAACCACCAACGGCAAAATATGCGGAGGAGGAACTCTGATTCTCAACGGTCATGGAGGCGGAAGAGGCCATGCCAGATGGACTGGCTGTGAAGGCGTTCCTTGATAATATCCTCAAGGCTGCGGCAGCCCATTGCAGTCCTGGTGTCATATCCTGCATGTCTCATTTCATATGTGCCACAGGAGATGGCGCTGAGATCATAGTGCTTGGGTCACTTCATGGCAAGCTGGGATCTACCTTAAACAAATTCACACCAATGGCATTTTTCCTGCTTCGGGGGGAAAATGCATTCTCGGATATGGGTTGCAGCCGATGAGCCTCAAGAATGTTTGTTCTTGCCATAAAGCTCTTCCTGGATCTGAGCCAGCAGACTTGAGGCTCATCTCCAGAGGATGTCAAGCATCATTGTAGAGAGACTGTAATGGTATAGTTGCATGATGGCGAACCTCGGCACTCCAGAATGTATTTTGACCACCTGCATTGGTAGTTTTGGGGTCTTGGGACTTCAATTCCCAGAAGCTCAAATCAATGCTCCTGCTGATCAGGGCTTCTGGGAATTGAAGTTCGAGAACAACTGGAGTGCCAAGGTTGGCCATCAGCAGTTTAGCTCTTCTGGGCTGGAGGCGAAGGGGCTTTGCATCTTTGGGCATCCACGTTCCCCCTTCCAACCTCCTTGGAACAACTTGTGTCTTCTTTCTCCTTCCAGAACGACAGATGTTCCTCGCCACCTGGAAGGACATACCCAATGAGAACGAGGCCCAGTTCCAGGTCAAAGACTGTCCTCTGAGCTCAGGTGAGGAAAACCCCAAAGACGACCCAAGCTGGTGGTCAGAATACACCCATCCCCTCAGATGGCTTGCACCTGCACGCCTGCATATACATGTCTGTCCAGCGCAAAATACGTGATAAGATGAGCGGACAACAATTTTTTTTGTTTTAAGACAGGGGTGCCCAAACTTTGGACCATGAGCCAGATCTGTCCCCCCGACTCCAATTCATCTGAGCTTCATGGGCCAGATGAATTGGCATCCGGGGCTGGATCCGGCCCATGGGCCAAAGTGACCGGCCCACAGCCCAAAAAGGTTGGGGGACCCTTGTTTTAAGAGAACCAGACTTCAGTTTGGACACAACCCAGTGGATCTGAACCAGGCTGATTGCATTCAGAATTTTAGCAATTTGGAAATCATGACTGTTGCCTTCCAGGCCAGGTTGGAAAAGAGCTGCTTTAGACTCCTTTCTGGGGGAATCAAATCCATTTATCGCCTGTGTTGACACAAACCTTTGACTGTTCTTCTGAAGAAGGAAAAAAATCCTGCTATGTACAGAACTCTCCGCTTGCTTGCTGAACGCGCAGCTGTCTTTCACTTCTGCATTTTTCATGCACCTCCTTGCAGAGAGAAGTCAAGCTGCGAATTGACTTTTTTCACACGCTCCTTAATCCCCACTCCAGGTGAGCGTGACATTCAAGGTGCATTGATTTGAGAGGTGGAGGGATGGCAGGTGGAGTTTTAGCCAGACAGTGGCGTTATTTTCTTTTTTGCTTGATGGTCTTAAAGAGTTCTTGTTCTTTATCCACTCGGCACAATACTTCTACGTGAGTCACATGGTCAACCCAGGATATCCTTAGCAGCCGTCTGTAGATCCACATTTCAAAAACTTCAATTCCCTTTTCAGATGCTTTGGTCAACGTCCAAGCTTTGACTCCATATCACTTTTTAAAGGAAATTTTCATTCTCATGTTTTTGGTTCAGCATTTGTTGTCAGGAAGTAGGACTTTGGCTCACGTGTAGTTTAGATTCCCGCTTCTGAGCTGCTGCCCTTCTTGCTAAGCAACCCAGGATTTTAAGCTTGCTGTAAGTAAGGTAGCGCATAGTCAAGTAAACACTCCAGTCACCTTCTTGTCTTTTAAAAGTATATTGTAATCAAAGTAAGTTACAGAGGAAAGTTTTTCAAAAGTTCAGGAAGCACATTAAAAGAAAGGAAGTCTTATCTAATTGTGGAAGCCCGGGGGGGGGGGGGGGAGGACTTTCTAGCTTAAGCTCCTACATGTTGTCTAAGTTCACAGCTCGCCCTGAGCATGAAGCATCGGATCAAGAGAGAGTTCTGCTCCTTACCTCTGGGTTGTATCTCCTCACACATGTTCTACTCCCTTGCCATTCCCCTAAAGCCATGATGGTGAACCTTGGCACTCCAGAAGTCCAAGCACCCTGTGAGTCCACACGAATGGGTTTACTGAGATTCATCCGACCAGTGCTGCCCTTGTCGCTCCCAGAAGCATTTTACTTCTGGGAGCGATGAGCTGGATGAATTGCAGTAAACTGATTTGTGTGGATTCACAGGGTGCTTGGGTTTCTGGGAATTGAACTCCAAGAACATCTGGAGTGCCAAGGTTTACCATCACAGCCCTAGAGGAATCCAGCCAATGACCATACAGCATCACATATCCATCACAAATTAGATTTCATTTCTTCCTACCCACGGGGCTAGTATGTTTTTGAATACCAATCCTTCTAAGGAATGTGCCACAGGTGTCCCCCGCCCCAACCTTGGAAATCTCCATTTTGAAATTAGGCTAAGCTCAGGGCACAATCAGTACCCTGACATTTGTGAGAGCCAGAAAAATGCCACAATTTCAACCATGATCTGGGCCCCATGAATAGCCAAAAGGGCATCTAGTTATGAATAGTTATAGTGACATTCGAGGTCTTCCTTACTCAAAAGCCAGTAGTGTCCAATTCTAGGGTGCGGTGCTAATCTCTGTTTGCAGCCAAAAAGCCAGCACTGTTTGCCTATGCAGACCTTTCCATGGTCACGTGGCAGGCAGGAACGACATAACTCGAATACTTCAAGGGAAGATCCCTGGAAAGAGAGGCCCTGGACGTAGATGGACTTCATGGCTGAAGAACCTGAGAGAAGAAGAACTGTTCCAAGGTGTTGAGAACAGGAAGACTTATTGCCACGAGGATAGCCAATATCCAGAAGGGAGATGGCACCTGAAGAAAAGTAAAAGTAAAAGCCATGATGCGGTGATAAAAATTGGATAGATAAATAAATTATGTACTTCTTCTTCTGTGCTGGGTTTTCTTGAGGAAGCAGTGTATGTGTGAAGCGGTGTTTTTTTTATATATTTCCCCCCATTTCCGCAGATGCTGTGAGTGGCAAGCTTCAAGGCAGCAACATTTTCACCATTGCTAAGCGAAATGTGGAAGGTCAAGACATGCTCTATCAGTCGCTCAAGTTGACCAACGGCATCTGGGTTTTGGCAGAGCTACGGATTCAGCCGGGAAACCCTAACCTCACGGTAGAGCTTTCTTCCCCGCTTTTGTGTGTGCCTTTCCCTCTGTGCGTTTACAGGGACTTTCTGTGATTTGTGTACTTATTCATCAAACATTTCTTGCTTCTCCCTGATTCCATTCGATCTGGACTCCTGCCTTGAGCAAGGGAAGGGGTTGGACTGGATGGTCTCATGGGGGGGGGGGGCGCGAGACAGTGATTCTGTGGTTCTTTCCTTGGCTTTTCTGCCGCTTTCTGGGACTCTGTTTGCTCTGTTTCAGTGGTGGCGAACCTATGGGACACGTGCCAGAGGGGCCACTGTGGGCATGCGCACCATTGCCTCAGCACGGAGTTTGCCTCTGCCCAGCAGCCCAATGGGAGTGCTTCCTCCCTCCCCCAGCACAGAGTTTGCCTCTGCCCAGCAGCCCAATGGGAGCGCTTCCTCCCTCCCCCAGCACAGAGTTTGCTCCGCCTCTGCCCAGCAGCCCAATGGGAGTGCTTCCTCCCTCCCCCAGCACAGAGTTTGCTCTGCCCAGCAGCCCAGTGGGAGCGCTTCCTCGCTCAACCCAGCACAGAGTTTGCTCCGCCTGTGCCCAGCAGCCCTATGGGAGTGCTTCCTCCCCCCAGCACAGACTTTGCTCTGCCCAGCAGCCCAGTGGGAGCGCTTCCTCCCTCCCCCCAGCACAGAATTTGCTCTGCCCAGCAGCCCAGTGGGAGCGCTTCCTCCCTCCCCCCAGCACAGAATTTGCTCTGCCCAGCAGCCCAGTGGGAGCGCTTCCTCCCTCAACCCAGCACAGAATTTGCTCTGCTCAGCAGCCCAATGGGAGCGCTTCCTCCCTTCCCCAGCACAGAGTTTGCCCTGCCTCTGCCCAGCAGCCCAATGGGAGTGCTTCCTCCCTCCCGCAGCACAGAGTTTGCCCTGCCCAGCAGCCCAATGGGAGCGCTTCCTCCTTCCCGTTACCGTGTTGACACTTTGTGACAAATACTTGGGTTTTCAGTTGCAGTTTCGGCACTCGGTGTCTAAAAGGTTCACCATCACTGCTCTATTTAAACCAGTGGTTCCCTCCATGGGGCCCAGGCCCCACAGGGGGACTTTAGTTCCCAGACGCCTCAGTCAGTTCATTGGCTGACCAGTGCTTTGGGGAATTGACGGAGGCTTCTGGGCATTAAAGTCCAAAAACCAAAGTTTGGGAAAGACTAGTTTAGACACAGCTTCTCGTTGGTAGACCTTGGGGTGGGGAAGTTGGGCTCATCCATCTCTTCTGTCCTTCCTCCCCCCCCCCATGCAGCTTTCCCTGAAATGCCGTGCTCCCGAAGTCGCACAGTACGTTTTCCAAGTCTACGAAACCATCCTGAAGAACTGAAGCCCGCTGGCCCACTCCGGCCACCCCCTTCCTCCCCCTTCCAGAAGTGGTGGTGGTTTTTAACAGGACCATATCGTTCCCCTTTCGAGTGGGCCTCCTTTTCTGTTGTCCGTGGAAGGAATCCCAGTCGACGTGCAAGAGGACCTTTGAAACTTTGCCTCCCTTGTGGAAGTGAAACCAGGCGGCTGAATAAACCGAGAGGGTGGAGAAAGAAATGCTAGAGGAATTCGGAGATCTTGCCGCATTATATCTGTGCATCTGTGTGAAATAATGCTCTCTCCCTCTGCTGATGTGGCCTCAATCTTCTAGAGCCCTGGATTCATTCTTTCTTTCCCTTTCTTTCTTTCTTTCCAGTTCCATTTCTTTCTTTCTTTCTTCTTTCCATTTCTTTTTTCTTTCCATTTCTTTCTTCCTTCCTTCCTTTCTTTTTTCTTTCCATTTCTTTCTTCCTATTTCTTTCACTTTCTTCTTTCTTTCCATTTCTTTTTTCTTTCCATTTCTTTCTTTTTTCTTTCCCTTTCTTTCCAGTTCCATTTCTTCCTTCCTTCCTTCCCAGTTCCATTTCTTCCTTTCCGTTTCTCTCTCTCTCTCTTTCTTTGTTTCTTGTGCCATCTTTCTCCATCTTTTAGATTCTAAAAGTTAGAAGAATCTATATTCTTCTCCTGCTCTTACTGAGGGGACCTGAATCCTTTTCTTCCTTCCTTCCCTTCTTCTTTCCCTTCTTTCCTTTTGGTCCTTTGTTATGTGTATAAAAAGATCACAGGGCAGCCGGTGCGCTTGCCTGGGTGTGCCTACACACTCGCGTGCATCACACTGCTCAATCTGCCCAAGACGTCCTGTGCATCTTCAGCGTCATTTTGCCTCCTTGCTCGCCTCCCAACCAAATAAAACAATCAATGCTCTTAACATGCTCAAAGGAGGATTGTGATTTTTTTGCTTGTATTGCCAGGCCTGTGAACTCATTGTGCTTCTGCTGTAAGACTTTGCGCTATTAAGAGGGGGAAACCTAGTCTAGAAGCTGAGCTAGGCTCTTAACAGGTCCTTTGTTTTGGGTCCTGGTCTTGCTTTTGTGATATTTGCTCCGTCTTATTTATAAGCAGGCTAATTTCAGCATGTCAGGTTTCCTTCCCATTGTGCTTTCATTCTTCTGTTTAAAGCACCGAGGTGGCAGATTTAATTTTTTAGTTCATTTTTTTAGTTTCGGCCCCTTCCGAAGTCTTTCCGGCATGGTTAGCGCAGTCCGGATTTGATGCTGTGCTTGACAGCTGACCCAGTTTCATTTCTGAGGTCTGTTAAACTACAGATGCCAAAAAGCAGAATTCCCATTCACTCGTAGGGAAACTTTTTCCTGGAGTTCCAAGCAAGAACAATTGTCCAACTTGTAAGCAGGTGTGAAGCAAACCCAGGATTTGCTGGGAGTTTAACAGATCTCAGGAGTTCAACAGATCTCGGGAACAAAACTGGGCCAGAAGTCAAGCATGCCATCAAATCGAGCTGCCGAGTTGCTAGTCTTCAGACCGTCAAACTCAGCGTCTTAACCTCTGGGGTCCGTTGTCGTAAAATAATAATAATAATTTCATGTTAGAAATTATTCTGGGTTGAAAGGATTTTTGCGGTCAACTCCACTTGCAGGACGCCCAAAGCTCCGTCCCCAAGAGCTGGGACAGAGACGGGCACTCAGTCCATCGTGCAGTACCCGGGTCTCGAACTGCCGACTCTTAAACATGGATCATCCATTGCTCAAGCCTTATTCTCTTTGAGGGCTGGTTTTGCGGTCGCAATCCTTGAGTCTTTCAGAGCTTGAGGAAGTTCCCTTTGTGAACTACACTTCCCAGAATTCCCTAGTTGACTACCCAGGTTTCCTGGGGCGTTGTGAAAGTTATGTAGAATTTTAATGTAAATAATTCCCTTTCCAAAACATTGCATTCCTCGTTTGCTTTTTCTGTGAGTTGACTTTTCTACATTGGAATCCCAATGTAGGCAAACCTGTTTTGATTTTGACGTCCAAATCTAAGGAAATCTATTTCCACCACTTTTTTGATGAATCCACAAGATATATTGCTTTCTCCTTCTAAACATCTGGGAACTGAAGCATGCGTCTGTTAAAAAGTTTTTTTGGGTGCTGACCTTGAAAGTTCTCTGGAAGTTCCGGTTTTGATGTACTTCTCCAAGATGGAGTCAACCAGTCCTTTTGAACGTTAGGTTGCCGGACTTGGTTTCAAACTACCGGGTTTCCAAACATGACCCATGGCCTCAGTAGCTACTACAAAGTCCATCAGTAGAATTTGACCACTGGCGGAGGATCCTTCCACAAATTCTGTAAACTGACTAAATCAGTGTGAAGCCGTTACAATCTGCATCGACAGAAGAATTGCCTCTTGCGGCGAAATCTCGAACTTTCAAGGTATTCGAGGTAAAGTTGAAGTTTAAAAAAGCAAACAATTTTCTTTTACTTTCCCCCATAGATTGAGAACCTTTATTTAGCAGCAGAGTATCAAAATCTAAGGTCTAGTGGTAGACTAGCCATTTTCACATCAAAAAGGGGGGGGGGGGGAAATACGTATGCTAATTTATATGTACAAATACAAAATAAATGCTTTTCTTTAGCACTTTAGGCATAAGCAAATTACTTCTCAACGGATCGAATTGATATATTACAGTAGCAGTTACCATAATACTAATCTTTTAAAAAAACACCCTGATTTATTCTATTTCTTTTAACCTTGAATGGATATGTTTTTAAATATATTTTAACCACATCTTAAGCATTTAGATTTTTTTTAAAAAAATACCTGGGTATGTTTTTAAAATAATATATTTCAACTAGATTTTAAGCATTGACATTTTAAAAATTTTACCTGGATATGTCTTTTAAAATAATATACAGTAAAACACCAGATAACGATTGGATCGGATAGCGCTAAAATCACATAAGATTAAGTAATCTGGGGAGGAGAATTGGATCGAATAACGTTAAGGTCCTATGGGATGGATCGGATAACAACCGCTAAAGCTTGTGCGGTTACAATGTATCTCTCTGGAGCTTTAACGTTATCCGATCCATCCCATAGGATTTTAACATGGGTCAGATAACACTAAAAATCGGATAACACCAAGACTTGTGGAACCAAGTTTTAGCGTTATCCGGTGTTTTACTGTATTTAGCTATATTTTAAGCATTTAGATTTTAAAAGACATAAGTGTTTTAAAATAATATATTTTAACTACATTTTAAGGAACTGCAGTGGCTCAAGTGGCTAAGATGTAGGAGGCAGAAGGTCAGCAGTTCAATTCCCGAGTACTGCAGGACGGAATGAGCTCCCGTCTTTGTCCCAGCTCCTGCCAACCTAGCAGTTCGAAAGCAAGAAATTGCAAGTAGATAAATAGGGACCACTTCGGTGGGAAGGTAACAGCATTCTGTGCACTTCAGTGTCAAGGCATGCCTGCCACATGAACACAGAAACGTCTGCAGAAACAGACAGCGCTGGCTCTTCAGCTTTGAAACAGATGAGCACTGACCCCTAGAGTCGGATATGACTGGCTTTCGAGCAAGTGAAAAACTTTACCTTTATTAAGCATTTAGATTTTAAACATTTTACCTGGATATGTCTTTTAAAATAATATATTGCAACTACATTTTAAGCATTTAGATTTTAAACATTTTATCTGGATATGTCTTTTAAAATAATATATTGTAACTACATTTTAAGCTTTTAGATTTTAAACATTTTACCTGGATATGTTTTTTAAAATAATATATTGTAACTACATTTTAAGCATTTAGATTTTAAACATTTTATCTGGATATGTCTTTTAAAATAATATATTGTAGCTACATTTTTAAGCATCTAAATTTTAAACATTTTTACTGTGCTGGTCGTAGACAGTAATAAAGTGACTGATTGATCAATTGATCGATCAATAACCTTCCTTTCTCTGTCCCAGTATTAGTCATTGTGAGATTTGACCAACTCTGAATTCCCTCGTTGTGGGGTTTCTATACTTCAGTTTTATACTTACTGTGGCATAGACTTTTAGCTGTCAGACAGAAAGGTGGGATCAATATAGTTTTCTAAATGGCACTGGAAAAGAAAAGTTGGTGGATAAACTGGATAAACACCAATGGTGAACCCTTATTCATATGTGCAGCGGGCAAAGATACATCTTAAACTGGATTGGGACCAGGTTTTTAGTCTGAACATTAAAGGGGCTGTCTTAAAATATTGAATTAACTCTGGAACTGGATTCAGTACCCTGGATAGCTCCCAAATGCTTATAGTCCAGGAGCTATCCAGGGCACCCCGACACAGAGTTTGCCCCACCTCTCTCCCCAGCAGCCCAATGGGAGCGCTTCCTCCTTCCCCCCAGCACATAGTTCTTCCCGCCCCATTGTGGCAGGGACAGCAGCCTGTTTGGGCACTCGGTCTCTATAAGGTTCGTCATCACAGCTATAGGTTCGCCTGCAAAGCAAACGACTGGCCCATTGACGCAGCAGTGATAGGAAACCTGCTTTCTGGCATCAGTGTTTCCGAAACTTTGGGGTTTTTTGGACATCGATTCCCAGAAGCCTCAGTCAATCCCCCAAAGCCCTGATCAGCCAGCGGACCGACTGAGGCTTCTGGGAATTGAAGTCCGCCAGTGGGGCATGGCCCCCATATTCGCAAACCCTGAATTAGTCTATAAGGGAGTGAAATGGTCCGTGGTGAGATAAAAAGTCTCAGTGCATTGTAGGGTTCATTTAGGGTCTTTCATTTCCCTGCCAGATGCTCTGGTGTGTGTGTGTGTGTTCCCTTGTCCCACAGAGAGGATGTTTCAAGTGCAAAGCTGGCATTTCTTTTTATAGCTGCAGTAATTAAATCATTTCATTAACCGCCAGCGGAAGGCCTGGAGATTTTTTTTGCTACAGGTGCTGCGGGGTTTCGGGCTGCACTGTTTAGATGCAGTGTGCTTGAACCTTGCCACGGTTTCTGGTGGGGAATCGGGCTTGTGTGAGGAAAGCAGGGGACGGCCATGGTTCTTCATAGCGAAGCTCAGCATATTTTAAAAATAATCTAATTTAATTAGAATATTCAAAGACTGCACAATTATTTTTTGAAAATCACAACTACACGATACATGCAAATATCTTCGATGTATCTTCGACACATGCAAATATCTTTAATGTATCTTCGATACATGCAAATATCTTCTTGATTTTTATACTGTGTTTTTGTTGTGTTTTAAGTGTTTTTAAAGTCTGTTAGTTGCCCTGAGTCCTTGCAAGGAGGGTGGCATAAAAGTTTGATCAAATAAATGAATAAATAAATCTTAACAAAATGACATATAGTACAATACAACTCCTATGTGTGGACTCATCGCCAATGGGATTTACAAACCTTGATTCCAAACTTTTTTTGTGTGTGATGTTGTAAACCGCCCTGGGTCGCCCTGGCGAGGAGGGCGGTGTAGAAGTATGAAAAATAAATAAATAAACGTCCTCGATATTAATTAGATATTAATTACTGCATCCACACAGTAAACCCATTTGTGTGGATTCACAGAGACTTGGGCTTCTGGGAATTGAAGGCCAAGAACCACTGGGGTGCCAAGGTTGGCCATCACTGGGCATCTAGAAGGTTTTCTTCCAGTGTGGTCTAGTCCAGGATCCTTCCTCTACTTCATATTTTTCTCATCATCTGTCCTGACAAAGGCTTCCACACAACATCAAAGCTGACCCTGTGTCAGCCGATCGAGCGTGAGAAATCCGCGGCCTCCAGTCGAGTGCCAGCCCCACCTATTTTCACACTAGCAGTGTTCACAAGTGTTCCAGTCGTGAGCATATCTCTGCTTCACATCTGACAAGAGCATATCCGCCGATTACGCTCCTCGGCATCAAATCATCTGTCTAAGGATTACGTAAACTGCAAAGCTATTTCCAGATTGTCAAAACCTCAGGCTATGAGTCTGTTTCGGGAAGTGTGAAATGACTCACAATTTCCACAAACACAAGCTGTCTCTTCTCATTTGGTGGCCAAAGGACTTGCGCTTCCACTTCAGTGTCTGTCCTTCCACAGGATCGATTCCCTTTAGGGTTGACTGGTTTGATCTTGCCGTCGAAGGACTCTCAAAAAAAGGGGTTCCCAACCTAAGGCCAGTGGACCGGATCCAGCCTGCGGTGCCAATTCATGTGGCCCCACATCCCTCCAAGGGCATTTGAGAAACAAAATGGCCACCCCTTTTGAAGCTGTTGGGACAAAATGGCCATCCCTAGCTCTGCAGTACAATGTTGGATCCTCTGAAGAGTTAATTATGTGGATTATTTTTAAAAACAAAATATAGCAATCGCAAGGACACGTCGCACTTCATGCCCTCTCTGGGCGGTTCACAAGTCAATTAGCATCCGCCATTGGCCGCTTTAGGGAGTCAGGTTATTTACCACCGCCCAACACTCAGCATTGAGACACTGGCTGCAGGGTCTCCTCCATTACCACAGTGGGGTGAGAGTATGCAAGAGCAAAACCAAATTGGAAGGTGGAGGAAGGAACTCGCTGGACAACCTTCCCTAGAATCAAGTTACCGGAACCCTGACATTAAAGGAGAAGATGGCCGAGGAACTCAACCTCCCCCAACGTCACTTGGAGGACCCTGAATAGGCTGAAGGTTGGAGTCCCTAAACTGAAGACTAAGAACCTCAAGTAGGGGCTGGTCATGGACAACAACACGATGCGCGACTGAGGAGAGATACAGAATCAGGCTCATTTGCTGGTCTGTCGGCTGCCAGAAAGATGCACTGATGAGGACTTGAGTTTGGCCAACGACAAAGCCAAGAAAGTGGCTTCATTTTGCCAGTCCACGGTTCGACCAGGACGCGAAAGAAGAAGAACCAGGTAAAGCTGTTTTTCTACTCTGCTGTCTTAGCTTTCTAAGAGGCAGAAGGGGCCTGGAAGACAGAAAGCTAGCAGAGTATTGGCCCGGAAACAAAGAAGGGGCCGGGGCATCCTTGACTATGTAGATATGGCTGGCGGTGACCATTTCTGCAGGCGACCTTTCTGCAAACGGGAATGCAGTGGTGTGTGTGATTATGAGGCCGTGTTTAGCCCCAGGGCTGTAGACTGCCAACTCCCGCTGCGTTGAAACACCACCCTCTTTTCTGCAAGTCTTTCTACGTCACTTGGCTCTCCAGGTGCTCTTGAACTTCAATTCCCAGAAGTCCTAATCAGCAGAAGTGCTGGCTTGGGCTTCTGGGAATTGAAGTCCAAGAACACCTGGAGTGCCAAGGTTAGCCATCACTGCCCAGAGAGGATGGACTAAAGGAACTGGGTGTGCTTAGCCTTGAGAAAAGGAGGCCGGGGAGGGGGGACTATAATGAGAGCCCTCTTCAAATGTCTGAAAGATACTCATAAAGAGGAAGGGAAGGATCTGTTCTCCATCCCAGAGTGTAGGACATGTAATAATGGGTTGAAACTAACGGAAGATGGATATACGGTAGGCTGAATATCAAGAAAAACTCCTTTAACTGTTAGAGCAGTACGACAATGGAATCTGCTGCTTTGAGAGGTGGTGAACGCTCCAACCCTGGAAGCCTTCGAGAGGGAATTGGGCAGCCGCATCTGTCATATTTGCTTTGACTCCGATTCCTGCATTGAGCAGGCGGTTGGGCCGCCCGCCCTCAAATGCCCCTTTTCCAACTCAGTTAATCTACGATTCTGTGATTCTATAAGAGGTCTGAGTCCCACAAATGTTCACGTCAAGGCAGGCACCTGGATCGTTGGGACTGAAAGGTAAATTCAGGTCAATAAGTTTTTAATCTCCACTTTGAGGAACTAGTTCCAGGTGTTGGACCTGTTCCGTAAAGAAGACCCAACATCTAGACTAGCTCCTATAAAATTCAAACTAAAACCCCAAGCGGATTCACTCCCCCGGTGGCTTAGCAGTTAAGACCCTGACCTTGGAGACTGGAAGGCTGGGTTTTGAGACCCGAGGGCTGCACTTGGGGACATGAAAGGAGCCTCATATGGGCGTCCCCTGAGCGGAGTTTCTCCAGCAAAAATTCCTTTCAACCCAGAGTAATCTCTGACACAAAATTATAATTATTATGGGATTGAAGCCTGCCTCCAAGAGAGAGATGCTTTTGCTTAAACTTCGCCTGGACCCAGAACTAGGCTGTTGACTTACTGGTCATATTTATGGTGTCAAATAAAACCCATCGCTCTATCGACATTTAGCATTTCTCGGCTGGTTCCGCAGCTGGGGGTCTGCTCGAAAAATATAAATCTGAATAAATAAATTAATTAAATGCAATATTTTTCAAGAAAAGTTCACTCTCTGCCTCTCAATTTCGTCCTGCAATGCTCCCTCTTATGTTTTCACCCTGCTTCTTGAAGCAAACGGGAGCATACTAACAAGATTTGCTTAAGGCAAATTATTTATGAATTGAAGGGAACTCGCGCTTGCTTGCTTCGCTGAAGACGAAGGCAGTTTGAAGCAGCTGTCAGAGCAGATTAAAATACGGCACCGCGTTTGCCAAAGGCAAAGCGGGTGAAATGACCCCTGAACAGACAGTGAAACACAAGGTTAGCAACCAGAAGGGGGCAAATTTGGACAGCCTGTACCCCAATTACTTTATATATATATATATATATTTTAATGGATCAATTGAATCCAGCCTGATTTGAAATCTTTCTAAGCAAGTGTTGTGTACAGTTGTAACCTATCCAAGTCACTGGGGAATTGTGAATCCGTGCAGGGTTTGAGTCTGAACTTTTCAAGAGGAATCCTAGATGTTGGGTCTTCACTTCCAGAATGGTCAAGTACCTGGAAGAAGCTCTGTAGAGTTGAGAACTAAAACTTTTTGAACTTCACCTCTCTTGTGTGACTGGCTATTTTTGGATGGTGAGGTCTTGAATACCGTATTTACTCAACTATAAGTCCCAAATATAAGCCGAGGTACCTAATTTGGACCTCTAAAACTAGGACAATAGATTGACCCAAGTATAAGTCGGGGGTGATAAATGCAGCAGCTGCTATTGAATTTCAATAATTAAAGTACATGAAATTATGGTAAAATTAATTAATTTAGACATTTGTGTGGGTATGTTTTTGAGTGTTTATAATGACCCGAGTATAAATTGAGTCCCATTTTTGGACCTTATTGGGGGGGGGGGCTAAAAAACCCGACTTATACTTGAGTGTATATGGTAAGCAATCTAGACCTGTTAGGTTTGCTGAAGACCTGCCTCCTGTGCAGACAAAGACTTCTGGAGCTGGTCTGTTGACCCTGTCTACGTTTTTGGACTCTTCTTGAGGTCACATAACCTGGAACTTATCAAAATGTGACCTTTCTTGTTCCATTACAAATAACTAGTTACATCTCAGATTACATGCGTTTGTATATGAATGAGCACAATATTCCCTTTCTAAAATTTGGTTTTTTTATAATAACGAAATAGCAAGCAAAGAGAAAACATAAACAACACATATTAATATCTATGTGCACCTTCCACCTGTGGGACATAACCATAAGTACGAAATTTACTGCTCTTTAACTGTGAGCAGAAACACTTTTTAAAAAAGGACATTCATTTTAACTTCTGTCTCTTGATATATTTAAGGTACCTTCATTTTAATTTCTGCTTCTTTTGCTGTATGATGCTGATCTTTGACCGTAATAAAGATTGAAAGTATCACGTGAAGCTAAAGTAACAAAAGGGGGTTAGTGAAAGAAAATGATTTTAGAGAGAGAGATGGGGGAATTTTTGGATTGTGTATTTAAGCGAAAGGAACAAAAGAACAAGAGAGATTGCATTAAGATTGTGTAAAATAATCATTTAATAATGATTATTTCCCACAATCTTACGTTGCTATAATTTGCCTATTCACCTCCAAATATATATATATAATATCTCTTTTTCTTTGGTTAATCTTGCCACTGAAACTAATATTATAATCGACGAGCACAGGTTTTTTCCCCCAAAGCATAGGGTGTTTTAAGATTTCAAATGTACTTGGCATAACCAACAATCCTTCCTATATGTGGGGATGAATCCAGGACTACAAATCCCAGAGGTAGTGGTGACCCTTGCCATTTTTTAAAAAAATGATGCTTTGGGATTTTTTAAAAATATATATCAATAAAAAATTATATTATCAATAAAAAAACACAACTTATATTTTGTTACACTTTCTCAGTAAATAAATGTCTGGAAAAGTTTTATTTAAATGATTTTTTTTAAAATTTAAAAATAGCACTGAGATGGAACCTCACTGCCTGATTAAATAAGTTAAGCATCTTTTGAGTTTGCAAAAGCATGCGCCCTGAACCGTCTCACGGCACACTTCAGCATTTACAGGGCAGTGTATGGCAGAGTTGGCAGAGAGAAGGTGGTCAATTTCTGCTCACCTGTGATGTGTGATCCACCGTTGCATGCGGGCTATTTGAGAACCTCGCCTTGTCAGCTGGAAGGCCAGCAAGTTGGCAGTTCGAGACCCGGGTACTGCATGATGGATTGAGTGCCTGTCTCTGTCCCAGCTCTCGGGGACATGAAAGGAGCCTCATTTGGGCATCCTCTGATTGGAGTTTCTTCCACAAAAATCCTTTCAATCCAGGATAATCTCTGACACGGAATAATTGTTGTGATGATGATGATTATGATGATGATAAAACACCCATCAGGTCATCTCAACTGAATCTTGCCTTTAGCTGCAAATCCCTCCAAAAAGCCAGTAGAGGAAGAAAGACTTAAAAGACAGCCGGAAAAAGCGAAGGAGGAGAATTTTTCCAGGCTTGGCGTAACATCGAGGAAACCTTCAAGAAAAATAAAGAGGAACTGGATTTAAATGAATGAATAAATAGAATTGAGCAACCTCGATTTTCTTTGCCAAAAGCATCACCCGGCCCTCCCACGACCAGTTTGGTGAAAGAGCAAACCAGTCCAGCTGGCTTCTGCCTTTTGGGGGAGGATGCCCTGGCCTCAGGCAGCAAAAAGACTTGGGCGGCCTCTTGGCACGGCTGCATCTCTTGTTGACATTGGAGCATAAAATCTGATTTTTCTCTCTTGCCGGGCATCGCTGGAAGGGCAAGAGAGGAGAGGCCGCGAGGGAAAGGATGCTGAGCGATGCCGATGGTCCCTCGCAAGAGCCCGGACCGGTCGTCCTCTTCCCCCGGTCCCCGCGTGTCCCTCCTCTGCGGAGCCCAGGACGGACTACAAAGCCCAGCATCCCCAGATTGGGAATTCCAGAGTGGGGGAATGGGACGCCTCCCCAGCTCTGCATTTTAACTCCCGTTCAACCTAGCCCAGCCAAGTGCACTTGCCAAACGCGGGCGCCTCCCTATCTCCTCCTGCCCGCTTCGCCGTTCTCACGTGCGTGCTCTCCCCCGGGTCAACGCACACGCCTCTGCCTCCGCGCTCCGCTCCTGCCGCAACTCCGTCGCCCACCGCCGCGCCTCTGTCCAGGGTGCTGAAAGGGAAAGCCGCCCGCTGCGGAGGGGCTGGATGCCTGGCTGGGGGGACACGGGTAACGTCTGAATGCAACATGCGGGTGGGGTGAGGAAAGCCAAAGAAGGTAAGAGGGGGGAAAAAGGCCCGCGGTGGCTTTACCACCACCCCGCTCCAGCTTCTGATCAATATTAGAAACTTCTTTTTCCGCCTCCAGAGGCGCACGAGAGTCACCCATTCATACGTGCATTCAAGCGCGTTTGAAGCCGGATCTGGAGAGTTAGGAGCGATCGACTGGGGAGGTTGCCGGCTTAACCCTCCGCATTCTCTGCTCCTGGCCCACCTGGCAAGGTTGTTGTGAAACTGTCAGAGAGGAAGAGATCCAAAGTGGCTTTCAGCTTCCTGGTGGTCAAACAGCAGCTCAGCTAAGGGATAAATTCCTTTATTCTTTGTGGTCTCTGGAGGCATCTTCAGTGGCTGGACCTGCGAAGGTAACGTCTGAATGCAGCATGTGGGTTGAGGGACCCTGGCAAGGATAGTGGAGAAGTCCTGCCTGCTTGGGAATCAGATCGGGAGCAACGGGCATCCCTAGGGGACAGGATCTGGTCCTCCCCTTCAACACCCATCAGCAACCCGAACCAGCCCCAGGCAGTAACGCATGGGAGTAACGGGCGGTAACGCATTGCAGGGACCAGGGAACGGGACGCCGTTCCTGGAGGCTGGCCATGGGGGTGGAGACGCTGAGCGTGGCCCTCCTGGGAGCCCCCCAGGTGGGCAAGACGGCCATGATCCGGCAGTTCCTCTACCACGACTTTACAGAGACCTACCGCCCCACCGAGGGCCGTGACACCTACCGGCCGGCGGTCGTGTTCAACGGGGGTCTCTATGAAGTGAAAGTGATGGACGTCCCCCAGCTCTCAGCCTTCCCGGCCAACAGTGCTCAGGTGAGGAATGACCACCCCATAACCTCCTATGGGTAAGTGGGGAGGGGACCGAGTGGGGTAGAGTCCATGCAGTACCCCTCCGGCCCGTAATTCTGGATTTAGTGGTTTGAAACTTGGATAGAACTTTTAGTCTAATTGTTTTTATGGTGAGACTCTAATGCAACACCGTACTTAGATATCTTTGGGTACAGGTGTCTCCTCTTATCCACGGTTTCAGACATCTGCGGGTCCAAAAATATTCAAATTTAAAGTTTGTGTGTGTGTAGGTGTGTGTACAACGTGCACTGTAGTGATATATATAGAGGGTGCCAAAATGTATACATATTTTATGAGATGTTATCTATACAGTATCTTACTTTTTGAAGTTTAATCAAATTAAAGGTTTCCCTTGCTCGAAAGCCAGTCGTATCTGATTCTAGGGTTCAGTGCTCATCTTTGTTTCAAAGCCGAAGGGTCAAGCGCTGTCTGCTTCTGCAGACATTTCCGTGGTCATGTGGCAATAATAATAATTACATGTCAGAAATTATTCTGGGCTGAAAGGATTTTTGCTGGAGAAACTCCGCTCAGGGGATGCCCGAATGAGACTCATTTCATGTCCACGAGATCTTTGTCCCACTAAAGTGGTCCCTGTTTATCGACTTGCAATTTCTTGCTTCCGAACTGCTAGGTTGGCAGGAGCTGGGACAGACATGGGCGCTCAATCCAACATGTTGTACCTGGGTCTCGAACTGCCGACTTGCTGGCCTACCAGCTAACAAGGCAAGGTTCTTAACCACTGAGCCACTGCAGCATGTGTGCTCAAAAGACTTAATGCTCGTGTCAAATGCTCTCTTCAAAACCTAATAGTCTTATAGAGGAAGGGAAGGATTTTCTCCATCATCAAACTAAAGAAAGCCAGATATAGGCTGAGTATCAGGGAAAACTCCTTAACTGTTAGAGCAGTACAACAGTGGGAAGCCATGACTTTGGCAGTGGGGAGTGAAGAAGACGTGGTCTACAAAAGCTCACGTTAAGATATTGGAGTTAGTTGTTAAGATGTCACAAGATTTGTCTTATTTTTATTTTATTTGGTTTTTTTCTTGTCTGATATCCAACATGGGAGCCGGGGTTCCCAATGTGGGGCGCATGCCCCACAAGGGGGGGGACAATTTTATTTTTAAGGGAGAGGGCAATTTGACAATGAGTTATTAACAGTGAATGGTTTTTAAGCTTACTGTGCATGCACTCAAACTGTCATGCTGTACCCAGGTCTCAAACTGCCGACTTTCTGGTCTTCCAGCTAGCAAGGCAGGCTTCTTAACCATGGAGCCGCTGCAGGCCAGGAACATGATGTGAATGTTCACAAGGTGAAAGAGAAGAACGCTTACAAGAGCTGGTTTTGTTAGTTTCCCCAACAAAGGAGACAGAAGCAGCTAAAGACACACACAAGGCGTCTTTGTTAAGAAAGTGACATTCAAGGTAGTATAAACTAATCCTAATTAAGTAAACTGGTGCCCAAGGATACATACACAAGAGGCCGGTCTGCTTCTTGGCGACTGAAGTGAAGTAAGATTGATCGGCTGAGAATACCAGTCTAATAATAGATGCAGGCAACAATAGAGGTCGAAGCAGCGAAAGGAAAGGCAGCATCCAAAACTTATTTACTTCCATATGTCCCATGCGGTCCTCGGGGCCAGAGAGGGACTCATCGGCTATGCTTGGAGTAGGCCAAGTGTCCTTTATTGCCACACCGGTGTGTTTTAGTACATTGGTTCTTAGCCAGGAACATCCATTTAATTATTCGGGCACACAATCAATATGGGTTAGAGCTGTATTCCATGATTATTAGCAATCACATTTCTTTTTTTAAAACAATAATAATAACCCAGTTTTCTTTTCTTTCTTTTTTTTTTTTTTTTTTTTGGTTTATGCCTGAAGACACACATCTGAAACTCTGGGCGATCTTTAGTGAAATTTTAGTAGCCACACGGATTGTTTCAATCAATCAATTTCTCTATCGTTCACTATATCACTGTATCACTCACTCACTCTATCACTCTGTCTATCTGTCTATCTATTGATCTATATATCTCTCAACCACCCATCCACTCACTCACTCACTATCTCACACTCCATCCATCCATCCATCCATCCATCCATCCATCCATCCATCCATCCATCCATCTATCTATCTATCTATCTATCTATCTATCTATCTATCTATCTATCTATCTATTTATCTATCTATCTATCTATCGCCAGTCCATCCATCCACTCAATTCCTCCCTCCCTCCACAAATGTGGCTAAGACGCTGACTGGGAGGCAGAAGGTCAGCAGTTCAATTCCCGAGTACTGTAGGACAGAATGAGCTCCCATCTTTGTCCCAGCTCCTGCCAACCTAGCAGTTCGAAAGCAACAAATTGCGAGTAGATAAATAGGGACCACTTTGGAAGGTAACAGCATTCCGTGTGCTCCGGTGTCTAGTCATCCCTGCCACATGACCATGGAAATGTCTGCAGAAGCAGACAACGCTGGCTCTTTGGCTTTGAAACAGAGATGAGCACTGACCCTTAGAGTCGGATACGACTGGCTTTCAAGCAAGGGAAACCTTTACTATCTATCTATCTATCTATCTATCTATCTATCTATCTACCGGTATCTATCTATCTATCTAGTTAGTTAGTTAGTTAGTTAGTTAGATAGATAGATAGATATCACTCTCTATCACTCTGTCTACTTCTATGTCTGTCACGCCACTCACTCACTCATTCTATCACTCACTCTGTCCTTCTGTCTGTCACTCACTCACTCTCTATCACTCTGTCTATCTCTATCTCACTCCACTCACTCACTCACTCACTCACTCTATCATTCTCTCTGTGTCTGTCACTCACTCACTCACTCTCTATCACTCTGTCTATATCTCTGTCTCTCTCATTCCACTCACTCACTCACTCACTCACTCTGTCTGTCTATCAGCAGCAGGTTTCTAGCTCTTATGACCAAGAGAGTGTAAAATATCTCTGCTAAAACCTTAGAATCTGAAGCTGTGAGGTTTGTATCTCATTTCACTTTTAAGCCCCGTGTGCATATTTTCTAGGCCTTACAACTTAAGAGGTCTCTTGCCATTTTTCTGAGAAGCTTGTAAAACCTTGGTAACCAACCCTGTGGCTTTTAACCACTTCCTCCCCTCTCTCTTTTTAAAATTTAAATTAAAAAAGCAAAGTTGTGGCTTCTGGGGCTGAAAGTGTGGGAGTTCTATCTGGTGAAACCTTGTCAGCGGAAGGTGGGCTTTTTGAAAAGTTTCTCTATGTTTGCAGGACTACACTAGAACATGTCTGAGCTGTGTTTGATGAAATCTTGGGAACCGCCGGCATGGCTGTCAAACGTGACTGTGATGGGTGTCAAGCAGGGCTCGGAGTGTGAGACTCCAGGAACTCTAGTGCATTAAAATTATAAATATGCGCAACAGCAATGGCTATAGCAAGACCATGTGGCTCCTAAAGGTTGAACTGTCTGTGGAGCCAAAACGGATGGAGCTGACGGTGTCCTACTTTGGACTCGTCATGAGAAGGCAAGGCTCTTGCTAATAATGTTAATTAATTAACAGTAATCCTGGGGAAGGTGGAAAGAAGCAGGAAAAGAGGAAGGCCAAATACAAGATGGATCAACCCTTTTAAAGAAGCCACAGGCATGGATTTGCAAGACCTGAGCAGGGCTATTGAGAACAGGAGTTTTCGGGCCACTGTACAAATGACTGTCTTTAAGGCTTGATGGTCATCTCTCCACCTCTATGGGAAAAGAATGATGATGATGATGATGATGATGATGATGATGATGATGATGATGATGATGATGATGATGATGATGCATTCTAGCTGCTGCATTTCAGACATTTTCCCCAAATCATGCTATTTTTGAAAGCTGCCTGCCATCCCACGCTAGCATTTTAAAGCTCCTTAAATAGAAATTCACAGCGAAGAATTGTCATATTTGGCTGTTATATGTAGGTGAGAAAACCTACAACAGTTTCTCGAGCTGGTAAATCAGAGGATTAGACCAGGGGTGCCCAAACTATGGCCCGTGGGCCAGATCTGGCCCCCGAACACCAATTCACCTGCGTGTGCCACCCTTGCCGCTCCTGGAAGCAGAAGTAAAACGCGCCTGTAGTGTGATTTATTTCCGCTCCCAGGAGCGACAAGGGCAGCGCAGGCCAGATGAATTGCTGTTTGGGGCCCAGATCTGGCCCACAGGTTGTAGTTTGGGGACCCCTGGATCAGACTGTGGCGTTTTGTGATTAAATTGTTACACTAACGCTGGGAAGGGAGTTCAAATACCCATTTGGTCATGGGAATTCCCTAGTGGAATGGGTAAAAGGCATTCCACTTGCAATTTCTTGCTTTCGAACTGCTAGGTTGGCAGGAGCTGGGAGAGAGACGGGAGCTCACTCTGTCGTGCAGCACTTGGGTCTCGAACTGCTGACTTTCCAATCATGAAGTTTAGCATCTCAACCGCCAAACCACTGCGGTCCATTCCTTAAATATCTCACCTTGGAAGGGTTGGTATAATTTGGTTCCCGCTCGAAGGCACATAACTAATGAACGGATGAATCATCCCAGGCCAATTAATGCAAATCTTTCCACCCTTTTAACTAATTAATTGATCGAGGTAGTGCATAAGTAGCCTTCCATATTCATGCATGTGGAAGAGAGGGAGAGATGAAAGTTTTCAGATTGTTGAGGCTGTTTCATGAAAACTCCCTAAAAATTAGTTTTGGGGGGAGGGAAGCAAAGAAAAATGATGTATTGCAGTATGAAATGTGGGGTGGGTGGAGGTTATAACGTTAAGACACCAGCCACAAATCCTATAGACCAGGGGTTGCTTCGCGGGCCGGACGGCCATTTTTGCCCTGCGTGCATGATGGGAGTGGCCATTTTGTCCCAACAGCTTCAAAGGGAGTAGCCATTTTGTTTCTCTAATGCCCTTGGAGGTGTAGGGGGGCCCACATGAAATGATGCCCTGGGCCAGATCCAGCCTGCGGGCTTTAGGTTGGGAACCCCTGCTATAAACTGGTTGATCACAGGGGGTGGGGTGCCTAAGCATCTTCAAAATCCTGATGCCACACTCTCCAGTGACTAATATAACAACACCTATTATTATTATGGAAGATCAGAGTTTGATACCTGAGTACTGCACGGCGGAGTGAGCTTCCATCTCTGTCCCAGCTCCTGCCAACCTAGCAGTTCGAAAGCAAGACATTGCAGGTAGATCAATAGGGACCACTTCAGAGGGAAGGTAAACAGCATTCCATGTGCTCCGGTGTCTAGTCATGCTTGCCACATATCCACGGAAACGTCTGCAGGTGCAGACAGCACTGGCTCTTTGGCAGTAAACGGAGATGAGCACTGAACCCTAGAGTAAGACACAACTGGCTTTTGAGCAAGAGTGACCCTCACCTTTACAGTGGGGTTTGTTGAAATGTAGTCTCACAACTGTTTCAACTCCCCTCCCGCCTGGTACCGGTCAGGAAGAGCAGCTCCACTTCAAACTTTATGACTCCATCACCGTTTAGTTTTCGGGGGGCTTCGTTCCCATTAGAAGAAAGTTACAACATCGAAGGGCTGCCACCAAGAAGGCCGTGTTTGCATGAACCCATCACCTCCTTGACGGAGGTGGGGTGACAATTAAGGACGCTGGTTTCTTCCGTCCAGTGTTATTCATGGCACTCCACCTCGATGTCCTCTTCTCTCCCGTCAGGAATGGTCAGACCTTAAGTGCCGGGGATTAAGGAACACCGATGCTTTTGTGCTGGTCTATGACATCTGCAACTTTGAAAGCTTTGAGTACGTGAAGATGATGCGTCAACAGATACAGGAGAACAGGTGAGACTCACGTGGACGCGTGTGCGAAAGCAACAAGGGGTTTGGGGACTGGAGGGTTTCTATTGCCATGATGGCCAACCTTGGCACTCCAGCTGTTCTTGGACTACAATTGCCAGACGCTCAAGTCTCTGTGAATCCACACAAAAGGTTTACTGCACGTATGCACAGTAAACCCATTCATGTGGATTCATGGAGACTTGGGCGTCTGGGAACTGAATGTGAGTCATGAGGTGAGTCATGGTGGGTTAGGGGTTAACACACTGAACGTGATGACCGGAAGGTTGGGAGGTCAGCAGTTCGAGACCTGAGTGCTGCACGATGGAGTGGACTCCTGTTGCCTGTCCCAGCTCCTGCCAACCGAGCAGTTCGAAAGCAAAACATTGCAAGTAGATAAAGAGGTACCACATTGGCAGGAAAGGTTACAGTGTTCTGTGCTTCTAGCTATGTCTGTCACATTACCATGATAAAAACAGAGATGAGCACTGAACCCTAGAGTTGGGCGTGACTGGCTTTCGTGCAAGGGGGACCTTGACCTGTATAGGATATGAAGATTTCGATCTCTGTTATGCTGATGGTGAGATGTTTTGAGCAAAAAGGTAAATGGCAGCTCTAAAGTGAAACCAGAGAGACCAGAGACCCTATCAACTCAATTGGCAACTCTCTGCTTCAAGGTGAGAAACTCAGGCACCGTCTCCACGTTGACCTTGACGAGTCTTCTTTGTTGTTCTGCAAGCGCTACCCTTTTCTCTCCTGCTTGTAGGGCCGGCAGCCCCAGCGAAGCCCCCATCATTGTGGTGGGGAACAAGCGCGACCTCCAGAGGCAACGTTTCACCTCCCGGCGGACTCTCTCTCTGCTGGTGAAGAAGAACTGGAAGTGTGGCTACCTGGAGTGCTCCGCCAAATACAATTGGCACATCGTCCTTCTATTTAAAGAGCTGCTGAGTAGCGCCATGGCCCACAGCGGCAAGAACAACCATTCCGCCATGCGCCTCCAGGGGGCGCTGCAGAGAAACAGGTGCAGCCTGATGTGAAGTGACACTTCTGGCCACTAGTGGGCACCCTACATGCCAACCAAAGGTGGTTTCCATAGAACAGGGGGTAATGGAATGGCTGGACAGCGACGGTGGTGTCCAGTCGGCCAGTAGGTTGATGTTGCTGGTAGTGCCACAAAAAGGCCAAGCATGGCTCATGGTTTGGTGCCATTCAATGTGGCCAAATGGGAGATGGATCAATCCGGCCTGGGGATCATGTCTTAAATCCAGTTAGCCTGATGTTCTGGCTTTGGGCTAGGGATGCTTCGGGACCTCAGCAAAGCTGGCCATGGGTCTTATGTTTGCCCCATTGTCCATGCCGCCACCCCCCCCCACCCCCCAGTTTATCTAAGTCATAGGTGCCCAAACTTTTCAGGCAAGCTGCTCAGTATGGCCTAGGGGCCGGATCCTCCCCGATGCTAATTCATCTTGCCCATGTTTTACTTCCGCTTCCAGGAACGAGGGCTTGGGGGTGGCGGCGGATGAATTGGCATTGGGGGTCAGATCCAAATGGGTTTACTGTGCATACAGGTGTTCTTGGACTTCAATTCCCAGAAGCCCAAGTCTCTGTGAGTCCACACAGATGGGTTTACTGCATGCATCACCTTGGCACTCCAGCTGTTCTTGGACTTCAACTCCAAGAAGCCCAAGTCCCTGTGAATCCACATGAATGGGCATACATGCATTAAACCCATCCGTGTGGATTCACAGAGACTTGAGCTTCCGGGAACTGTAAGATCAAGAACAGCTGGAGTGCCAAGGTTTGCCATCACTGCTACAGGGACTGCAATAATAGGAAGCCGTCAGCCATATTGTCTTCCCACGTGAAACTGCTAGGATTCTGTGCGGGGAATTTTTGGAGACGTCTGAGAATCAGAGTCTCCCCACAACCACAACCCCCCGAATGCCCAACTTCACCCTAATGGTGACTGTTGACTCCAACTTAGGAGAGGACTGTGAATCCACTTTGGGGTTTTAGTCCGCATTTTAAAGGAACTCCTTTCCTGGTTTTACTCTGCAGTCTGCTCGAGTGACCCAAGGAGGCCGCAGTGGCTTGGAGGTTGAGGCGCCGGGCTTGCCGACTGCAGTTCAAAACCCAAGCGCTGCGTGACGGAGTGAGTTTCTGTCGCCTGTCCCAGCTCCTGCCAACCTTGCAGTTCGAAAGCAAGAAATCGCAAGTAGATAAATAGGTATTGCTTTGGCAGGAAATGTAACACTGTTCCGTGCGCTCCGGCGTCTAGTCCTGCCTACCAAACGACCACAGAACCACCAGCAGAAGCAAATTTGGCTGTAAATGGAGATGAGCACCATACCCTACAGTCGGACACGACTGGCTTTCGAACAGTTGAACTCCTCTCTTAAACTGTATCACAGAGTTATTGAGTTGGGTACCACATCGTTTTCCAATGTCACCGCTCCATTTCTTTAGATCCTGAGGCTTCTGGATCCCTAACCAAATTACAAAGATAGAGATTCCGTAGAAATGTTATTTCTGCATAAAGTGATCCCAACGTGCCATAAAACGGCAGTGTAGACACACTTTTTCTGTCCAGGGAACAGCACATGGGGTTGGTTGACGGGACGAGAAGGGAAGTCACCGGACACTGGATTTCTGCTCTGCCTTCTCAGGAATTTATCACATGATGATACCCACATGTTTGCACATTAAATACCTCTGGAACGATCGCTATGCATCGGTCAATGTTGTGAACCTGAGCTGGACTCCATGGATTGTTGGAAGGTTTCCTTCGGCCAGTCATGGCCAATCTTGGCACTCCAGGTGTTCTTGGACTTCAATTCCCTGAAGCCCAAGTCTCTGTGAATCCACATTACTGCGCATACACGCAGTAAACCCATTCATGTGGATTCACAGGGACTTGGGCTTCTGGGAATTGAAGTTAAAGAACTCCTGGAGTGCCAAGGTTCACCGCCATGGTCTTAGATTGTCTCAGAGATTTATGATCAACCTGCCAAGGCTGATGGGGACTGGGGTGGCACAAGTGATTATGACGCTGAACTGGCTGTTGGCAGGTCAGCAGTTCCGAGACCTGAGTGCTGCACGATGGAATGAGCTCCCGTCTCTGTCCCAGCTCCTGCCAACCGAGCAGTTCGAAAGCAAGAAATTGCAAGTAGATAAATAGGTACTGCACTGGTAGGAAAGGCAACAGCATTCTATACACTCTGGTGTCTAGTCACACCTGCCACCTGTCCACGGAAACATCTGCACACACAGACAGCGCTGGCTCTTTGGCTATAAACAGAGATGAGCACTGAACCCTAGAGTTGGATACAACTGGCTTTCGAGCAAAGGCAACCATTATCTTTACCTATAATATTGGGATATATCAAGTCTGTTTTTTTTTAATAATGTGGCTATTTTCAGACACATCCTGGTCTGCTGTCGACATCTCTGGATGCAGGGTTGAAAACTGGGCATCCAGGCTTACCAGATGTTTGCTTACGCCGACGTGAGTCTCGGTTTAGCTCCGAGATAGAAGAGCGAAATCTGCTCCTCTTTCCCAGCCATCATCCTTTCAGGGATCTTTGAAGATGGCTTTTCATGCATGTCTCCTCAAACTTATTTTCTTGTTCACCAAATCCAAGATCTTGAGGCTTTTGTCCTCAACCGCCGTTTCCCAAATACAAACCTGATCCGGTTTTGTGTAACCCCATCGTCCTTAAATATATAACATTAAAGGGGGAGATGGCTGGGGAACCCAATCTCCCCGACGTCACTTGGAGGTCCCTGAAAAGGATGAGGGTTGGGGTTCCTCAAGGCAAGACCCACTGGCTCAAGTTGGGGGCTGATGGCAGACAACAACATGCTGTGTGAATGTGGAGAGAGACAGAATCCGGGTCATTAACTGGTCTGCCTGTTACTGCCAGAAACATCCAACCCATGGGGTCTTGAATTTGGCCAATGTCAAAGCCAAGAAAGTGACTTCCTTTTGGCCGTCCAGGGGTTGATCCGGACGTGAAAGAAGACCCTAAGCTAGAGCTGAGGTCAGCTAGCCATCAGAATCAGATACACATTTCTTCTTCTTTCAAGTCTCCCATTCAAAGCTTCTAAGGCAGAGGTTCCCATGGGCCGGATCCAGCCCACGGTGCCATTTCATGTGGGCCCACCCCACCCCTCAAAAGGCGCTCGAGAAACAAAACAGCCACCCCTTTGAAGCTATTGGGACAAAATGGCCACCCCCATCGTGCAGTCAAGGCAAAATGGCCATCTGGCCATCACAGCTGGCCGAGAGAGACTCCTGGTCCAGCTTGAAAAGGTTGGGAACCCTGGTTTTAATGGATCAGAACCAGCTACACACCCAAGGCAAGGATAAAATAGAGAAGATATTATCAAACCAGGCCCATCTTTGTTCACTTTGCCCATTCTTCTGCGAACCCATAATTTAAGTTACCAGGCAGGAGGCGTAACCTTTCTGCAAACCCCAGAATCCCAACTGTGGGCCGGATTCAGCTCCTAATGCCAATCCATCCGGCCCATGCCGCCCTCATCACTCCTGGAAATGGAAGTAAAGTGTGCACGTCGCTCCGGGAGTGACAAGGGCAGTGTAGGCTGGATGAATTGGCACTGGGATCCCGATCCGGCCCACGGGCTGTAGTTTGGCCAGCCCTGGTTTAAGCAGAGAAAGTGGCAGTCCAAAATCTATCTCATCCTGTTGCAAAACAGATTGTAAGGCACATTTTACCTCTGCTCCCAGTGGGAGGAGCCATGTGGCTGGCCCGCTGAACCACGTGACCGGCCCGCTGAACCACATGACTGGCCTGTGGCCTACAAAGTCTGGGCAGCCTTGTGCTAGGCAGGCAGTGCTGGGGTCAAAAAGAAGAAGTTACAAAAGTCACTGAAGCAGGAACCTCCATCTTTACTGTCTGGGTTCAAAAGAACTCGCGGGTCAGTTTGATTTGCTACATTCATGGGGTCAAGGGACGGCCGCTCTACGGGAGATGAGGCTCGGGAGGAGACCAGAGGCTCCATATATTACTCATATAAATATGCATAGATCATCAAAAACATCTACAGTACATTGGGGGGCAGAATGGGGGGGAAGGTGAAAGATCTTCTACTTAATCCCGGAAAAGCCGAGAAGGTCTCGCTGAAGACAAAATAATGTGCAAAACTTCAGCTTCGCCTTCCCTCCTGCCCTTATAGGAAGCATTAAAAATCCAGCAGGAGAAAAGTAACTTTTTAAAGAGAACCAACCCCAGGAACCATGTCAGTTACCACATTTTCCCAAAAATAAGACTGGTTCTTATATTAATTTTTTTCTCCCAAATACACATTAGGGCTTATTTTCAGGAGATGTTTCCTATATATTTTTGTCCGTTGCAACACAAGACGTGTTGGATTATGAAGATGCCAGATTAAACGCAACCACGTCAATTCGTTATCAAGTGCGCACGTTATCTGTGCATTGTGTCTGTACTCCAATTGGTCATTTGGCAAGAAGTCTCAAGTTCATCTGTTTACACAGGCATTTCTCTCTCATACTTGACTACTGCAATGCGCTCGACATGGGGCTGCCCCTGGTGACCATTCGGAGGCTGCAACTGGCCCAGAATGCGGCTGCTCGGGTGGTGAATGGATGCGGGCGTTAAGCCCATGCCTCACCACTGCTTGGGGAGCTGCACTGGTTGCCGGTGTGCCTCCGGGTACAATTCAAGGTGCTGGTCATTACCTTTAAAGCCCTCCATGGTAGTGGGCCAGGACACTTAAGAGACCTCATCACCCCAAGAACATCTGTCCGTCCCACCAGAGCGGACCAGAGAGGGTCTCTGGTTGTGCCATCGGCTAGAGAGGCACATCTCCCTAGCACCAGAAAGAGGGACTTCTCAGTGTCCGCTCCGGCCCTATGGTACCTCGTGCCAATTGAGTTGCGTCTCCAGACGGAGCTGCTGTCCTTCAGTAGAGGCATAAAGATTTGGCTGGAGGGGCAGTGTGGGGTACCAGTAAGCCCGGCCCGCTGGCTGATTCGATAATTACCCCTCTCTCTTAATTCTTTTAAATTTTTACCAGATAGTTCAGGAGTTTATTGTTGAGTTGTATTGGGATTATTGTGTTTTTTGAGGTTTTGTTCTGGGATATTATGTTCGCCGCCCTGCAAGTAGGGCGGCATATAAATGTGAACCACACTGCGTCACAAAAAAAATAACTATTGTCTGCTACCTGGTCTAATCCATGTGTCTGATACTAAATCAAGTGCACTGAATCCAAATCTAAAGTCCGATTCTGCCTAGGATGTCAGGATCCTAAATTAGCAAATCTCACCCTCTCCGTTAGGTTCCTGCGTTGTTCACGCGAGGTATATTTGCCACAAATGTAGGAAAAATTGACCGGTTTATTAACACAGCTGCACCTACTCATCTATAGCTCGAAACAGACTCACTCTGGCCTTGCTGTACTATCCAATAAGATGGTTTCGACTACAGACAAGCCCTTGGTCCATCTTATACCGTGGTACCTCATATAATGATTTTTACCCGTTCCACGGGGCACATTGTTGTATGAAAAAATTGCTATACGATGCATGCATCGTATAGCAATTTTCCCTGTGGGATGCATCGTACAACGATTTTTTTCACTAAGCGTTTTTCCCCACTGAAAAAAATTTGTACGGTTTTTCCCATAGGGAAAATTGTTATGCTGGACACCATTTCCCCCCCCAAAAAAACTAACTGTTATGCAACTTCGGGTCAATTGTCGTATGAGGTTCCACTGCATACTTGTTTCTGACGTCAGCTGCTGCTGGAACATGCATGCCACCACAGGACATGATTTAGTTGAGGCAGCACCAGGCCTAGTGGTAGCTGTAACTGTGATAATGTTCCCATGTAAAAATACATTACCCAATGACCGGCCCTTTGAACAGCTATCGCATGCCTTAAAATCTGACCGTGATAGGCAAATTCTGAGTTCAGATTTGGAATCAGCACACTCGATATCACGTAAATCACATGTGTTGTTCCCAGTAGCAAAATCGTTATTGTGCAGTGTAATTTATGCTATCATTTAAGTATTAGTGTAAATAATATTAACATATAATTTGATATATTAATATTATTTTGTAACTAAATACGTCCGCTGTGTGTTGCAACGGATGTGCAAAGTGCTGACTACCTTAACAGGGGCTTATTTAAGGGGGAGGGCTAGATTTTCCAGGTAGGTCTTATTTTCGGGGAAACAGGGTAGCATATTCCGGGGACTGTGCTCTGAAGAAAGCAACTTCTCCATCCATCGCTGTTAATATAATAATCAGCTAAATGTACATTTCCACCCCACCCACCCACTTCGGTTCTGGGAATTTATTTTTTCACCTCCACCACAATCCCCAAAATCACGCCGTGCGAGAATCGAACGGCGTCTAAGCGTCCGAAAGAAGCCTGGGAACAGGCAACTTGGGTCAAGTTTCAGAGCATCCCTCCCTGAAAATTTGGCCGAGGTGGGGAGTCGAAGGAAGGGAACGTCAAGGTTTCAAGAGATCCAAAGTGCTAGAGAAATTGGAGGCCCTAAGGGAGAAAATTAACAACAAACATGATTAAACCCAACTCAAAAATCATGTAACGGTAGACAGGAGGATTGGATGTTGACACACACACCCCCGGGGCCAGACTCTCGGGGGATCAAACTAGACATTAAACCAAAGCGGTGACACTTCTATACCGCTCCATAGTGCTTAGAGCATCCGCTGGGTGGTTCACAAGTTAAATTAACATTTCGCCCCCAAACATGCTGGGTATTCATTTTACCGAAGGATGGAAGGCTCAGCCAACCTTGAGTCTAATTCAGGATCAAACTCACAACCTTTTGGCTGCAGGGCAGCGGTTTAACCACTGTGCCGCCGCGAAATATGGACTCCTTAAGGTGCTTGTCCTTGAGGACAAGTGATCGGACCGGCAAATTTGTACGAGCCGTAGACCGTAATAAAGTGATTGATCGATTGACTTGTAAACTAAGATAGTGTTTAGCTTACAGTAGCCAATCACAAAGCAAAGCAAGAAGGGAGGAGAGGTTAAAAAAAAAAACACATGTTGTGACAAACAGATGCCTTTTGTTGCTTGTGAGAGCACCCTTTCTAAATACGTGCTCAGGGTGTCGTCTAGTTTGACCCTCCGAAGCCCCTCTCAGTGTCTCCAGTGCTCAAGGACTCGAAAGCATTTCACACACACGCACACATAAAAAGGAATGGGGAACTAAAGCCATGCTAATCTTTCAGCCTCGATTTGCAAAAATAAAATAAAGGACATCATCGCCTTTCACGCCCAAGGTTTCTGCCCTTTTCGACCGCCAAGAAGGTCCGTCCGGGGGCAGTAGCAGCATTGGTCAAGGTCGCCGAAAAGGACGCAGCCAAAGCATTGGCAGGGGGTGGGCAGAAGCCGGTAACGGACAGAAACAGCTACAGTAGATGAGTGGGTGGGGGGTTGCAACCTGTTTTGCCTTCCTCATGCCCACGCCCCCTCGTCGGCCACGCCGGAGTCCGCCGGGCCACGCTTGGGCTCCACGAAGGAGGAGAAGACGTTATGGAAGGGTGCCCAAGAGCGCTGATCCGAAGGGCGCCTGGACGGGCTGCCTTGGATGGAAACGTCCTCTATGGGGGGTCTTCCACTCCCTGCAGCCCTATAGCTGACGGGAGTGGGGATTTTCGAGGGGGCTTTGTCTGGCTGAGAGTCGGCTCGCGGCTTGACCCGGGGTCCTATGGAGGGCTCGAGCTTGGAGAGGCAAGGCACGTGGTTGGGGTTCTTGTACCGGGGCCGTAGGGTCCCATCCGGCGGGGAGGTCCCAGGAGTGCCGTTGAGATGCTCCCCGTAGACCTCGCCAGGTGACGACCCCAGATCCAAGGAGACCTGCTTTACAGCTCCCCACGGGCCGTCCCCAAGGGGTTCAGGGACCTCCACCCCTTCCTGGACATCCTCCAGGTCATTCAAGCCCAGGTAGCAGCAGGCGCTTTCGTCCGAGGAGCTAGACAAGGCCGGCTTCCTCCACCGAGAGGATGGGGCATCCCAGGGTTCGGCCGGGTCGGCCGCGCCATTCTGCACGTCCTCTGGGTGGGCCCAGGGCTTCTGGGCTGCCACAGCATTCCTCTTGGCTTCGTCTTTGGGTTCTGGCTGGAGACCATACTTGATGAAGAAGTTGAGCGAGGAAGAAGAAGAGCTGGAGGAGCAGTAAGCGGAGTCGGCCGCCCCTTGGTCGGAGGGAGCCGCCAGGAGCCGAGGGCCGTCGCAGGGCCGTCCAACAGTCTCCGTGGCCCCTGCAGGCCCCTGGTCTTCCTCCTCTGCCTCTAACCCCATCTTTTGGGAGTTGGCTAGGAATTCCTCTTCCAAACGCCGGTAAAGCTGCTGTTCCTGGGTCGGGTCGAGGCGCAGCGGCGTCCGGAAGGTGCGAGCCGGATGTTCAAACTCCTGGCCCAAGCCATCAGCCGCCAGACAGCTCTCACCAAGCTGCGGCTTCCCCGACAAAGCCCCTGGCCGCCGCCTCTGAGACCGTGGGGTGGATGGAAGTGGTCCTCGAACGGAAGGGTCCACCATTTTTGTGGCCGGGAGAGACCCCCGGCGGTTGGCCAGGGCCGGATTTCTGTTGCCTGCCGGAGCAAAATGGCCTCTTGCCGGGCTCTTAGTTCGGGGCGTACTTCTCCCTGAGCCCCCAGTGTTCTCTTTGGGCTCCCCGGTTCGGACCCACGAGTGCTGCCCATCCTTCCCCCGGCTGATGACTAACACAGGCTCACCCGCGGGTCTCCCCTGGCTACGGGCCCTGGGACGAGGACTCTGGGCTCCTCCCGGCTTGTTGTGTCCGTCCGGGAACCGGGTCCGGCCACGTTCCTCTGGTTCGGTCCTCCGGGCTCCTGGCGAAGGTCTGGGCAAACCGGCCCTGTCTCGCGAGTGGCTGCGGTTGTCTAATGGCCGCTTGAGTCCCGCCAGGGCTTGCAAACCGGTTCCTTCCGAGCCGCGCCGGCTGGCTTCCTTCCGGAAGGCTGGGTTGACGTCTTCATGGCGTCTCCTTCCTGGGATGCTCTGGATGGAGGAGGCCGAGGAATCGCTGTCCCCGGACAAACGCCGGGCCCGTGGGGGCCTGGAGAGGAATAGAAGCAAACACCAAGAGATCTTAATCACCCCACTTTCCATCTACATTACATTTTCCAGAAATGTATATTCCATACCATTTCGAAGGCAACTTGGTCAGAGTTTGGAAAAAAGAAATGCGCCCGAGTTACCCGAAACTAGTTACTTTTGGGCGGTAACGAGAGTGTAACCAAAGTATATTCCAGAGGTAACTCAAGAAGTAGGGACAAATTCATTCTGTCAGGCATGGAGGAACATTTCCAATTACAGTAAAACCCCGGCATACGACTACCCTGTGTTACGTTGGCTGCGGGTTACAACCCACACATTTAATTTTTAAAATTCCCCAGGTTACAACCAGTTTTTGGTTTACGACCGAAAATTGTGCTACTGTATTTCAAACTCTAAGATGGTAGCATTCTTCCGACCTTTTCCGCACCGTTTGGGGACCTTATCCAACGGTGGCACCTCCGCAGCAGTAAGCACTGCATTGTGGCTTCGGGTGGAAGGGGTGGCCATTTTGAATTCTCAAATAGTTGTGGTGGCCATTTTGAATTCCAAAATGGAATTCTTAACCACTAAGCCGCCGCAGTGCTGCTTGAGGTACATGAAAGGGTGGTTTCACCATTGCTGCTCCTTCATGCGTTTTCCACGTGAACTCAGGTTCCATAAGCCATAGTCTAGGACCCTATCCACTACACCAGGGGTGCCCAAATTTTTTGGGCCATGGGCCAGTCACGTGGTTCAGAGGGCTGGTCACTATGGCCTAGGGGCCGGACCCAGCCCCGATACCAATTCATTCAGCCTACCAGGCCCTCGTCACTTCTGGGAGCGACGAGGGCTTTTGTGGGCCAGATGAATTGGTGTCAGGGCCGGATATGGCCCCTGGGCCCATAGTTTGGGCAGCCCTGGAGTACCCCGAATGGAAGGAAATCACCACATTCTGCTTCTCACGCCCAGTCTGGAATGACAAGGTCCACCAGCACAAAAGGAAGCATCAACCTCCCCCCCCCCCTTATTTGCCACCCCTTACCTGGCGCTCGGAGCCTGAGCATCACAGGTGCTGCGCGGAGAACCCCTCAAAGGGCTGGCGGACCTCTGACCAGAGAAACCGAGAGAAGGTACTTGTTTCGGCGGGGTAGCCTCTCCGAATCTCCTGCCCTGGCAGGCTGGCCGGTTTCCCTTCGTGTGGGGCGAATCCCCTCCACCCGAGACCCGCCGGTCCCCCACCCGAATGGGTTCGGGGGTCTTGTGTAGGCTCAGGGTGTCCGCCCGGCGCTGGGGGCTGGGGCTGGTGGCTTGGGAACTGCCCGGGCTGGCAGACTTTTGGGGCGAGAAGCCAAGCGCCCGGGTTTGGGTCAAGCGGTGAGCTGAAAAGGAGGGCAGGGAGAGACACACAGACAATTTGAGCAGGCAGAGAAGAAATAGGAACAACAGACAAAGCAAGCACCGCTGATGCTCCAATCATCTTTAGTGTTCGTGGCCACTGGCCAGGGGTGTCCAAACTTTTCAGGCTGAAGACACCCGATTGGGCCGGTCACCCACTGGAAGCAAAACTTGCCCCTGCCCATGGGCAGAACGCGTTTACGGTAGCATTCTGTGCAAGCGTGGGTATGTTTTACTTCCACTTCTGGGAGTGGTGAGGATGGCGTGGACCGGATGGATTGGAGTAAGGGGCCAGATCCGGCCCATGGGCTGTAGGTTGGACACCCCTGACATAGGCCCTTACACAATAGATCATTTAAAGCATGTGTAAAATTCACTGATAGAATCCAGGGTGTAAACTTTGGAAAAAAAGAAATACCAAGGGATATAGATGTCATTTTCTACCTCCTGTGTAGGAGAAGGAGCTCAAAAGAACTACTGGTGAAACCTGGTTAGGAAGCTAAACCCAAGTTTAGTGGTTAAGCTTGATGACCAGAAGGTGGGCAGGACAGCAGTTCGAGACCCGAGTGCTACATGGCAGAGTGAGCTCCCGTCTCTGTCCTAGCTCCTGTCAACCTAGCAGTTCAAAAGCAAGAAATTGCAAGTAGATAAACAGGGACCACTTCAGCGAGAAAGGAAACAGCCTTCCATTGCACTCCAGGGTTTAATCCTGCCTGCCACATGACCACGGAAACATGTGCAGATTCAGACAGGGCTGGCTCTTTTGGCTGTAAACGGAGATGAGCACCGAACCCTAGAATCGGACACAACGGGCGTATGTGCACTGTGACCTTGACCAGATTCGTGCCTCATCTTTAAGTGCTATCAAGACTCTGCTCCCAAGCATTTTCCTCTTACAAAAAGATCAATTGTGACCAATAGGAGGCTGCTCTACTCTTTTGTGGAAACCAAAAGCCTTGAGCAGGGGGTTCCCAACCCAAGGCCCGTGGGCCAGATCTGGCCCACAGCACCATTTGATAGGGTCCCCACCCCCTCCAAGGGCATTTATGAAACAAAATGGCTACCCCTTTGAAGCTGTCCAGACAAAATGACCTCCACCATTGCGCAGGCAAGGCAAAATGGCCATCCGGCCCACCGAAGCTGACCAAGAGAGAATGAGCCGGGGGGGGGGCTGGCTTGAAAAGATTGGAGTTACGTCTTCAGTTGCTAACTTTATCTTCTCTCTTATATGACCTTTCTTTTCGTTTCCATTTTAGAAGCTTTCGGGTGAAAATTAAACAGAATAATTTCTACAGGTCTTATTTGAACCCGGGGATCTCAACACCTTCTCCCGCTTCGGAGCCTCTGCTTCGTCTACATTTGATTGGGTCTAATTCTGACCCTCTGTGACTAAAGACCTTTAAAGTTAATTTAGTTCTAGGTTAATAGAAAGGGCAACAGACACGGATGGGAAGAGACTGCAATTATAATCAAGCCACAAGGGGATGCTGCTGCCAAACGACAAAGGTCATCATCCTGCTAGGAATGGCCGTTTCAGTAGATCTATCCCAGGGGTTCGCAACCTTTTCAAGCCAGGGGCCAGGCTGCGTTCTCTCAGTCAGCTTTGAGGGCCAGATGGCCATTTTGCCCCGCCTGCACGATGGGGGTGGCCATTTTGTCCCAACAGCTTCAAAGGGATTGGCCATTTTGTTTCTCAAATGCCCTTGGGGTGGGGGCCACATGAAATGGTGTGGTGGGCCAGATCTGGCCCACAAGACTTAGTTTGGGAACCCCTGATCTATTCTCTCAATGGGCACTTGTACTTCAAACCAACCAAACCAAACCAAACCAACCCACCAACCAACAAACTAACCATACAACTAATTCCCACTAGAATCAAATGTTTATTTATTACATTTGTATCTTGCCTGTCTTGGTGCAGACACTAATTTAAGGGATGTAAGATCTGAAGAAGAATACTGACTAGTCCTTCACTTGAATTGGGGTTGGGGGCCGGAACTGGCCAATGGGCCATAGTTTGGGCACCCCTTCTTTAACGTCAGTTCTTCCACAGTCAGCTCCCAGCCAGCTCAGAAATGCAAGGAACTGGACTGAACCAGATCAACAAAGGAAGATGAGGTCTTTTGTAAGACTAATGACTCTTGATTGCTCGTCCACCACTAAGATTCAAAGTACTTTGCACTACACAGTAAGGTTGAGCTGCAACAATTATCGGCCCCTTGGAAAATCCCTTCCTCTCCCAACTGCGATAAAGACTGCACCCTACTCACAATAGGAAGTACACCGGCACGGATCGTGTTTGTCCAGGTAATGCTCTAACGTATCCCAGCCACCTCCGACCCGGACCATCACATGGCTTCTCAGCACCTGTACGGGCAAACCCAAGACACAACCTTTAGCTTCTGCTGGGAGGGGGGGAGTTTGACGTGGGAATACAGCACCGATACAAGCTGTTGGTCTAAAACAGTGATGGCCAACCTTGGCACTCCAGGTGTTCTCGGACTTCGATTCCCAGAAGCCCTGGTCAGCAGGAGTGCAGACTTGGGCTTCTGGGAATTGAAGTCCAAGAACACCTGGAGTGCCAAGGTTGGCCATCACTGACTTAAAACATGAGCATCCCTATTCCCAGGCTTAAACCCGAGCCCAGCTAGAGGACCAAGGGTGCTATCTGCTTCAGAACTTGGGTGGCTTGCTCAAAGGACCCCCAAGTTTCTAGCTGTCAGTGAGGTGGGCAGGTGGATATATGGGTGATGTTCTGCCCCAGGGGCACACTAGAAATGTCCACTCAGGAGCCCAACGGATTAGCTACCAAAGGCAGTCCAGAGCCTCAGAGACACGACTTAAGTCTCGAAAACGGAAGCAGAATTTAAAAAGGGGTGCGGAACAGTTTTGGAATGCCTCAATAAGAACACGCAAATCTTAAATATTTATGCAAATATGCCCACTGGTGCATAATATTTTGAGGTCATGCGAGGAAACTCTTCTAGTGGAAAATGTTGATCTGCAGATAAGTCGGAATCAAACTTGATGGCACACAACTACGTCATCATAATTAAGAGGAACCATTTCTCAGCTCGCTTATCAAACAAGGAAGCTTCTAGTCCTCATGGTTGTTAAGCAGCTGCATTTGTTAAGGTGTCTGCTGACAATGTCAAGGCATGAAACCACAGCTGAGTAAGTCAGCGAGTTGGACTTTCTGGCTGCCCAACGTGGGGTCAGGAGCTCGATTCCCCCCATGGTGCCACGCCAGAAGAGCCAGCCTGGTAGCCTATGGTGAGCAGCACGGTCCCACGGCGACCCCAGATAAGTTGGGGAGGATCAGCTGCTTCGGAGTACGCTGTGCTCCATATTGCAGAGTTTCCTAACCTTTTTACGCTGTGGGCCGGACGACGTCCCCAGACAGCTGAGCGGGCCCAGTCACATTGTTCACCCCGCAATAAACGCTGCCATGAAACACCCAGGTGGCTGTCGTAAACATGTGTGTGACAGCTGCAGGCACGTTTGTGCAAGGGCATTTATGGTCGTTGTAAATGCGTCTGCTTCAGGTGTGCCAACGGGCTACATGACATGGTGCTGTGGGCCAGGACCGGCCCACAGGCTGTAGGTTGGCCACCCCTGCTGTAGAGAGGAGAGGGAGTACTCAGTACTCTCTCAGTACTCTGGAACCCTGTCAAAGGGTCATCCTAAGTCAGACTTGAGTGAACGGCGAGCAATTATTACTAACCCAACGGTGCCGAGACTTCAGGCGCCAGGGACGTGGGTTGGACAGGACTCCCCGGCTGGCCTCTCCCCGTGGCTAGAGTCGTCTATTCTAATTTGGCCAAAGAGTGGGTGCCGTAACGTCCGCGCCTGTCTTTCCGTTGGGTCAGAGAACAATCGTTTGGCAAAAGGGCTCCTGAACTGGCAGTTTTCTCCTTACGTCGGTGGCTCGTCCCCAAAAGAAACCGTCACAAATGTCACACGGGATACTGGGTGTACCAACCGGCCGAGGGAAACAAGACTTCAGAACAACGTCGCCGGGTTAAAGAGAGTGACCTGATTTATTTTACCACTTTATCTTCCCTCCCCTGGAGGATTTCCACTCCTGGGACACCCCAAATCTTTAAAGGAGGGGGGCTTAGATTGTCCGTGAAGAGATCACAGGAACAGAAATCAGGGTTAGGACCTGAAATGTGGTAAAATTTGGCCACATTGGCTGGGAAATCTGCATGATTTTGGCCACATTGCCTGGGAAATCCACACGATTTTGACCACATTGGCTGGGAAATCCACATGATTTTAGCCACATTGGCTGGGAAATGCTCATGATTTTGGCCACATTAACTGAAAAATCCTCACAATTTTGGGCACATTGGCTGGAAAATCTGCACAATTTTAGCCACATTAGCCAGACGTGGCCCATAGCACCATTCTATGTGGCCCCCCACTGCCTCCACAGCACCCAGAAGTGCCATGTCACGGAGGAAGGGCAAAATGGCTATCCAGCCCCTGAAGCTGTCTGAGGGAGCGTGACCGGATACTGGCCAATGTAATGTAATTCCACCTTTGCTAACGTGCAAAGCCTCATTTCAATGCATTCCTATGGGAAATAGGAATTGCTGCCCTCTAGTGGACAGGGGTTAAATTGCTGTCCCGCAGCCAAAATGTTGTGAGTTTGATCCTGACCAAGACCCTAGGTTGTACTCAGCTTGCCATCCTTCCAAGTCCAGGAATAGGAGTCCACAGCATGTTAATTGGGGGGGGGGGGAAATGCTAATTAACTTGTGAACCGCCCAGAGAGTGAACCAAGTGCGATGGAGCGGGATAGAAGTGTGACATCTATGGCTATTTTTGCTAATTCAGTGATGGGATGTCCCCGGTTCCAGACGGTTCCCTGGAACCGGTAAGAACAATTTCGGACGGTTCTCCGATAGGGTAGTCTATTTTAAGGCGTCCGGTTCCGGACGCTTGAAAAAAAGAAAAAAAAATTTTTTTTTAAATTGGACCCAAAATGGCTCCAATTCAGTGCGCATGCGCAGAAGTCAATCTGACGCATGCGTGCTGCAATTTTAAATTGCGCATGCGTCAGATTCTGTTTCTGCGCATGCGCACTTGTTTTTGCCGGAGCCGGACCATTTTGAAGTGGCTCTGGCAGTGGCGGAGGGCTTAGGAGGAGGAGCCGTGCCTAGCCCGGCAGCCCAGCGCTCCCAGCCGCAACTCTCCACGGGCGCCCCAAGCCTCGGCGCTCGGCGGTGTGCCTAGCCGGGCGGCCCAGCGTTCCCGGCCGCAACTCTCCATGGGCAGCTCGGGGCCGCCCGGCTAGGCGCGCCGCGGAGCGCAGAGGCTAGGGGCCGCCCGTGGAGAGTTGCGGCCGGGAGCGCTGGGCCGCCCGGCTAGGCGCGCCGCGGAGCGCCAAGGCTCGGGGCCGCCCATGGAGAGTTGCGGCCGGGAGCGCTGGGCCGCCCGGCTAGGCGCGCCGTCGGGCACCAAGGCTCGGGGCCGCCCATGGAGAGTTGCAGCCGGGAGCGCTGGGCCGCCCGGCTAGGCGCGCCGCCGGGCACCAAGGCTCGGGGCCAGCCCCAACGGTCCCCATTGTAAGAGGGGTTTGTGTTTGGGGTGGGTGGGTGTTTGGGTGTATTTTTATTTAATTATTATTTTATTTATTTATTTTATTAACGGTTTTGTGGGGGGGGGTTTGAGGGGTGTGTGTGTGTGTTTTATTTTTATTTTATTTATTTTATTTTTGGCCCCGCCTACAACGTCATGATGTCATGACGTTGGCTCCACCCATGACGTCATGACGTTAGCTCCGCCCCCACTGTGATGACGTCAGGGTGGGGTACTAAATTTTTTATCATCCCATCACTGCTTGCTATGTTGCAGAATTGAAAGCTGTGAGGACGGAGGGTGGTTTGGAAGGAGGATGAGAGGGAAAGGCACGGAGGAGAAGTCAGAGAGGGAGGGAGATGTGTGGACACTCTTACCCGGACAAAGATAAGCGCGTTGGAATCTCCCACTTTATATTTGCCCTCCGAGACCTTGACCATCGGGAACTGCGATGGACACGTACAAAGTCCCAGGATTTCTCTGACCTGGAAAGAGGGAATGGAGAGAAAAGAGAGAAATCGTTATTTAGACGCAGGCAAAAAAAAAAATTAAAGGTCACTCTTGCTAGAAAGCTAGTCGTATCTGACTCTAGGGTTCAGTGCTCATCTCAGTTTACAACCAAAGAGTCTGAAAGCATTCCTGTGGACATGTGGCAGGCAGGACTGGGTGCCCAAGAACACAGAACACTGCTACCTTTCCCACCGAAGCAGTACCTCTTTATCTACTTGCAATGTCTTGCTTTTGAGCTGCTAGGTCGGCAGGAGCTGGGACAGAGACAGGAGCTCATTCCGTCGTGCAGCCACTAAGGTCTCCAAGTACCGCCCTGCCAAACTTCTAGTTGTCAAGTTCAGTGTCTTAACCACGAAGCCACCATGAACCGAGGCATAGGCAAAGGTTGCCCTTACTCAAAAGCCAGTCATATCCTACGCTAGGGTTCAGTGTTCATCTCTGTTTACCGCCAAAGAACCAGCACCGTCTGCATTTGCAGACGTTTCCATAATAATATGTGGCAGGTATAACTAGACGCTGGCGTGCGTGGAAGGCTGTTACCTTTCCTACTGAAAAGGTACCCCTTCATCTACTTGCAATTTCTTGCTTTTGGAAGGCTAGGTGGAGCTGGGACAGACACAGGTGCTCACTTCTTCGTGCAGCACTCAGGTCAGCATTTTAACCACTAAGCCATAATTAATAATTGTGTGCCAACAAGTCAATTCTGAGTGATGGAGGCTGTTCTTAAGGTTTCTAGGTAGACCATGTGCAGAAGAGTTTTAGCATCTTCTTCCTCTAGGGCAAGGTGGGGCCCAGGCCCCACAGGGGGACCTCAATTCCCCGATGCCTAGGTCAGTCCATTGGTTGATCAGTGCTTTGGGGAAATTAACTTAGGCTTCTGGGAACTGGAGTCCAAAAACCAAAAGGTTGGGTAACACTGCTCTAGGGGGCGCAATTGTGACCACTAGGTGGTCTGGCTCTTCTTGCAAGAGGCAGAATGGGGAATCAAACTCTCAACTTCTAACTAAACCACCGAGCTATCCAGCCAGTTACACAGATGGGTAACATCCGGCCTTCCAGCTGCCGTTGAACAACCAGGGCTGGGGTCATGTCGAAAGATGATGCATTTTGACACCACCTTCTAATGACCATCTAGCCAACATCAAGCTCTTGAGGGTCAACAGGCCAGGATTCTCAGTTCAGAGGTAACAACTAGGTGTGTTCTCTGGACTCTAGTCTGTAGGTTGAAATGGATGGGATCAAGTGAGAAACAGTCTCCAGTTGGGTTTCTCAAGAAGGAGAAGACAAGAATTTAACAAGGTGGAAGTCCAAAGAGCATGAAGTTAGCATCTTGTGGGTGGAGATTTGGCTTCTACCTCTCCACAGCTTCCCTACCCTACAAGGCTGTTGTGACAATGAATGAGGCAAAATGCACTGGCTTTACTCTCTGGGAGACACATTGGACACAGGTATGTTCTGTGTTCAGCAACTCATGGCCCATGAAGGTTTAGGACAGGGGTTCCCAAACATTTCAAGCCGGGGGCCGGGTCATGCTCTCTCAGTCAGCTTCGAGGGCCGGGCGACCATATGGCCCTGCCTGCCCAACAGGGGCGGCCATTTTGTCCCAACATCTTCAAAGGGCTGGCTGTTTTGTTTCTCAGATCCCCTTGGAGGGGTGGGAGGCCAATTGAAATGGCTCTGTGGGCGAGATCCGGCCCACAGGCCGTAGGTTGAGAACCCCTGGAATAGGAGGTCGCAGACAGAAAGTTTGGGGATGTTTCTCCAGCTCTGCCTTGGTAACCGCCTCAAAACAAGGAAGCGCTTGTCTCCTTGTACAGCTAGAAGAAAAAGAGTGTCTTCCAAATGTCATAATTTATGGCCTGTGGGGTCAGAGAGCTTTCGCCATAAACCAGGCAGAACAAAAAGGCTCAGACAGACATGGCTGGTTTTGCAAAAACATGTAGAGCAAGCCATATTAGCAGCAAGAACAACAATGGGAAGGTTTTAAACATGACCGTTTGGGTCTTCTAGTATCAATGCGACTAAATGGGTCTGCAGCGGCCCAGTGGTTAAGAAGCTTGTCTTGTTAGCTGGAAGGCTGGCAAGTCGGCAGTTCATGACCCAAGTGCCGCATGATGAAATGAGCACCCGTTAACATAAAAATTGCATAACAAAAGGAAATCCATAGAAAATAGTGGCTCAGTTTACGGAATATTTTTTCAGATGGGATTAATTGGTTTTCCATGCATTCCTATGGGGAACCACATTTCTGTTAAAGTATTTTGGCTCTCAATGCATTCCTATGGAAAACTGCATTCAATGCATTCCTATGGGAAATTTAATTGAAGTAATTTTCGCTGTAAGAAATGTCCCAGAGAACACATTTTAATTATGTTAGCAGAGGTTTCACTGTATATAAATGCAATTAATCAATCAATCAATCGTTGGATGGATAGATGAATACACAACATTGCAAAATCATCTTTTGTTTGCAAGATGATGTCTCTACTTTTAACTGTGTTCCCCGGGTTTCTCATCGCTTGCCTCCCAAGACTCAGTCACCTTTTTATTTCATGGCTGCAATCTCCATCTGCAGTGAGCTTTGACCCTAGGAAAGTAAAATCTGTCACTGCTTCTCCTTCCTCCCCATCTCTTTTCCAGGGACTGAGAGGGCCTGTTGCCATGATCTTGGTTTTCTTGCTGTTGAGTCTCAAGCCAGCTTTTGCACTCTCTTCTTTCAACTTAATCAGGAGCTTCTTTAAGTCTTCCTCACTTTCTGCCATTAAGGTAGTGTCATCTGCATATCTCAAGTTGTTGATGTTGAGTCTCAGACCTGCTTTCACCTTAATCATTCATGTTACCAAACTATAAGTACTCGGATTTCACCTCTGGCCTCTGGTGGGGTCTGGAAAAGTACTGCTTCCAAACTTTGCCAAAGTCCCTGCTGTGGGTTATGTTGGCTGAGCCATTATGGATCCATCTCCACCCTCCCGTTTCCTGCCAAGCTAATTTCCTCTCCCTGGAGAATTTCTCCATGCCTGGCCGATAGGCCCCTTAAGTGCATCGGTCTCTCTTATTTTCCCTAGCAAATGAGGACATGTCGGCGTTCATTCCGGCATCATCCATTACGAAATGTTCGTGAGACAAGCAGATGCTGAACTGGGAAGGGGTGGGGTGACCAAGAGAGGAGCCCAGTTTGCTATTTATAAAAAGCCCCATTGAGAGAACGGAGAGGAAATTAACTTCCCAAATCCCACCTCACGGTGGGCCTAATCCGGCAAAGGGTGAGCAGCTTTCCTGGGCAAATCTTTGGGTCGCTGGCACAGCGCACGGGAGAAAGAGATTTGCAGATGTGGCACAGCTGTTATGTGGCGGGCCGGGGATCACCGAGGAAACCAGACCTCAACATCTGTCGGTTTCAGGCTGCGGCCGAAAGGCGGAGGTGGAAAAAGGGTATTTTTAGCCACTCGCAAAAAAACCACCGTTTCTAGGATCTGGGACGGTAAAAGGAAAGCAGGCAGGCTGGGAGCACTTTAAGCAAGAAGATGCTTTTATTCTAAAATACAAACTGATATTTATGCAAATCAAGATGCATGTATTCCTCTGTGAATCAGCAGCAAAGATCCAGGAAATGGGGTACGACTAATACTATTATTACCCCAGCTTGGAAAAGTTCCTTTTTCAAGTACAGATGCCAGAAATCTGGTCCCATGCTGGTTGCAGATTCTGGAGTTATAAAAGTCTTGTTGCTGTTTTTAATTTATCCATACTTTTGACTTACAGGCAGTTGTCAATGCCAAGCAAAGATTATTTCTTAATTTAATTTTAATTTAATGTAATGTTTGCCCTTGTATGCCGCCCACTCAGGAAACCCGAGTGTTGTTAAAATCTCAGTGTTGAGAAATTGTCTCCGATTGTGCATTAGCACAACCCCAAGAGAATCCAAAATTGCAAGAAGGCGTGGTTGATACATATTATCCACATCCTCAAACATGGTCTAGCAGGTTTTACGACCATGGAGGGAGTGGGTCTTTTGCAAGGCTAGTGGGTCTTAATGGCTCATTGAAGACCAAACTATATCAAGCTTCTTCGGCATAAAAGTAGGATCTGTTGTTCTATGCCAGAGATGGCAAACCTTTGAGAGACTGAGTGCCCAAACTCAACAGGCTGCCGTCTGCACCACAGAGGGGCGGGACAAACTCTGTGCTGGGAGGAACTGTACAGTACTCCCATTGGACTGCCAGGCAGAGGGGTGGAGTGAACTATGTGCTAGGGGGAGGGAAGAAGCACTCCCATTGGGCTGCTAGGCAGAGGAGCAGGGCAAACTCTATGCTGGGGCAATGATTCACGTGCCCACAGAGGGCTCGGAGTGGCCCCTCTGGCACGCGTGCCATAGGTTCGCCACCACTGTTATATGCTGTCCAGTTCAATGTGATTTTTCCTCCTCCCTCCCAGCCTCCTTTCCTTTTATGTTGTGACTTTCAAACTGTAAATATGCCAAAAGAGACTGAATAATTATCTTTCTATTTCCTCCTCCGCCTCCTCCTTTTCAATCCTGTTTCCTTTCCTGTTGTGTTTTTCAGCTGTAAATTCACAGACAGACACTGTCTGGCTTCCAAGCCACCACCCCGGGGGCATTTCTTTGGCATAAAACAGAGGACGAAAACATGTTTAGACAACAATAAGTCCATACAGAGGCGAACCTTCAACATGCTGCCAATCCAACCCCCAAGAGGCTAACTTGACAGGCGCAACAGAGTATATGCCCTGTGCAAACGGAAACTCAATGACAATAAAGAGGTTTTCCTTTGGACTACAACTTCCAGAATCCCCTTGTTGTTCAGTTGCACAGTTGATTCCAACCGTTCGTGACCCCATGGACCATTGCACCCCTGTCCTCCACCATCCTCCTCAACCCAACCAGCTCTGTGCCCATTGCGTCTACAATACCATCCAGCCATCTCATTTTTGACCTCCCCCTTCTTCTTTTGCCCTCCACCTTTCCCAGCATCAAGGCTTTCTCAAGTGAATCCTCTCTTCTCACTGGAGGAAGCAGGAAGATCGGATCAAGACCCACAGTGGAGATGAAGAAGATTTCAGTCTTTGGTCTAACTGGGAGGGCCGGACCGGATGCGTGAGGCTTTATTTCTTTCTATCAAAGTGGGACCAAAGCCCTTCATTATCTTAGTTGCAAATCTGTTTGCCAGAACACAGATCCTGACATATGTTTGCAATCTCGGGGAATTCCAGGGTCATCCAGTTGGAACCCAATTTGCAAATCAAAAGTGGCTGAAAAAGTCCTTTCCAATTAAACGCCAAATACTCCCTGCTAATTGCAGTATTTTTGACTGTTTACTCCAGTGGAGAGCCAGTGTAATCTCAGCCAGCTCTACTTTACAGGGTTCTTGTGAGAATAAAGACAGAGAAAGGAAGCTAAAGTCTGTATTGTACATTGTACGTTGTCAAATCAATTATTTTTGTATTGGGTTATATTGATTATAACCCAATAGCTATTGATTATACCGTGATTTTATTGTTTATTCTGCACCAAGTGTTGTTTATGGATTGTATCCTGATTATATTTTGTATGTATATATGCATGACTGTGAGCCGCCCTGAGTCGGATATCCTCTGATTGGGCAGGATAGAAATTTTAAAATTAAATTAAATTAATTAAAATAAATTAAAGTCAGCTGCTTAGAGCTCCGGGAGGGAGGGGGAGAATACCAGAAAGAAAATATCCTAAGTAAAATAAATAAACAAACAAGAAATTAGGTCAGGCCATGCAAATGAATATTGCGGAAAGTTTGGCGGGAGATTCATAGGGTGAGAATCTGAAACATTCCTTTTTAGACAGAATATTTTTGTAAAACAAATCTTTTCCAGTTAGACTTTTATCTCTCATTTTTAACACAATCAATCAATCAATCAATCAATCAGCCAGCCAGCCAATATACCAATCAATCAATCCAACTATAAATAAATAAGCAAGCCAGCGAGTCAGCCAGTCAGCTAGCCTATTGCCTGCCAGACAGCCAATCCATCCATCCATCCATCAATCAATCATCCAATCAGCCATTCAATATACCAATCAATCAGTCCAGCTATCTATCTACCTATCTACCTACCTACCTACCTACCTACCTACCTACCTACCTACCTACCTACCTATCTATCATGGTCTACAACCAGCACAGTAAAACAAGAGGTAATTTTTAAAAAAAATTCAAATGCTTAAAAGGTAGTTAAAAATATATTATTTTAAAAACATTTTTAACACAAAGATCGATTCTTTTTTTTTTTTAAATGGGACCAATAACTTCTTGCTTTCAGCTTTAAAGATTGCCTCTTTGCTAAACGATACAAGCTGCCTAGACTTCCGGGGGAAAGGCAGTGGGGCAAAAATCATTTTGAATGAATGAATGAATAGAAAGTATATACAGAGAGAGTCTATCACTTATAAATAAATAGGCCTTTTTGCGGGGCCTTCCGTGTCTTCTGCAAAGGGGCCACCCAGGAGAGGGACTGGTGATGTCATGCCTGGTCTTTCTCTCGTACAACTTCCAAAACTAGGTGCCAGTTTCGCCTTGGTAACCGGAGCGTCATGCCCCGGAGAGGTGCCAGCTGCCATGGAGCTTCCCGGCACACCACAAAGAGGGTCGCCCTCCCTGCCAGCCGGGGACTTCAGCGGGGACAGGAGAGAGAAAAGGGAGTTTTTGAATTAAAAAGGGCTTTTAGATTAGACACACTCAGGAGAGGGCAGGCTCTCCCCCTGCCTGCAAATGCCCTCTCCATGCCAAAGCCTGGAAAAGGCTCTTATTAAAGAGGAGGGCGCAGTAATCCAGATGTGATTCGGGACTGGCAGGAGGGAGGGGGGTGAGAAGCACCCACAGGACCGGGTCCTAAGGACCTGAGTGCACTCCAGGGCATCATCAACCCACTGGTGGATCTATCTGTCTGTCTGTCTGTCTATTTCTCTCTCTCGCTCTCTCTCTCTTCTATCTATTCTGTCTATCTATCTGTCTGTCTGTCTATCCTTGTCTTAGTTCCTATCTCTCTCTCTCTCTCTGTCTATTCTATCTATTCTGTCTATCTGTCTGTCTATCTATCCTTGTCTTAGTTCCTATCTATCTATCTATCTATCTATCTATCTATCTATCTAATGCAATTCTATCTATCAAATGTAATTCTTTCTTTCTTTCTATCTATCTATCAAATGTAATTCTATCTATCTATCTATCTATCTGTCTATCTATCTATCTATCTATCTATCTAATGTAATTCTATCTATCTAGCTATCTATCTATCTGTCTATCTATCCTTGTCTTAGTTCCTATCTATCTATTTATCTATCTATCTATCTATCAAATGTAATTCTCTCTCTCTCTATCGTAACTCTATCTATCTCTTCCTTGCTCTTTCTTTCTTGCTTTCTTTCTTTCTAGTGCAATCTTTCTCCATCTTTTAGATCTAAAATTTTGAATTCTTCCTTCCTTCCTCATGTCAGATGCACCACCAGCATATAACATACAAAGCTAAAATCAACACATCTAAAAACAAAATAGATGGGTGTGGTATAAATATATTAAATAAATAATTAAATAAAAGAATTAAAAAGGCCTAGATGACATCTGCCCACTGTCAGGCCACTTCAATCAATCAATCTGTCTGTCTGTCTGTCTGTCTATCTATCTATCTATCTATCTATCTATCTAGTTTTGCAATGCTCAATCCATCCATCCAATTTCAATCTCTCTCAATCAACCAACCAACCAACCAACCAACCAGCCACCTGTACATGGCTTGTCTCCTTCCACTTGACTCTCACAACAACCTTGCTGGGTAGACCAGGCAGAGAGCAAGTTACCTCACCCCAAGATTCCCCACTGAATGTAACATTTTAGTGGGATCACTCACCTGGCTCTCCTAAGCCCCACTTCAACCCCTGTATAGCAATGCGCAATGACTGAAAAGGAAACGGATTGCCACCACCACCACACACCCCTTAAAAATCAAATCCCCTCTCCTGTTGGGAACCATGAATATAAAGAATAGTTAAATCAAGGGTTCTCAACCTACAGCCTGTGGGCCAGATCCGGCCCTCAGTGCAATTTCAAGTGGCCGACTGCCCTCATGCCTGCCACCAAAATCTCTTTCACTGGAAGTGACCGAAGCAGTGGAAACAGCTGTGGGCGCCTTTAGGGCAGTGTTGGAGGGTACAGCCAGTACAGCCTCCACCAGTACAGCCTATTCAGCCCCTTTGAAGCTGTTGGGACAAAATGGCCACCACATCATGCAGGCAGGGCAAAATGGCCATCCGGCCCTCAAAGCTGACTGAGACAGCGTGACCCGGCCCCCGGCTTGAAAAGGTTGGGGAACCCCCTGAGTTAAATTAAAGTCTTTAACGTCCCATTGGTGGTGGGTGCAGGCAATCGATTTCTTAATATAAATCCGTTAAGATGTTCTGTGCATCTTTAATGTACATTTGTAGGGTGTTTCATTTTGTTTATTTTGTTCAAACTCTGAGCAAGCAAAAACAACAACAGCGACTGGACTCTCTACAGACCAGCGCCTGGCTTGGCTGGAAAGGACCATTTTCTGGAAAACTTCCTCTTGTGTTAAGGACCGCTTGCCGAGAACAGAGGCCTCAGTCATTTCAAAAGAAGGGGGAGGCGGACGTTCTCCCATGCTTCCCTCACACACGGCGGGCCAGGCCGACGGCAAACGGAAGAACGAATGCAACAACATCAACAACGCCACGGGGGCAGAACGATTGTCATACGGCCAAGACTAACTTTCCACAGGACTTTTCCTACTGGTTTGGCGGAGCGGACAGCGTCTCCCTTTACAACGTGGAAGCCCTGGGTTCAAATCCTGGCCCTGCGAGCTGAAATATTTGACCCTTTCCCCCCTTGACAAGATAAGCATGCCGTTAAGGTCACAATGGAGCTTGTGTAACCCTTTTAATTATTTATGATGATCTATAGCAGGGATTCTCAACCTGCAGCCTGTTGGCCGGATGTGGCCCATGGCACCAGTTCATATGGGCCCCCCACTGCCGCCACCAAACCAGGAAGTCCCATGTGGTGGAGGAAGGGCAAAATGGCCATCCGGCCCTCAAAGTGTCTGAGGGGGCATGATCCGGGGCCCCGGCTTTAAAAGGCTGAGAACTCCTGATCTATAGCAAGACCAGGGACTTCAGTGGCTTAGTGGTTATGATGCTGAACTTGAAGACTGGAAAGTCGGCAGGTCAGCAGTTTGAGACCCGAGTACGACACGACGGAGTGAGCTCCCCGTCTATGTCCCGGTTCCCGCCAACTGAGCAGTTTGAAAACAAGGCATTGCAAGTAGATAAATAGGGAAAGGTAACGACGTTCTGTGCACTCCCATGTCTAGTCATGCTTGCCACATGACCAGGGAAATGTCTGTAGACACAGACAGCACTGGCTCTTTGGCTATAAACAGAGATGAGCACCAAACCCTAGAGTCGGATACGACTTGCTTTTGAACAAGGGCGACCTTTATCTGTTGAAATGATTTTACTGATAAAATCTCTTTTTTCCCCTTCAAAACCTCTTTGGCTGTTTTATTTATGGATTAAGAAACTCAAGGACTGATCCTTGTTTTAAGAGAGTTTCAGGCGACAATCCGGCCACTCTTCTTCCATGACTAGGCCAGATGTGAAAACCGCCAAAATGAAGGCACCTTTTGGTGAGTTCATTCCGCAGTTCCTGTCACCTGATTAGCCGGCAACACAAGGCGACCATTGACTGGGTTATGCCCAATTGTGGTTCAAAAATACCACAATCTTCGATGTGGCAGTCGTCAAAGCACTCCTTCCCATGGAAACCCTATCAGGGTCGCTAAACCACAGGTGGGGTTTAAGGTCATGTAACAAGAACCATGTAGGACTGTGGTGGCTTGGCGGTTAAGACAGATGACTGTAAGGTCGGCAGGTTAGCAGTTCAAGACCCAATTGCTGCACAATGGATTGAGTGCCTGTCGTCTGTCCCGGGCTCCTGCCAACTTCGCTGTTCGAAAGCAAGAAAAAATTGCAAGTGGATAAAGAGGCATCCCTTCGGTGGGAAAGGTTACAGTGTTCCATGCACCATGAAATTGGTGTGGCCCACAGGGTATAGGTTGAGAACCCCTGAGTTGTAAATGACAATGCGCACTGAGTCCTAGAGTTGGACTCTAGGCGATTTCTCAGATCCTCCTTATGAGGAGTGGAGAGGAATAACAGAAATATTATAAGTGCCACCACTGGTTACAAGGGGGAAATCCAGGTGGCTTTTGGGGTCTTACACATTATTTTGGCACACTTTGCATTGAACAATTTTTCATTCTTCTGTAACACGATAGCAATGGTTGTCAACCTTTGGCTTTCCACATATTTATGGTAGTTCTTGAGCTTCCATAACCTTTGATTCTTGCCAATGTTTGCTGAGGCTTCAGGAGTTTAAAGTCCTCAAGAACAGCAGGTCCAAAGGTGAGGAAGCATTGCTTGAAAAACACCTTTAGGTAAAAGTAAAGGTTGCCCTTGCCCGGAAGCCAGTCGTATCTGACTCTATGGTTCAGTGCTCATCTCAGTTTACAGCCAAACAGCCAGCTCCGCCTGCATTTGGTCATGTGGCAGGCGTGACTAGACACCAGAGCGCACGGAACGCTGTAACCTTCCCACCAAAATGGTACCGATTTATCTACCGTACATGCTCGACTATATGTCGTCCCGAATATCAGTCGAGGTACCTAACATGGACCTCTAAAACTAGGAGAATAGACTGACCCGAGTATAAATCAGGGGTGGAAAATGCAGCAGCTGCTGGGGAGTTTCAATAATTACAATACATGAAAATACGGTAAAATTAATTCATTCAGACATTTGTGTGGGTAGGTTTCTGAGTGTTTACACCGACCCGAGTATAAGTTGAGTCCCATTTTTGGACCTCATTTTGGGGGCTAAAAAACCCGACTTATACTCAAGTATATACGGTACTTGCAATTCCTTGCTTTCAAACTGCCAGGAGCTGGGACAGAAACAGGACCTCATTCCATTGGGCAGTACTCAGGTCCCGAACTGCTGACCTGCCGAGCTTCCAGTCGCCAAGCTTAGCATCTTAACCACTTGAGCCACCGCAGTTCCTTTAACACCTTCAACTGTCTCCAAACGTAGTTAGGGTTTGATGCAACAGAATACCTGGAACGGAACAAAATTCTAGGACCCTAAAAAAATAATAACTTCCTTAATTTCTTCAGGTCACAAATAAGTATGAAGATATTAGAACTGTCAAGTTTATAGTAGGGGCCCTTCAAAAGAGAAGATATTTTACTGATCAGAGAGTGGCTTGCATGGAAAGGTGACAAACTTTATGGAGTAAATTTTCCCTCTCGTTTCATTGCAATTGTATCCTTCTACTTTAGCTCTGATTTTACTCTGGTTTTGTAACCGTCTCTTATCTAATACATTTTATCACATTTTAGCCTAATATGGTCCGATGACTAATCCATTAATAAAGGACGCTAGAATTCCTGGCATGAGAACATAAAGACAATTTTTCCTGGACCAAATCAAAGACTCATTTTCATTGAGCCTGGCGACGCAAGGGTTAAAGCCGCTGCCGTGCAACCAAAAGTTTGTGAGTTCGATCCTGACATGGGTCAGGGTTGACTTAGCCTGCCATCCTTCCAAGATCAGTAAAACCAGTCCCCAGCATATTGGTGGCAAAGTGCTAATTAACTTGTGAACCGCCCAGAGGGGGCCACTAAGCAATAAAGGTAAAGGTTTCCCTTGCTCGAAAGCCAGGCGTATCCGACTCTGGGGTTCAGTGCTCATCTCTGTGTCAAAGCTGAAGAGCCAGCGCTGTCTGCTTCTGCAGACGTTTCCGCGGTCATGTGGCAGGTATGATTAGACAATGGAGCGCACAGAATGCTGTTTACCTTCCCACCGAAGTGGTCCCTATTTATCTACTTGCAGTTTCTATGGGGCAGTATATAATAGCTATTGCTATTCCTTTTAATTGGCATCTTATTATTTAGGTGTGGCCAGCCAGATGTTATTCTGGAGTCTAAAGCAACCTCCCAGCTGTGCACCGCATAAATGTTTAACTGCTACAGATCAATCCTAAGGCGGCCACAATTTGCCATTCGTTCTGAGAGTGTTTGAGCTTTCCCTGCTGTCATTCACAGCTAGCAGAGAATTCCGTCTTTCATTAAGCTATAAATCCTTTGGGAGAAGATAATATTTTTGTACGTGCCCTTTATAACGAACAAGGGCAAAGAGCCAGTGTAGTAGAGCCTAGTGCAGCAATGGCGAACTTTTAAGAGACCAGGTGCCCAAACAAAGGGGCGTGGTTGACTCTGTGCTGGGGGGAGGAAGGAAGCGCTCCCATTGGACTGCTGGGCAGAGGGGTGGGGCAAACTCTGTGCTGGGGGAATTGAAGTTCCAAAACATCTGGAGCACCAAGGTTGGCCACCCCGGCCTAGATCAGTCAGCAAACTTGGCTCTCCAGATGTTCTTGGGCGTCAAATCTCAGAAGCCCTGATCAACAGGTATGCTGACATGGGCTTCTGGTACTTGAAGTCCAAGAACACCTTGAGAGTCAAGTTTGCCGATCCCTGGTCTAGACCAAAATAGCCCAGTGGTTTGCGGAGTCTTCAAGGGGGCCTGTGTAAACCTGTCTCCAGAGCCGTCCTAAACAACCCCTGTCGGCAAGCCTAGAATGAACCAAGAACGGCCTCAGTCGCCGGAACCGAAGGCTTGGTTGGCCGTTCTTGTTTTGCAACGGCGGTTGCGTGTCTCACCTTTCAGCATGCAGGCAAACATCTTCGTTGCAAGTTTCCACTTGAAACGCTGTCAAAACAGGGGCTCTCTCGCTTCTAAGAATAAAGCCGGCAATTTAGCCAAAGGCGTTGGTTTCAGGAGGCCAAAAGGGGGTTGGGTGGGCCGGAGAGAAAGGAAGGGGAGAGTCAAAGGCTTCCATTGACTCATGCACTCCGCAATAAAATTATAGGCTGGGTGTTTTGTGACGCTTGTTCGTTGAACACAAGGCTACAAAGGACAAAAATAATCACCACCACAAGTTGCAGCTTTTCAATATCTGAAGATCCTTTGGAAGGGATATGAGAAACAACCTCTGATGGAGACTTTAAAACAGGGGTTCTCAACTGACGGCCCAGGGGCCGAATGCGGCCCATGACACCATTCCACGTGGCCCTCATCACCTCTTCCAAACCTGAAGTGTCGTGTGTGACAGGCAGGGCAAAATGGCCGTCCAGCTCCCGAAGCTGTCCGAGGGAGCGTGACCCGGCCCTTGACTTGAAAAGGTTGAGTGTCCCTGCTCTAAAAAAAAGGAGAGGGGAACCAATGCCCCTCTGATCAGAATTAGGTGGCACAGCCCATGGTGGTGGATGATGGGATCTGAAGTCAAAAAGGTCTGGGATGTTATGTATTCCCCAAAATGATCTTACACAGGTTGCCCTTGCTCAAAAGTTGGTAGTATCAGTCTCTAGGGTTCAGTGCTCATGTGTTTACAGCCAAAGAGCCAGCACTGTCTGCAGACATTTCCGTGGACATGTAGCAAGCATGCCTAGACAATATTGCGTTACCTTTCCCACCAAAGTGGTACCTATTAACTACTTGCAATTACTTGCTTTCGAACTGCTAGGCTGGCAGGAGCTGGGACAGAGACGGAAACTCACTTCATCATGCATCACTCAGGTCTCGAATGGCTGACCTGCCGACCTTCCAGTCACCAAGTTCAGCGTCTAAACCACTAAGGCACCGCAGACCCTACACAACTGCTACCCAAAACCGGCTTAGGGCCTTTGAGCTCTCCATAGCTCGGCCCCCAAAACTTGAAGTTTTCAAAAGTTTCCTGGGGAGTCTTGTATGCGCTAAAAGTCTTCTTCTGTTGTGTCAACTATAGAAGCGCCAACTGAAAACAAAACAAAACACATGCCTCTTTCTCATACTGGAGTTGAGAAATCTTGTAGCCTCTGGCATTTTCTGTACAGAACATTATCTCAATATGCCCAGACGTGAATCAGGGAAACAATCTTGACATCCCTACAAGTTCCAGGTGACGATGAGCGAAACTTTGGACGACCTTTCTCGCCTTTGAAAGATGCCAATTTTAGCAGGCTCGCGATTCTTCTGACGTTCTTAACCACACACCTCCAGCCCTGAAAGAAACGTGTTAGGACTGGCCAGCGGTTTATGGCAAGCAAGCGCATAACACAAAAGTTGCTCAAAACTATGCAATCTCAAACGTGCTACTCAGGTGCCTGACAACGTCTTTCTAGTTCCATGAGCCCGCATGGATTAAACCACCCCTTGTGCCATTCAGAGAAGCTGATTCCCATCATTCTCCATCCTGGATGATGGAGGTGATAAAGGCCACAGTCCAGACGCTCTAGAGCAGTCATGGCGAACCTTGGCACTCTAGGTATTCTTGGTCATGGAGGCGGAAGAGGCCAGAAGGACTGGCTGCAAAGGCGCCCCTTAATAATATCCTCCAGGCTGCGGCAGTCCATTGCAGTCCCGGCGTCAAATCCTGCACGTCTCATTTCATATGTGCCACAGGAGGCAGCTCCGTGATCATAGTGTGTGGGTCTCTTCATGGCAAGCCGGGATCCACCTTCAACAAATTCACGCCAGTGACATTTTTCCTAAACCAGGAAAAATCTATACTCGGTTACGAGTTTGTTTGTTTGTTTTATTAGAGTTCCAGCCGAGGATGACTTTGGCCAGTCCACTTGACTCTGCGTTAAAAGATCATCACCTTTTCCATCTCTTAAGGCGCCTAATCATATTTACCCACCTCAGGAATAGCCTCTCGGCGAAATGAAGGATGTTGTTATTCTCAGCTACACACGATCACAGAACGATCACCCAGTTTATCCATTTTATAAATCAAAAGCCAAACTGTTGTTTATATATCTGGGTTGCCGTCTAACCTTTCCGTCACAAGAGACCCCATTTCTGCCTCACAACCGCTTCCTTCATGAACACCCAAAGCAAACAGACTCAGCCCGGTAAACCCGCGAACCAAATTCAGATGCTTTGGTCAACAATCCACCGCGACGGTCGGGACTGAACGAGGCGTTCCAAAATTCTGAATTTTTTTACCATCACCTCACAGGACATTTAATCATATTTCCAGGCTATTGGCGTTCCTTTAAAAGTCTAGTTATACTCCAGGAAACATTATGGGAGTCTTCCAGGCCTCCTTTGCATATGGCGGACTACATGACCCATTCTTCCAAACCAAGGATGATGGGAGTTGGAGTCCAGTATGCTCAGGGGCTATCAAATGGGGAGAGTCTGAAAGATCGGTGGAATTTTGGAGAGGCAGAATCTGTACACTCTGGTGCTGGAAGAACCAGTAACTCTAAGACAACCACTCAGATTGTGCTCCAGATTAAAGGGAGAAATAGCTAACATCCAGGATTTTAATTGTATCTTGTGTACTTAAGCCCTTTTTACTGGCCAATAACCATAATAAAGTGATTTATTATTATTATTAATTCCAGGATTTGAGAGGGTGGTAAAGGTCAAGGGCACCCTTGGTCGAAAGCCAGCCATATCCAACTCTAGGGTTCAGTGCTCATCTCTATTTATAGCCAAAGAGCCAGCACTGTCTGAAGATGTTCCTACGGCCATGTGGCAGGCATGACTTAGAGGCTCAGAACGGCTTTACCTTCCCCACCAAAGTGGTACCTATTTATCTGCAGTACTTGCAGTTCCTTGCTTTCAAACTGCTTAAGTTGCCAGGAGTTGGGACAGATGACAGGAGCACACTCCGTCACGTAACACTTTGGTCGCAAACCGCCAACCTTCCAATCACCAAGCGTAGGGTCTTAAACTATTAAGGCCACCACAGTCCCTTTATTAAGCAAATACATGCACAGGTGTACAAGTGTACCATTCGGGGACCTTACGATAGTACAAAAATCTCCATCTCATACCGCTTCAACATCTTCTGGAGGTTATGTCTTCAACGCTAGACTTAATCTCACATATACACACAGAAACTGAGTTTCCACACAACGGTAAGCCATCCACTGGTTTGCCGAATTCTAGCAGCACTATCTTTGCAGCCAAAAATAGCCAAAAGATTATCTCCCCCCCCCAAACATGCCCTCCTCTTCAACCCAACCCAAAATCCATGCTAAATACACGCACCTGGCCTGTGGCCAGTCACCCTAGGCCAGGAGAGAGATTATGCGTGCGAAGGAGACACAACGCATAAAAGTTCATCATCCAAAAAGACTCACCAGCTCGTCCAGGTTTTTGAGGTCACACAGGGTCATCCGCTGGGTTCGGCTCGGGTAGACAGGAGACTCCGGCCCCAGGTCTTGGCTGGCCTGCTCTGCGGCCTCCAGCTCGCCGTAGGCCACCTGGTCCCTCATCTCTTCCTCGATCTCTTCCTCCATCTGAATCAGCATGGGGGCCAGCATCCCAAACTTGGACCCTTTCCTGGCCACCTCGAGGAGGCACAGGACAAAGTTCTTCTCGTTCTTCTTCAGCACCAGGTCGTTGGTCTCAAACATCAGGACATCCTGGATCCCCAACTCCTGGCGGCACCACTGGATGAAGTTGGAGATGTTGTCCCTGGCGATGAAGGAGCCGGGCACCACGTTTTTGGACTGGAAGACCACCTCCTTCCGGGGGATCCTCATGCTGACGGCCGCTTCCGGGTGGGACTGACGGAACTCCAGGGCGATCCGGTTGACATTGTTGGCGTGCTGGCAGAGGTCGTAGCCGGTCTCCAGGACCTCCATGAAGTTCTCCACCTGGATCTCCAAGTCGTAGAGGGTGTTGAGCCACTCGGCCAAGTCCTCCTTCATCGCGTAGAGATACTCCTCGCTGGAGCGGAAGGGGCGGATGCTCTTTGAGGCCGCCGACTGGATGTTGCTCTGGTCGGCCATTTTGCATTCTCAAGCCACGCGGTCACTGAGGGAGAAGATGATGATTCGAGATTAGAAAAGCTATACGGAAGTGGGTGGGAATCAATTACTGGCAGAAGGGCAACATGGATGGTCGGAGGACTGGAAACCAACCCCTAGGATGGGAGTTCCCAACCTTTTCAAACTGGGGGCCGGGTCAACTTTGAGGGCCCGACAGCCATTTTGCCCTGCCTGCACAATGGGGGCAGCCATTTTGTCTCAACAGCGTCAAGTGGGTGGCCATTTTGTTTCTCAAACGCCCTTGGAAAGGTGGGGGCCACATGAAATGGTGCCATGGGCTGGATCTGGCCCACGGGCCTTAGGTTGGGAACCCCTGCCTGTTGTGATCCAGTCCTTGTCAGACTCTGAGGCTGGCCTGGATTAGAGGACACTCCTTATGCCCAGCCCAGTTCTGCCTGCACCTGAACCTGAGGAGGTCCTGAGCCAGGGATCTCAGCCTGCACCTGGCCCAAGTCTGTTTCCCCAGGCAGCTGATCTGTCTCATCAGGGGTCTGACTCTGACAGTGATCAGCACTCAGTCAAGCAGAGGTCCAGAAAGGAGCTACACCTGAGACGCAGGCAGGCTAGAGCGAAGTACCAAAGAAGGCTCCCAGCTGATTAGGTAGGAGGCTTATAAGCAAGCATGTTGCAGCCTTTCAGCATTGGTACAACTCTCGTGCAAAGACCCAACACCCAGAAGTGCCATGTGTGGCAGGCAAGGCAAAATGGCTATCCAGCCCCCGAAGCTGTCTGAGGGAACGTGATCTGGCCCTCAGTTTGAAAAGGTTGAGAACCTCTGGTCTTGAATTAGAGAAGGGTCAGAGCTCAGGGGTAAAGAGCATGCTTTGCACACAGAAGGCTCCAAGTTCGATTCCCCAGTATTGCTAGGAAAAAAATCTACCGTACCTATTTATTTCATTTTATTTACATGCTGCCTTTCTTATACGTGACTGACAGTCAAATTAAAATAACATGCAATAAACAACATTAAAAACATAATCAGAAGCAACATTAATAAAGAAAAACAGGTCCCCACCCCCACCCTCATAGCCACAGGTTCAGTATCCACAGTTTCAGCTATCCACGGGTCTAAAAATATTAAATTAAAACCCACAAAATACATGATCTATATGTCAGAGAGTGAGCAAAACAACCAAATAGACCAAAAAGCGTTGGTACTTTAAAGACTAACTCCTGTATTCAAATGTGAGCTTTCGTGGATCAAGTCCACTTTGTCAGACATAAGAGTAAAACCTCAGGGCATCGGTTTATACACAGGTGCCGAAGCACACAATGGCTGGCCAAGCCTAAAAGAAATGTGACATTGTAGTTTTTTTACAACTGACAATAATGGAAAATCCCTGCTTGTTCACTTCAAAAATAAGCTACAGTAAAACCTCGGTTAACATAATTAATACGTTCCCCGGGACGTTTCTTAAAGCGAAAATTACTTAAACCAAATTTCCCATAGGAATGCATTGCATGCAATTTCCCATAGGAATGCAATGGAAACCAAAATATGTTAACTGAAATGCAGTTTCCCATAGGAACACATTGAAAACCAATTAATTCGTTCCGAATAAAATCCACAAACCGAGCCACTATTTTCTTTGGATTTCCCTTTGTTACATAATATTTATGCTAACTGAACCATTTGTCAACCAAGGTTCTGCTGTACAGTAATACCCCGGGTTACAACTGCCTCGGGTTAAGTTTGCTGCAGTTTACAACGGCGAATCCTATGGAAATGCCATCCCGGTTTACAAATATTTCTTTCCAGTTTACAACGATCAATTCAGGACTGGTTTTAAAAAAATTCAATGCATCCCTATGGATGTTTCAGTTTACAATTTATTCCGGCTTACAACGGAGGCTGTTGGAACGGACCTCTGTCGTAACCCGGGGTTTTACTTTATATGTATTTATATGGCGCATTACCAGAACTGCCCACTAGAGACAACCTTCTGCGTGATGCAAAAGAATATAGGGTTTGCTGCTATCTGCGGTTTCGGATATCCACAGTAGGGCTCAGAACATAAACCCTATAGTGAGAGCCATGATTAAAAACACCTTTAAAAACATTTTAAAACATTTTTTTAAAAAAACCTAAATTAGGGGGAGCCAGGCACACACACACACACACACACACACACACACACACACACACACACACACACACACACACACACACACACACACACACGCGCGCGCGCGCGCTTAAAAGCCTGCCTGAAAAGGAATGTCTTTGTCGGATGACGGGAAATTGGAGCAAACCTTTCCAAAACTTTGCCGCAGCTACTGAGACGCCTTTCCCTCAAGCATCCTCCAGAAATAAGCTTCTGAGGATGATGGAACTGAGAGAAGGACCTCTCTAGATCTTAAAAGCCAAAGAGGTTCGTGCCAGCAGATAAAATCCTTTGCACGCAAAACCATTTAATCCAGATCTGGCCGCTGGTGCTCTCCACCTGCGGGTCTTCTTTGTCAAGCACACAATTTGATGCAACTTCTTTCCACATGGTGCCTGCCTTCCATTTCCAGACTCGTTCTCACCGTTCTCCCTAGAGCCACTTTATGATTTGGTTCTTTCCCTCCTTCCCCCAAGCTGCCCGGGAGCAAAAGATTCAGCAGGATTTCTGCCAGGAGAAGAAAACGGCCCCCGCTTAAGTCCTGGGAAGGTTTTCCAGGCCTCGATCATCTGCTCCTTTTATGAAAAACCATCCGGAGGGAAAGACGATGGTTAAACAACAGAAGATCCAGTGAGACGGGATCCCCCTTCCAGTTAAGCCAGACTCCCAATGTGTCTGGAGAGGACCACTAGGTCATTCTGCAAACAGGATTTGCGTTTCCAAGGAAGCCCTGCCAGTTTTTTTTTTTTTTTTGGGGGGGGGGGATTTCTCCCCCCAAGTTTGGGAACAGCCGCCAAGCGACTGGGCACGAGGCCACATTACAGCCGTTCTTTTCAGGTGCCTAAACAAACTTTTGCTGGCCCAAGTCCCGTCGGGCCGGGAGGACGATGACTCATCCGGTGCATTCATCTCAGCCGCTTTGCCCATTCAGAGCCTGTGAACTTCGGAGCGGAAAGGAGGGGGATCATTGTAGCTCTCTTGTTGCTGGGCTGGGGGGGGGAACACAATAACCCATTACACACTGCTGGACTCCATTGGAAGCATGGTTCAAGGGTAGGGGTCCCTACCTTTTCAAGCTGGGGGCCGCGTCACGCTCTCACAGTCAGCTTTGAGGGCCAGACGGCCATTTTGCCCTGCCTGCACGATGGGAGTGGCCATTCCCCCCAACAGCTTCAAAGGGGGCAGCCATTTTGTTTCTTGATTTCCCGTGTAGGAGCCCACAGGAAATGACACCATGGGCCAAATATGGCCTGCGGGCCTTAGGTTGCAAACTCCTGCTCCAGGGGTTTGATTTACTAGGTTTGAGCCCTGGAATAGGCTGATGGCAGAAACCAACAGGGCATCTGAGTGTGTGCAGAGTGCCATGACCACACACACACACAAATCTAGGGTCAAGGAGCTGGCAGAGCTGATGAAAGCAAAGAAAGAGGAGAGATATCATGCCATCCGGCACTGGGGGAAATGGAATATAATGTGAATATTTCCGAACAGAAGGGAAAATATACCGACATGAAGCCAGGGAAAGCTACAGACTTGATAGCCAGTTTTTACAAGCTTCTATCAGTGTGTTGTGAGACTGTGGTGGTTTAGTGGTTAAGGCACTGAACTTGACAACAGGAAAGTCAGCAGTTCAAGACCCACGTGCTGCGTGATGGAGTGAGTGCCCGTCATCTGTCCCAGCTCCTGCCAACCTCGCAGTTCGAAAGCAAGAAAATGCAAGTAGATAAGCAAGTGCCACTTCAGCGGGAAGGTAACAGCGTTCCATGTCTAATCATGCCTGCCACATGACCACGGAAACGTCTGGATCTGTAGAGAGCGCTGGCTCTTTGGCTGAAAACGGAAATGAGTACCGCACCCTGGAGTCGGATACGACTGGCTTTTGGGCAAGGGCGACCTTTACCTTTACCTAATTTGATGGAGCAATTCTGGGGAAATATATGTATTTTTGAGCTGCAAAAAATCCCTTTTAGCAGCATCTTGGGATTCAAGAGTCTAACCCCTGTGCCCCTGATTGGCTGATTGGTTGGTAGCATTTTTATTACCACCCGTCTGGGAAGTTTTCCACTCTGGGCGGTGTGCAAATAATTAAACAGACGAACAACGGTGCCGTTTGAATTCTGAAAATGAGGACGATCAGCAGAAAACAAATGTGACGGTGCCAACTGCCAGCTCTCAAAATGATTTTTGGAATAGGAACATGAGTCAACAAAGACCTGCTAAAGCAGAGGTGCCCAAACTTTTCAGTCCGTGGGCTGGTCACATGGTTCACTATGGCTCGTAGGCCGTCTCCGCCCCCAATGCCAATTCATCCAGTCCACAAAACCCTCGTCGCTCCCAGAAGTGGAAGTAAAATGTGCCCATCCGGGCGCGTTTTACTTCTGCGTCAGGGAGCGACGAGGGCTTTGCGGGGCAGATGAATTGGCATCATGGGCCGGATCCGGCCCACGAGCCATCTTTTGGACACCACTGTGCTAAAGAAACCGGCCGGCATAATTGAAAGCCACGCTGACCAAATATGTAAACATCTGCAGATACTTTAGGGACGAATTAAACCCTCCATTCATCTGCATGAAGACAAAGGAATGTGGCCGGTTTGGCACCTCCCGCAGTGCAATATTGCAGTCGGGAACTGGTTTGAAGTTACAATCTGGATGTAAAGACACACACGAGAAACATAACTCAAAACAGAGGGTTTTCGGCAGCAGCTCTTTTATCTCTCCCCAAGTGATACCTAACAACTAACCCAAGCCATCAAGCGTGGCTTACAGTCATTAGCTCATGAAGCACATCTAAAGCCACTGCTGAGTAAGCAGCCGGTGTGGATTTGGCTCAGGGAAACACGGGTTCGAGTCTCAGCTTCATGTTGGGCTCGTTGCGAAGACAAAAACGGAGATGAGGAAAAGCTTCCAGATGACAGAGACACATAAGTAACACTGAAATAAAGGCCATGGCAGGCAGGCAGAGGGTCTCCAGGAAGCAGATGTTAGCAGATGTTCTGGGCTAAACAACATGACGTGTTAAGACAGGTAAAAGTAAAGGCGTATCAGAAAACAAAATAAAATAAACGAAACAAAATAAAATAAAAAAACACTGTAGCACTTTAAAGACTAACTGCTTTATTTTTATTGTTAGCTTTCGTGGATCAAGTCCACTTCTTCAAACAAAGAGTGAAACTCACAGGCATGGTTTTTATACACCAAATTCACGGGGTCAAGGGGAGAAGGGTGTGGTCAAGCAAAATGATGGACAAGCAAGCTGAACAATACAGCTTCACACAGCCATTAGCAACAACAGATTATTCAGATTGCTCTAAAAAAAGTTAAAAGTAAAAAAAAGTTAAAGTTTAAAAAAGTAAAAGTAAAGGCCAACCTTGTTCAAAATCCAGTTGTTTCCGACTCTAGGAGCCAGCGCTGTCTGCATCTGCAGATCTTTCCGCGATCATGTGCAAGGCACGACTAGACATTGAGTGCTGTTACCTTTCCTACAGAAGTGGCACATATGGATCTACCTGCAATTTCTTGCTTTCAAACTGCTAGGGTGGCAGGAGCTGGGACAGAGACCGGAGCTCACGCTATCATGCAGGACAGGGGTCCCAAGCTGCCAGCCTGCCAGTCATCAAGTTCAGCGTCTTAACCACTAAGCCACCCCAGTCCCTCATGTTAGGATAGACTTCTCCTGAATGTGGAAGTTCTACATCAGGGGTTCCCAACCTAAGGCCCACGGGCTGGATCCAGCCCGTGCGGCCATTTCGCGTGCCCCGTCCCACCCCACCACTCCAAGGGCGTTTGAGAAGCAAAACGGCCACCCCTTTGAAGCTGTTGGGACAAAATGGCCACCCCCGTCGTGCAGGCAGGGCAAAATGGCCGCCCGGGTGAGAGAGTGTGACCTGGGCTTGAAAAGGTTGGGGACCCCCGTTCTACATCTCCATCATGGCTCAGAGCCATCGGCTGTTCTAGCTTCATTTTGCCAACTCTGTGCTCAAGTCACGTGGGCTAAGGGACGTATCCGAAAAAAAACATTTAGTTGTAGACATTAAATCGGTTTCTTAGCCAGGATGGGCTATGTAAATGTTATGGTTCAAAATCCCCGACCAGCTTGGCCAGCTGCGGTTACGTTTGGGGAGTATAAAATTACCCCCCTCTCTTCTTCTTTCCCTGAATGTTAACTCCAAAAATCACCCAGCCAAAACAATCAGTGGTTCTTCTGCTACTTTGGACTGCAAAGATACTACATTCATAACAACCCAAAGAGGTAATTTTGTATTCCAAAAACTGGCAATTTAGCTGAACAAAGTTAGTTGTTATGTCATTTTGGACTGCAAGGTTACTTTAAAGTAACTTTGTAGTCCAAAACAACGTCACAGTAACACCATTCAGGGATCTGGAATCCAAAATAAACCGGTCAAAATGTTACGCAGACCTCCTGCCAACTCTATGGACAGAATCCACCGGGGTTAGTCTAGAAATTGATTACTTTTTAATGCAACATATGTGTGCAGAAATGTTCAGGGCATCGATTGCTTTCAAACGGCTAGGTTGGAAGGAGCTGGGACAGAGGCGGGAGCTCGCTCCGTCATGCAGTACCTAGGTCTCGAACTTCCAACGTACCACGAAATGGTGTTGTGGGCCGCAGATTGAGAATCCCTGATTTAGATTTCACACGACTCCTGGCTTTGTGTTGGTTTTGGCACCTCTTGAAATCGCTTTTACAATGTGACGCTACATTCAGTCTGGCCAGGTTTCTCTTGCTACGGTCAAAGAGTAGACCCAACTGCCAGGGACTCAACGTTGATCGTTAGGCAGTGGTTAACAAGCCTGACCACCCTGAGGACTAGTGGCCTTGGGTGGCCAAGTCCACTGGGAAGGGTGATGGTCCCCAAGTGGATGAAATCCTACTTGACTCCCTCTTGATGGAGGGCAGAAACTTCATCCATCCTGGCCTGGAGATGATGACGACGACTTTGTGTGCCAAAAGGGCGCAGGACCAGAAAGGGACTCATGGAACTGGATCAGTGGTACTATGGGGGTCATGCTGCAATGTGGAAGACAACATGGAAAGCCACTGCCTTATATTCTCAGGACATGGAACTATGGGTGTCACACAGCGATGCGGAAGGCCAATGGAAAGCCACTGCCTCATGATGTTCCCGGGACAATCTTCACGGGCTGGTCACCGCGAGGATCGCCAGTGTTTGGCATCGGGTATGGCACTTGAAGAAGTTGTCAACATTGACTTGATGGGACACAAATCTTGGGTTACAAATCTAATGCGTTCCAAGGTGTCTTTCGTGCTATGAAAAATTTGTAACTCGGATTTCCCATAGGAAAGCATCTGAAAACCAAAATTCATAACTTGAACCATGGTTTCCCATAGGAATGCGTTGAAAAACTAATTAAACTGCTCCGGAAAAATTCGTAACGCGAGCCATTATTTTCAACTGATTTTCATTCGTATTGTGAAAATGTTGTAACTCGAACCATTTGTAACTCGAGGTACTACACAAAAACAAACAAAACTTGACCAACTCCAATTATTATTATTGTTGTTGTTCTCATAATTGTTTTCCTCCCAGCTCACTTTTGGGGCTGGATGAATATCCGGAGGGGCTCTGAGGTCAGTGAGAAGGTGGGGAAGGCATTTCCAGTTATGCACCTATATGTGCCAAAACTGCTTACTTGGTCGAAACCTGTGGCTCTCCAAACCCTATTCCCAGAGACTTGGCGGCCCTCCAGGTGAGGCGGGTGTGCACGCCCTGGAGCGCGCATTAAAGGCAGGCATGCAATGACTCAGGATTAATGCTACCCACCTGTCTTTCCAGCCGGAAAAAGCAAGTTGGTTCAGAGATCAAGGTAGATCTCTAGAGGCCCAAGAAGGGATCCGATAAATCATTGCGACTGGAGCCAGGAAGGAAAATCAGACGCGAAAGGATACTTTCTTGATGCTCATGCACACCTGCAGTGGGATGGCTCGTCCCTCAAGTGGGGAAATAAGGCCACAATATAGGATTTGGGTCACCCACTAAAGCCCATGTTCAGGGTTCACACATTCACGGTTTAGCCCCTTCCGGACGTGCGTTACAAGTTTTAACTTCTACAAAAACACAATGACAATTTTTGCAAGCGGTAAGAAGCACCCCACAAGGAACAACAATGGGGCACGCGCTCTGCACCCCCACTTGGCACCCTCTCCATGGGTCAGACTACAAAACCCATCGCCTCCAGCTAGCCAGCTGGGAACGGTGGGTTTCGTAGTCCGACCAAAGAGTGCAAACGGGGCAAGTCCAGGTGCAAGACCCGTCCCCTCGGTGGTGGTGGGTTCAGACTACAAACCCCACCCCCACCCCGACAGTTGGGGTTGGTGGGTTTTGTAGTCCGGCCCATGGGGCAGAGTGCAAACGGGAAAGCCCAGGGACAAGACGAGACCCGTGGCCTCAGTGGCACCGTTGAACCTGCCTCCAGGCAGGTTGGACTACAAAACTAACTGTCCCAGACCAAACGGCTAGGGATGGTGGGTTATGTAGTCCAACCCAAGTGTACAAACAAGACAGTCCAGGGACAAAATGAGACCCATGGCCTCGGTGGCACCGCTGAACCTGCCTCCAGGCGGGTCAGACTACAAAACTAACTGTCCCAAACCAAACGACTGGGGATGGTGGGTTATGTAGTCCAACCAAAGTGTTCAAACAAGACAGTCCAGGGACAAAATGAGACCCGTGGCCTCGGTGGCACCGCTGAACCTGCCTCCAGGCGGGTCAGACTACAAAACTAACTGTCCCAAACCAAACGGCTGGGGATGGTGGGTTATGTAGTCCAACCAAAGTGTACAAACAAGACAGTCCAGGGACAAAATGAGACCCGTGGCCTCGGTGGCACCGCTGAACCTGCCTCCGGGTGGGTCGGACTACAAAACCCACCGTCCGGGACCAGATATCTGGGCAAGGAGGCCGCGACCTCCACCCACCCCTCGCAGTTCGAGTCCCGCCTCCGCCTCCCACCGACTCACCTGGATCGCCGCGTGGGCTCTCATGGACTCCAGCGAGGGACCCCGCCGGGCGGCCCCGTCCTCCTCTGAGCAACCAAACACGCGTCCAAGCCGCTTCCCACGTGCGCCGTCTTGGGGGGGAGAGCTCTGCTCAGCCACGGCGGGGAACGGTCAGGCCGGCGGAACTCCCCGCCACGGGATCTCTCGGGTCAGGAAACGGCGCCCATTGGGGGGTGGGTGGGAGGAGGGCAAACCCCTTCCCCAAAGAAAGGGGGATCCGTGTCAGGGAAGGAGACTCGGCAGGCGAGGCCGAGGCCGCGGGAGTCTCTCCGGGCCTCCGGCTGGCCAGGGCGGGCGAGGCTCCGGGCTGGAGGAAGAGGTGGAGACGCCGCCCCGCCCGTCGGGGCCGCCTGGGTCGCCGGGATGCTTCCCACGCCCTGATCCCGGCCTTCCTCCTCCTCCTCTTCCTCCTCGGCCGGCCCGGCGCCTGGATCTCATCCGGATCAGCCCATCCCGCCCCTGATGCGCCGCGTCACCGGCCAAGCCCCGCCGCCCCAGGGATCTAGGCATGGGGGGAGGTGGGGGGCCTTCTGCACATGCCCAGAGGCCCCCTTGGCTGATGCGCAAAAAGCGCGTGGGATAGGAAAGGAAACCTCCGGTCCAGCTGCGAGACTATCAACAGAGGTGAGCACTGCACTCTAGAGTCGGATACGACTGGCTTTCGAGCAAGGGTAACTTTTAGCTTTACCCTTTAAAACACACACACACACACACACACATATAATTGCGAGCTTGCGCGATTCAAGATCACTTCTTCAGGTGATAAGGCTAGGAAATTATCAATGCAAAGTCCAAATGTTTATGGCAGGGGTGCACAAACTACTGCCCAGGGGCCGGATCCGGCTGCCGATGCCAATTCATCTGTCCCGCGAAGCCCTCGTCGCTCCTGGAGCGACGAGGGCTTTTCGAGCCAGATGAATTGGCATCAGGGGGCCGGATCCACGTGACCGGCCTGTGGACTGAAAAGTTTGGGCACCCCTGGTTTATGGCATGATGCCCTGTTTGTCAGGCTCCGTTCTTACGAAAAATGAAATTTGAAGCACCAGTCCATGGAATACCCTAATTTCCCTGCCTTAGAAGTGATCTTGAGTCACCTGAAAGCTGGCGATGATATTTTGTGTCTGTGTGTGTTTAAAGGGTAAAGGGAAAAGTCACCCTTGCTCGAAAGCCAGTCGTATCTGACTCTAGGGTTCAGTGCTCATCTCTGCTTCATGGATGAAGAGCCAGCGCTCTTTGGCTCTTTTTGTGTTTAGTGATGCAATAAATGTATCGCCGCCTTCTTCTACGTTTGTTTTGTGTAATAATAATTTAAAACAAGCAAAAATGTCGCGATACTTTAAAGACTAACGGCTATGTTTTTAGACACGAAAGTAAACTGCTAACTACCTGCTATATGGTTAGTCTTTAACCTAATCGTACGAAAGCAAGAAATTGCAAGTAGATAAATAGGTACCACTTCGGTAGGAAGGTAAACAGCATTCCGTACACATGTCCACGGAATTGTCTGCAGATGCAGACAGTGCCGACTCTTCGGCTATGAAACAGAGATGAGCACTGAAGCCTAGAGTTGGATGCGGCTGGCTTTTGAGCAAGGGCGACCTTTACCTTTAAAGTGCCGCAGCGTTTTTGTTCTCTGATGTGCCTGAAACACAAACTAACATGGCTACTATTCCAATTAATAATGTGTCAGAAATTATTCCAGGTCAAAAGGATTTTTGTGGGAGAAGCTCCTCTCAGGGGACGCCCGGATGAGGCTCCTTTCATGTCCCCAAGTCCTGGGGCAGAGACAGGAGCTCAATCTGTCATGCAGTACCCGGTTCTCGAACTGCCAACTTGCCAGCCTTCCAGCTAACAAGGCGAGCTTCTTAACCACTGAGCCACCACAGACTCTCTTGTTTTGTGTCTGGATCATGCGGCTGACTTTGGTTGTTTATGGACACCCACACCCACACCCACACCCCGCAATGGTTTTCATCTGGAAATAGGGGAGCGATGGGGCTCTCTGCACAAGCTCAGAGGTGAGCAGGGGCTGGTTGGTAAAATCCATCTTCTGGGCTTTATGCTGAACATGAACGAAGCAGTGGGGATGGCATGCGATGGCCAATGAAACGCGAGTGATGGTATTTGGTGTGTGTGTGTGTGTGTCCTGGTGCATGTGTTTTATGTCACATCTGTGAGCCGTCCAGAGCTGTGCTCACACCTATTGGGAGAGATACAAGTCGAATGAATGAATCATTGAATGATTGATTAAATGAATGAACTTTGCTATGCAATTTTGGTTGTGAGCTGGATGGTAGGCACTGTCACCTGAAAACTCTCTTAAAAAGTGATCCGTTTATAAGTTTCTTGAAACATCGAGACAAAATCAGGGCCATAGCCAGGATTCTAGATGTGGGTGGGCAAATATTGTTCAGGGTGGGCAACGCAGCCTCTTTTCAATGCATTCCTATGGGAAACCACACCTTGCCAGGGTGGGCAAGCTGCTAACTCAGGATGGGCCAAAGCCCCCCCACCCAGACCCTCTCTGGATACTGCCCTGGACAAAAGTTAAAATAAGGGTGCTTAAAATGGAACATTTCTGCTCAAGGTTAAAGCTAAAGGTCGCCCTTGCTCAAAAGCCAGTCGTATCTGACTCTAGGGTTCAGTGCTCATCTCTGTTTACAGCTGAAGAGCCAGCGCTGTATGCATCTGCAGACGTTTCCATGGACATGTGGCAGGCATGTCTAGACACTGGAGTGCACAGAACACTGTTTCCCTTCCCACCAAAGTGGTCCCTATTTATCTACTTGCAATTTCTTGCTTTCAAACTGCTAGGTTGGCAGGAGCTGGGACAGAGACGGGAGCTCATACGTCATGCAGTCCTCAGGTTTTGAACTGCTGACCTTCCGTCTCCCAGTCAGTGTCTTAACCACTTGAGCCACTGTAGTCCAGAGGAATGTACAGTCACACAAGTCTGCTCTACTTAGATAAATGACTCAGTACTTTCTGTGTAACTGTCTTTTCATAAGAATGTTTTTCTCTAGGCCACACTATACATTAGCACAATTGATTAAAGTATTTGTACAAGCTTCATTGCAATCTTTAACTGCATGCTTAGTTTGTGAAGGGAAGATGTTAATGAATTAAAATAGCCATTTTTGGGGTCACCACGGGGGTCGGAGGTAACAGCCAACAGCAAAAAGCTGGGCCTCATTTGGAAGACTGAATCGTGGATTTCCTTCCACTGTCATCGTTGGCAGACTGGTATAAAGAAGGATGGGAACTGATATGTAAAGGATAAGTTGATACAGTATGTGAATTTTTTTTTAAAAAGTTGGATAAAGAAAAATGATTTTATAAACATCTGGTGTGAATTTGTGGATTATATACTGTAGTTGTTAAAACTAAAGGGATAAAACCAGGACAAGAATATTTAACTTTTTGGAAATAGGGGAATTGAATCAGAAAAGGGAAATGTGTTTGGATTTTTGGTTGTTGTTGTTGTTGTTTATTTTTGTATGTATTTATATCTGGGGTTTTTTAAATTTTATGTTGTTCATTAATAAAGTAACAATTAAATAAACTCTTTCCCAGATCTTAATCCACTTCTTCAGGCACAGAGCACAATAGTCAGGCTATGGGTTTATAGATGGCATGTGCACACAACGATGTGCAAAAGCCTTCGACCGCTACCAGCTGGTTGGGGTAAAATGCAAAGAGTGATTTGGGAGTCTCATAACTCAGCCCCTGAGTCACCCCAAAGTGATTATTCTCTCAATCTTCTCCAAGTTTCGGGAAATTTGGAGTTGGGGTGTCTGAGTTTATGTCCTCCCAAATCGCTCATTGAATTCTCTCCCAGTCAGCGTTTGCACAATCTGTGGTTCTGGGCTGAGGAATAAATTGGAAAGAAATCAAATGGAGAAAATATTGACAACCACGCAGTTAACATTGGCCTTTTGCCAAACTGTTATGAGAACATCCAGATAGCAAGCAAATGAATCAAGGAAGGAAGAGAAAGAAAGATAGAAAAGGAAGAAAGGAAGAGGGAAGAAGGAAGGAAGAGAAAGGAAGGGGGGAAAGGAAAAAAGGACGAGAAAAGAAGGAAGAACAAAGGAAGAGAAAGGAAGGAAGGAAGAGAAAGAAAGAAAAAAGAAAGAGGAAGGAAGGAAGAGAAAGGAAGGAAAGAAGAGAAAGAAAACAAGAAAGAGGAAGGAAGAGAAAGCAAGAAAAAAGAAAGAGGAAGGAAGGAAGAGAAAGCAAGAAAAAAGAAAGAGGAAGGAAGGAAGAAAAAGAAAGAAAAAAGAAAGAGGAAGGAAGAGAAGAAAGAAAAAGAAACGGAAAGGAAGGAAGGAAGAGAGAAAAGGAAAAAGGAAGAGAAAGGAAGAAAGAAAAAAGATAGAGAAAGGAAGAGAAAGAAAGAAAAAATAAAGAAAGAGAAAAGAAGGAAGGAAGGAGAAAAGAAGGAAGGAAGAGAAAGAAAGAAAAGAGGAAGGAAGGAAGAGAAGGAAGGAAAAGAAAGGAAGGAAGAGAAAGGAAGAAAAAAGAAAGAGAAAGGAAAGAAGAAAGAAGAATGAAAGAGGAAGGAAGGAAGAGAAAGGAAGGAAGGAAGGAAGGCAAGAAGGCAGGCAGGAAGACTTTGTCTACATGTAATCTTAATTAGTTCACAACAGGCTTGAAGAGGAAATACAGTAAAACCTTGGTTAACATAATGCATTCCCTGAGATGTTTATTAAAGTGAAAATTACTTAAACCGAATTTCTCATAGGAATGCAGCAAAAACCAAAATACATTAACTGAAATGTGGTTTCCCATAGGAATGCATTGAAGAGCAATCAACCCATTCCGAAAAAGATTCTGTAAACCAAGTCGTTATTTTCTACAGTTTTCCTTTTGTTATGCGATTTTTATGTTAACCGAGCCATTTGTTAGCTGAGGTCCCACTGCACACCTCCTTCTTTGCAAATTTCCTCTAAAGCTAATCGAGGCAAGGGAGATTAAAATAAACAAATAAAGAGTTTTATTTAAATCCTCACATATTCTTTTTGCAGTTGATCACGTTTTCACTTCTGTTAATTCCATTTTAAAAAAATACCACCAGTATCGCTCGTCCTGCTTCCTCCAAGATGACTCAGTCTTACCATTTTATTTTATCATGATCAGACTATCTGCATTCATTTAAAAATATATCTCTCCTAGTCTGACTACTGGAAACTCGTAAGCGGAGTAACGAAACATGCTTTCTGTCTTTTTGCTGTGTGTTTTGTTTTAATCTCAAGTGAAGAAGATTTCTTACGTCGTGTTCGTTACCAGCCCAGAGTGTTAATTTTATCAGTTTATAAATATAAAATTAAATAGAGAACAGAGTCGTTCCTGGCTGAAGAACTGCCATGCCTTCACTTCTGAAGGCTGTCCAGGTTTTGTCATTAGCTTCCTAATAAGCTTTTCTGTCTATCTTAGAAGCACTAAGAAGCTAAAAAGCCTTGATGGATTGGAAATGAATCAAACACTCTTCTTTATCGACCACGCTTCATTGCAAAAATAAATAAATAAATATCGTCTGCTACTTGGTCTAATAATCCATGTGCCCTAGACTAAATCAAGTGCGCTGACTCCAAATCCAAAGTCCGATTCTGCCTAGGACATCAGGATCTTAAGTTAGTGGATCTCACCCACTTGGTTAGGTTCTTGCGTTGATCACGTGTGGTTTGGTACAAATGTACCAAAAATTGTCTGGTTTATTAACACAGCTGCACCTACTCATCTTTAGCACAAAAAAAAAAACAAAAACAAAACAGACTCACTCTGGCCTAGCTGTACTATCCAATAAGATGGTTTCGCACTAGAGATTAGTCCTTGGTCCATCTCGCCTTATAGACCAATTTCTGACATCAGCTCACAGACATACCCAGCCGCTGCTGGAACATGCACGCCACCAGGGGACGTGATTCAGTTGAGGAGGCGGCAGGCCTAGTGATAGCTGCATCTGTTCTAATGTTCCCATGTAAAAATACATTACCCAATGGCCAACCCTTTGAACAGCTATAGCATGCCTTGAAATCTGTACGTGATAGGCAAATTCTGAGTTCAGATTTGGAATTAGCACACTCGATGTCATGTAAATCACATGTGGTGTTCCAAGTAGCAAAATGGTTGCAGTGAAATAGTAGCAATGAAGGAGGGAAGTGATTGTGGAGAACAGAAACTGAAAGAGAGAGAAGCAAAAGTGTCTAGATTGCAACTGATTAGGAAGGTCCACCTTACAGCCAGATGTCTGAATCAGGATAATGGATTCTTATCTTAATGGGCTTACCCAGCGCCATCAGCAAAAGGATGATGAATATGATAGACAGTCGCTCTCTGCATTTTATTTCCCCCTGACCTCCATGGCTGCAATTCCATATACACTGCAGGTGTACACAGAATTCTGGATAAGATTCAATGCGTCTGGATGAGTCTGCAATGCGCAAAACAGGTCGCGTTATAATGAACGTGTTAAAATGGCCACAAGGTTTGGTCGGTTTTCCTGCATCCAAAAGGAATCGGAAACAGAGAAGCTGAACTTCACCGTGCTCTGGTAAGTAGGAGTGGAAAGTGCCACATTTTTCTCATTGCTGTGTAAAACCCACAAGAGTGTTTGTGAATCCCCCACACACATTTTGGAGGGGGATCAGAAAAGGGGAGGGTTCCTATAAAATAACTGCATTCAGTAGAGAAACTCTCGTACAGTATTCTATGCCAAATACAAGGGATTTAATGCACATTTTGGCATTTGCTTATGCACCTTCCCCGCGCCTGCAGAACAACATGTTCTTGTATGAGAGAGAAGTTGATTCGTTTGAACAGACTAACCCAGGGGCCCTTCTGGAAACCTGAACCAAAAAGTTTGAGGAACTTCCACAGTTGAGGACTTTACCATCTGTGTCTTTTTCATCCAAGCCTTCTTATGTCATCCATTCATTCATCCATCCATCGATATTGTCAGTCCATCCATCCATCCATATTGAATGTCCAACCGTCTGTCTATCCGTCCATCTGTCCATCCATCAATATTGTCAGTCCATTCATCCATCCATTGATATTGTCCATCCATCAATATCATCCATCCATCCATCTGATAATGTCCATCCATCCATTCGATAATGTCCATCCATCCATCCTTCCGGTAATGTTCGTCCGTCCGTCCGTCCGTCCGTCCATTGATATTGTCAGTCCATCCATCCACGTGTCAATCCATCCATCGATATTGTCAGTCCATCCATCCATGTGTCCATCCATATTGATTGCCCATCCATCTGTCCATCAATATTGTCAGTCCATCCGTCCATCCATCCATCCATCCATCCATCCATCCATCGATATTGTCCATCCATCGATATTGTCCATCCATCCACCCATCCACCCATCTGATAATGTCCATCCATCCATCCATCCATCCATCCATCCATCTTGTCAGTCTATCCACCCATCCATCTTGTCAATCTGTCTTTAAGGGGATGTGGTGGCTCACTGGTTAAGAAGCTTGCCTTGTTAGCTGGAAGGCCAGCAAGTTGGCAGTTCGAGACCCAGGTACTGCACGACATAGGGAACTCCCGTCTCTGTCCCAGCTCCTGCCAACCTAGCAGTTCGAAAGCGAGAAATTGCAAGTAGATAAATAGGTACCACTTTGGTGGGAAAAGATCTTGGAGATATGAAAGGAGCCTCATTTGGACGTCTCCTGAGCGGAGTTTCTCCAGCAAAAATCCTTTCAACCCAGAATAATTTCTGACATGAAATTTTATTATCTGTCTTTTTCCCATCGATCCATCGAGATTGTTAGTACTGTATATCCACCCACCCACCCATTCATTCATTCAATCAACCAATCAACAATTTCCAAGTCCTAGATCTAGGTTCTAGCCATAGTTGTAGGTATTTTATAGTACAGAAATCTACTGCCCTCTGCTGAAAAATGTCAGAGAGAAAAAATAAATAGACCATAAAATAAAATGCCTATTTGTGAGTTTGAAATGAGGGTTTTTACACCAAGACAGATTCTGTGTCTCTCTTCTCTACTATATTCAGCGTTTCTCTCTTTACAAGCACACATTGGACCACAATTCTCGTGCAGGCTAAAAACAAATACTAAATAATTTAACATGCTTTCATGGTTTTCTTTCACAGCGTACTGTCCTTTAATTATTCAACACAACCTGTAACAATGAGGCACAAAGAAAGATAAGCCGGTGCCCTTTAGCAGCGCTGGAACCTGTGGATTGAAAAATAAGCAAGGGTTTGGGGGCTTTTTAAGTTTAATGCAGAAATCTTCCTTCTTTGAGAGAGTAAAGGTGACCTCTCAGTGCTAGGGGCTGCGGTGGCTCAGTGGTTAAGAAGCTCACCTTGTTAGCTGGAAGGCTGGCAAGTCGGCAGTTCGAGACCCGGGTACTGCATGACGGACTGAGCGCCCGTCTCTGTCCCAGCTCTTGGGGACACAAAAGGAGCCTCATTCGGGCGTTCCCAGAGTGGAGTTTCTCCTGCAAAAATCCTTTCAACCCAGGATAATTTCTGACACACCATCATCATAATCATAATCAGGAGTGAGCTCTTGTCGTCTCCGTCCCAGCTCCTGCCAACCGAGCAGCTTGAAAGCAAAAAATGGCAAGTGGATAAATAGGTACGACTACGGCAGGAAAGGTAACAGCATTCCTTTCTGCTAGAATTGGATATGACCTGCTTTTGAGCAAAGGTGACCTTTACCTTTACCGTGCTTTTAAAGGTGGCCTGTGAACCAACATGAAGAGGAATCGTCTTAAAACTGGAGGAGACGGCTGCATGCGCACACAAGCACACACACATTCAATCAATCACAGCCAGAGGTTTCAAAGCGTCAGGGATCAGATATTATTTTAATCACATCTGGCTTCTTTGTTCTCCAAACCCTACTTAACCAGGAGATCAGAAGGCTGAGAGGGAGCCGAACAAATCTCTTTGTCTGATTATCTCTTCATCTTCTAGACCAGTAATGGTGAACCCTTGGCACTCCGGTTATTCTTGGAGTTCAGTTCCCAGGAGCCCAAGTCTCTCTAAATCCACACAAATAGGTTTATTGTGTGTACGCACATGGAACACCATTACCTTTTCCACCAAAGTGGTACCCTATTTATCTGCTTGCAATTTCTTCCTTCTGAACTGCTCGGTTGGCAGCTGGGGGAGACGATGGGAGCTCGCTCCGTAGTGCAGCGCCCGGGCCTCGAACTGCCGACCTGCCGACCTTCCAGTTGTCAAGTTCAGCATCCTAACTGCCAAGCCACCACTGCTCCTAGGAAAGGGGTCGCCCTTCTTATGCCCCGTTAGTGATAAATAGCAAAGCACTTCGTCAGAATCCCTAGTCTATATTTTTAATTCATTCTTGATTTTTGTAGTTGCTAGTTATACTTTATTTAGTGCGTTTATTGTTTATATCTAATTTATTGTTTATGTCTAAAGAGGGGTGTGTGTGTCCCCCCCCAATATCTTGTAAGAAGCCCACTTTGAAGATATCCCAGATGAGCAGGATATATATATACAGTATACAGTCAAACCTCGCATAGAGAGCACCTCGCTTAAAGAGTAACTCACTTGAAGAGCAGAATTTTCTCTGAATGTTCACTTTGCTTAACAAATAAAACCCAACTAAAAACTCGCTTAACAAACAAATCAGGATTCGCAATCCCCCCCCCCCATGGGTCACTTACAATGGTGTTTTGCTTAAAGAGCAAACTCGCTTAAAGAACAATCCTGTGGAACACATTATGCTCTTTAAGTGAGGTACAACTGTATATCAATATATATATATCTGATAGTGATGATTGTGGAATTTGTGACTGTTATGTTGTTATTGTTTATTATTTGCTGATGTCTTTGTAACATTTTATTGTGATATTAATACTCTCTGATTGTTACTGTTATTGATATATTGTGCATATATATATATATATTCTGATACTGTGATGATTGTGATTATGATAATGTGGAATTTGTGACTGTTATGCTGTTATTATATATATATATATATATATATATATTTGTAATCTGTAAGATGCCTAGATTCAGGTTCGTCTGAGCAGGGTGGGGTATAAATGTGAAATAAATAAATAAACAAACAAATAAATAAATTTACTAGACAGATCACAATTTGGGATCAAAATTGCTGGGAGAAACACCAACAATTTGAGATATGCAGATGATACCACCCTAATGGCAGAAAGTGAGGAGGACCTAAAGAAGCTCCTGATTAGGTTGAAAGAAGAAAATGAAAAAGCTGGCTTGAGACTCAGTATAAAGTGGCTCCCAACAAGGGGTACACAGCCCACAGGTGGACTTCAATTCCCAGAAGCCTAAGTCAGTACATTGGTTGATCAGTGCTTTGGGGAAATGACTTAGGCTCATGGCAACAGGTCCTATCAGTACCTGGAAAATAGATGGGGAAGAAGTAGAAGCAGTGACAGATTTTACTTTCCTAGAATCGAAGCTAACTGCAGATGGAGATTGCAGCCATGAAATAAAAAGGCGACTGATTCTTGGGAGGCAAGCAATGAGAAACCTGGAGAACATAGTGAAAAGTAGAGACATCTCATTGCAAACAAAAATTCGCATAGTCAAAGCAATGGTATCCCCTGTGGCAATGTATGGTTGTGAGAGCTGGACCATTAGGAAAGCTGAGCGCAGTAGATGCTTTTGAGATGTGGTGCTGGAGGAGAATTTTGAGAGTATCTTGGACAGCAAAGAGAACAAATAGGTCAATCTTAGAAGAAATCAACCCTGATTGCTCCTTAGAAGGTCAAATAGTAAAGATGAGGCTAAAGTACTTTGGACATCAAATGAGAAGAGAATATTCACCTGAGAAAGCCTTGATGCTGGGGAGGGTGGAGGGCAAAAGAAGAAGGGGCCGGCCAAAAATGAGATGGCTAGATGGTATTGTAGACACAATGGGCACAGAGCTGGGCGGGTTGAGAAGGAGGGTGGAGGACAGGAGTGCCTGGTGGACAGTGGTCCATGGGGTCGCAAAGGGTCGGAATCGACTGTGCGACTGAACAACAAAACTAGACAGACAGACAGACCAGACTAGATTTTTATTACAGTCCAAGACCAGCATAGAACAGCAAGGGGAACAGAAGTTAAAATGATGGTTTACACCTCAATCAATCAATCAATCAATCAATCAAACAAGTTCCCCAGGATTCTTCAAGGCCATTGAAACCTGCACAACCTATTTTGCAAAGGTGAAAGCCATGAGATGGAGACGTGAACAAGTCCTTCTCCTTTCAAACTGTTTTCTGCAAAGCCTGACTCAACAGATGAACTCACCCTCGTCTACCCACCCACTCAGCCACCCACCCTACTGCAGGCAAAAACTGGCCAGAATTTGCCAGCCATTGAGTCACAGCCTCTCTCTCTATTGTTCACTTTGAAAGTTTAATGCAAAACTAAAGAAGGGGAGAGGAAAAAACAACAACAGTTGAACAAAACCGGAGGGACGTTATACTTGAAAAGGGCCCTAGGAAAGGACAGAACTGGCGATAGCCTTTATGCAAAGTCCTTAGGTGACCTTCCTGTTTACCAGTCCGACCGGGAAGATTCTGCTTCCTCCATTACCAAAGGAGAACCATGGATTCAACTTCCAGACCATAATTATCAAGGGTATGAGAATTTCACCGCCCCACGGGAGATACCAGGCCTGATTTTTTCCCTTCAAATCTCTGATTCTTCTCTCGATCTTATATTTTAAAAAAAATCCAAAATACATGTGTGTATTGCCTAGTATTGAGCTTGTGTGTGTAAAAAAAGAAAAAAGAATTTTTATTGTTATTCTTATAACAACCATGCAGAAAGGCCGCTCCCGCCTCAGCTGAATCATGTCCCCTGGTGGCATGCATGCTCCAGCAGCAGCCGGGCATGTCTTGGCAAATCAGTGAGCTGATGTCAGAAATAGGCATACAGTATACGGCGAAGTGGACCAATGGTTTGTCTTTAGTGGGAAACCATCTCATTGGATAGTACAGCTAGGCCATAGCGAGTCTGTTTTGTGCTAAAGATGAGTAGGTGCAGGTGTGTTAATAAACCGGAGTTTTCACTGCATTTGTGGCAAATAATGCAAGAACCTAACCAAGAGAGCAAGATTTGCTAACTTAAGATCCTGATGTTCTAGGCGGAATCGGACTTCAGCTTTGGATTTAGCACACTTGATGTAATATAGGATACATGGATTGGAACAAGTAGCAGACAATATATTTTTTTGTGATGCAGTGTAATAAATAGGGACCACTTCGGTGGGAAGGTAACAGCGTTCTGTGCGCTCCGGTGTCTAGTCATGCCTGCCACATGACCACGGAAACGTCTGCAGAAGCAGACAACGCTGGCTCTTTGCCTTTGAAACAGATGAGCACTGACCCCTAGAGTCAGATGCGACTGGCTTTCGAGCAAGGGAAACCTTTACCTTTTAGTGTAATGTGTAATTTTAAAAAATAATTTTTAAACTTTAAATATATTAACTATAAAATAAATTTCAAGGGGGAAAAATCTATCTAAAGGTGGTTTTCTATCTGAAACGCATTATAGTCCAAAGATTATCCATCATGAAATTGGTTTTTAACCATGTAACATAAGGCTGTAAAGGTAAAGCTTTCCCTTGCTCAAAAGCCAGTCATATCCAATTCTAGGGTTCAGTGCTCATCTGTTTCAAAGCCGAAGAGCCAGCGCCGCCTGCTTCTGCAGACATTTCCATGGTCATGTGGCACGGAACGCTGTTACCTTCCCACCAGAGTGGTCCCTATTTCTCTACTTGCAATTTCTTGCTTTTGAACTTCTGTAAGATTATTGGGAAGTTTTTCTAGCTATATAATGACAGATGCATAGTTTGACAGTTCTCGAAACTCTGAATTTATGTGTGCAGAAATGACTTGCTTCTTCTTCAGTCAAAAAAAAGTTCTAAAATAAGGCAGAAGGAACTGAAAAAGGGAACCGACAGAAAGAGGACTTGATTTTGGCCGTTTCACATCTGGACTAGACATGGAAGACATCCTGTAGACCGGGGGTCGGCAACCTGCAACCCTTGGGCCAGATCCACCTGCGGCGCCAAATCACCTGGCCTGCCACCCTCGCTTCCACCACTGCTGGAAGTGGCAGAAACTGATGTAAACGTGTTCATGGCTGTCGTAAATGCATTTACGACTGTCGCGGACGCGTTTTATGGCAGCCTTTACAGCAGGGGGGCCACCTGTCCGCCACCACAACTGTCCGAGGAAGTGTGATCTGGCCCCCGACTTGAAAAGGTTGCCCACCCCCGCTGTAGACTCACACTAGTAAAGGTGGAATAAAATAGCTTTACAAAAAATTAAAACAAAGTTAAAACAAAGCATTTGTGGCCAAGCTCGGAGGTATGTACATATGAACTAGCGCCCAGGAGGGACACATGGAAGTTTGCTTAAGATGTTCCTCTTCCAATATTCAGCGTTCATTTAGATCTACCTGCTTCTTGTAGGCCAGGGGTTCCCAACCTAAGGCTCGTGGGCCACATCTGGCCCACAGTGCCATTTCATGTGCTTCCCCCCTCCCAAGGGCATTTGAGAAACAAAATAACCACCTCCTTTGAAACTGTTGGGACAACATGGCCACCACCATTGCGCAGGCAGGGCAAAATGGCCGTCTGGCACTCGAAGCTGACCGAGAGACCGTGACTTGCCCCCCCCCCCTGGCTTGAAAAGGTTGGGAACCCCTGTTGTGGACCTTCCTTCTCAATTTAACAATCCTAGCTTACCAATCAGCTCAGGTCCTGGTGCGTCCCTAAGCTTTCGCCTTCATATAACACTGGGCACTTGGTTCTTTGCCGGCAACAGGTCTAAGCTCTGTCTGGCGCAGCTTCCCGGCTGTGGTACAGTTCTGTCACATCCAATCAGCCCTCACAGCACACAAGCGTCAAGGCTAATTAGATTATCTGAAGGAGAACAACTGAAAGGAGGGAAGATTTCTCCCATGCTCTACTTGCTGGAAAAGTTAATGAAGTCACAACTGCGCATCGGCAGGTTCATTCTCTCCCGGCGCTACACCGCCACCTTCTGTACAAACCAAATCTACCATCCAAGTCATTCATCTGTCGTAGAGCTAGGCATGTGCTGGCCCACAGGGACTCATCCTGGTGCGACCCAGGGGCAGGGAGAGGTAATGGGAATGTATGGGATTTCTCCCCCCGCCCAACCGGCGCCCCCACCACTTCCTGTCCACCGCCTTGCCAAGGTGCCCGGCACACCCCTTAGAGCAGTGGCAGAATTTAAGAATAGTCATTAAGACCATTCTTGACCAGAAGTAGGCAACTGTCGCGGCATTCTCTTGCTTAAAAGCCAGTTGTATCCAACCTTAGGGTTTGGTGCTCTTCTCCGTTTGCAACTCAAAGAGCCGGCACCTGTCCGTGTCTGCAGACGTTCCAGTGGGCACGAAGCAGGCACGGACAGATTATTCCGTCGTGCAGTACTTGGCTCATCTCCCTTTATAGCCAGAGCTGTTTGTTTCTGCAGACATTTCAGTGGACACATGGCAGGCATGACTAGAGTGCATGGACCGCTGTTACCTTTCCCACCCAGATGGTACCTATTTATCTCCTTGCAATTTCTTGCTTTCAAACTGCTAGGTTGGCAGGAGTTGGGACAGAGACGGGAGCTCATGCCATTGTGCAGTACTCAGGTCTCAAACTGCTGACCTTCTAGTTGTCAAGTTGTGTCTTAACCACTAAGCCACAGCAGTCCCGACAGTAAGGTAAAGGTCACCCTTGCTTGAAAGCAAGATGTATCCAACTCTAGGGTTTAGTGCTCATGTTTATAGTGAAAGAGCCACCACTGTCTGCGTCTGCAGATATTTCTGTGATCATGTGGCAGGCATGCCTCAACACCAGAGTGCACGGAACACTGTTACCTTTCCCACCGAAGTGGTCCCTATTTATCTACTTGCAATTTCTCACTTTCAAAATGCCAGGTTGGCAGGAGCTGGGACAGAGATGGGAGCTCATCTGTCATGCAGTACCTGGGAAACGAACTCTGACCTCCCAGTCAGCCGGTTCAGTCTTAACCACTTGAGCCACTGCAGTCCCAATAGTGCAGATCAATAAATTTTGAAAACAATTCCAGCTTCTCGTGTGCAAGATCAGAAGAACCTGCAAGGGGCCCATTTCCATAATTCCGTTTCTCCTTCCAGGTCATGTCCTAGAGTTGTGCGAATTCACAGAGGCGCACCACCTTCTCCCCCAGCGTATCGCGCAACCTGGACCCAATTCCCCCTCTAACCAGATCTGCTGTTGTGAAGACATGCTAAGAGGGTGTTGCATTTATAAACATTTGGAAGTTTATTATTTTTTAAAAAACATCACAACCATTAACATTTGTTACAATTTCAGTTTGCCTCCCTCCTGGGTCTTCCCACACACAGACTTTTTACTGAGCATGCTCACAACAATGGTTTCTTTATTGGAATTTTTAGTTTTAAACAACCATTTAAAAAAGGAAAAAAGAAAAGAACTCAGCACACTACCATTGAACTTTCGTTTTAATGTTTTTCTCCACAAATGGTGAAAAATACTAAGTACAGACAAGGAATCATCATAATGTTGTGGTCAACATTATAAATATGGAATTATAAATTTAAAACATTTTCTTTCTGGTTTAAAAAATAAATCTGGTAGTAAATGCAGTCCTGCAGCAGGAGGAGAGGACGCGGAGCTCCTAATAGGGTCGGTCTCTGCGGTCTTGGCGATGTTCACCCCTAGCAAGAGGAAAGAGGTGTGGGATCAGCCGCGGTCCGGAAACAGGCAACCTGCTTTCCGCCCCCAATGGTCACACCAGAACTACCGCATTTACCCGAAAATAAGACCAGGTCCTGAATTAAATTTTGCTCCAAAAATTAGGGCTTATTTTCAGGGAATGTCTTATTAAGTACAGTGGCACCTTGGTTTACGGATGCCTCGGTTACTGTCATTTTTGGTTTACGAATGAAAATCCATTGAAAATAATACCTTTTTGTGAATTTTTTTTCACAATATGAACCAAGGTTTGCTATAAACCTCCCAGGATACATTGTGCCTGGGAGGTTTATAGGGCTGCCCCCCCAGGCATGGCTTGGTTGATGAATTTTTCGCAATACGAAATATCCCGGAGAACACATTAAATTTGTAAACCGAGTACCACTGTTCGTCTGTTGCAACACAAGTCACATTATGCCTGCCTTTTGTTTGGTCATTTAGCAGTAAGTCTAGAGCAGTGATGGCAAACCTTGGCAGGCCAGCTGTTCTTGAACTCCAATTCCCAGAAGCCCTTGATCTGGAGGAGTGCTGGCTTGGGCTCCTGGGAATTGAAGTCCAAGAACACCTGGAGTGCCGAGGTTTGCCTTCAGTACTCTAGAGTAGCAATTACACACTTCTATACCACCCTACAGCGCTCAATGAGTGGTTCACAAGTTACGTAGCATTTTGCCCCCAACATGCTTGGGACTCATTTTACCGACCTTGGAAGGATGGAAGCCGAATCAACCTTGACCCTGGCCAGGACTGAACTCACAGCTTTCTGGCTGCAGTACGGCAGTTTAATTACTGCACCGCCAGGACATCTGTTTACACAGAGGTTTACCTCACCCAAAGGTGCCTGCTTGGACATTTACAAACATTTATTATCATTTATTTTAAGTATGAAGTCAATAATATTATTCATTTATATTTAATTATGTATCTGCCGTGTGTTGCAATGGACGTACTACCGGTAAACACACCCATCTCTCTGGTGATCATAACTGGGACTTATTTAGGAGGCAGGGCTTCTATCAGGAGCCCCCTGAAAAATCATGCTAGGGCTTATTTTCAGGGAAATAAACCACCTCTTTACCCTCCAAACTCTGTTCCATTCCAATCCACCCCCACCCCCCACCTGCGGTCCCAAAACATACTTGTCCATCTTTCCTGGTCCACCGCGTCGGCCGCCTCGGCCTCCCATCTGCTCCATAAGGGGCCCCGGGGGGCCACCGGGCCCTCCGCGGCGGCCCCCTCCGAAACCGCCCCGGTCCATGCCACGGCCCCCTCTGAATCCTCCTCGGTCTCCACCGCGGCCCCCACGGAACATGCCCCCCGGGCCTCCACGATCCATGAGCCCTCCTCGGCCTCCGCCTCTCATTCCGCCGGGACCACCTCGGCCACGGTCACCACCTGGCGGGAGAAAGAGAGCGCCATTTGTTCCAGCAAAGGGCCGTCCCAAAGGGGTGCCATACCGGGGGGGGGGGGGGGATGGGCAGCAGAGAAGCTGCACAAAGCCTGTCTCGGAGGGAGAGGGAGAGGATTCAACGGTAGCCAAGGACCGCCACCTGGGGTGTGGATATGGGCGATGGTGTCCCACCAACAGAGGAACCTCAACCCCAAAAGTGAGGAATGTGGCGTCTTCTCCTCCGCAACAGGACAGAAGGGGAAGCCAGAGATGACTGAGCACAGTAACACACACACACCAACCAGCTTCTGGATCCACTTAGGCCAGCGATGGCAGACCCTTTAGGGACGGGCAGAGTGAACTGTGTACTGGGGGGAGGGAGGAAGCGCTCCCATAGGGCTGCAGGGCAGAAGGGCGGGGCAAACGCTGTGCTGGGGGGAGGAAGCGCTCCCATTGGGCTGCCGGGCAAAAGGGCGGGGCAAACGCTGGGGAAGGAAGATGCGCTCCCATTGGGCTGCCGGGCAGAGGCAAACTCTGTGCTGAGGCGACAACGCACATGCCAACAGAGAGGGCTCTGAGTGCCCCCTCTGGCACAAATGCCATAGGATTGCCACCACTGACTTAGGCTGTCTGCAAGTCCCGACAAGGGAGATCAAATGGGGGTGGGGGTATACTCACATTTTGAACCGAAACATGGTGACCTGGTTTACCCAAAAAAAGAACTGCAGGGAAAATGGCTTCGTTGAAGCCACCTTTCCTTCAGGGAGGGCAAAAGGCATGCATTGTCATATTCCTAAGCAACCGGGGGGCGGGGAACGGGACGGGACATGTCTCAACACAGCTCAAAGTTAGACCTTAAAATAAAATGGGTTTTTATACACTAACCAGCCGATTATGACTTGCACGAATTAGCTGACTAAATCTTTCAGTTCCCAATTCTAAACATCAAAACACAAATTTGACAAGGCAGTTGCCATAGTAATGAAGCCCCGCATAGTCATCAAGCCCAGGCCATAATTACAGAGGAGGGGGATTTGAAAAGGGGGGGGGATCATTCTGATTAACTACCAAAAGGGAATGTGTGGGAACCACTGTATTTTCATTAATGCACGAGGCAGAATATCTGGAGCAGGAACAGGGAAGTCAGATGACATTTCAAAAACTACATTTCCATGCCATGTACACAGGTTTTGCTTGTCCCCAAGACTAGAACACAAAGATCAAAGTGGGATCGTAAAAATGCCAAAGGGGGGCGGGAGGAATCTACCAAGTTGATCAATGGCTCCTGGGTTAATTATTGATCAATGTCTGTTATTTAGAGCAGACCGTGAAGTCAAGGTCCAGCTATTCCATCCTGCAGCCTTGAAACCCAATCCTGTTTTTTCCACCCAGGAAAGCTTTCCACCCAGGAAAGTTAAAAAAAAACTTTCTTATAGCTATGTTGACACCTTAGTTCCGTGATGGTGAACCCTAGCACTCCGGATGTTCTTGGACTTCAATTCCCAGAAGCCTAAGTCAGTACTCCTGCTGGTCAGGGCTTCAGGGAACTGAAGTCCAAGAACAGCTGGAATGCCAAGGTTCGCCGTCACTGCCTTAGTTGAGTTGAACAGCTCTTCCAGAAATGCTGATCTGGCTATCGTTAGCAGAAATACAACAGTTGAGTTTTCATTTTTTACTCTTCAAAGTGTTTGCTGTGTTAAGTCTGTGCAAGCATATCAGAGTAAACAAAACAAAAAGACAAAAAACGTTATAGCACCTTAAAGACTAACTGCCTCGTGGCATCAATTTATGCACCTCAGGAACGGAGCCACACAATAGTTGGCTACATAACAGAGAATACAAAATCAATGTTGCTTTTTTACATCAAAATACAACAGTTAATCTTTAAGGTGCCACAACATTGTTGGTCTTTTTGTTTTATTTACTCTCGGATACTTTTTACTCTGTGACCATAATCCAGTTGTAATATGCAACAGTCAGCACCATATAAGGCAGAGGTGTCCGAACTACGGCCCTCGGGCCAGTGACCGCCCTCCTGAACCACACGACTGGCCTGTGGCCCAAAACGTTTGGACACCCCTGCTATAAGGCCTTACTCTTATGTCTGACGAAGTGGACTTGATCCACGAAAGCTCACATTTAAATACAGGAGTTAGTCTTCAAGGTGCCAGAACGGTTTTTGTTGTTTTGTTTACTCTCTGAAATGCTTGCACAGACTAACAGGACTGCCACTGCAAAAACACCCTATGGAAGTCTCACTGATTCAATGGGTCTACACTAGCTGTGACTTACTACTTGATTCCAGCCTGTGTTCTGTAAGCGACATTGGTGATGGGGAAAGGGGAAGGTGTGTCAGCGTGGAAGACAACCTGCCAAGGGTACACAGATCACCGCATGCATCTTGCGTAGACACCCTGCTATCCACTATGAAAACAGCAGGCTGTGTCTAACACATTTCCTCTCGGATATACTTGGAAAGGGACATTATCATGATGACAAGTAAGCAAGGTAAAGGTCGTCCTTGCTTGAAAGCCATATCCAACTCTAGGCCTCGGTGCACAGCTCTGCTTATAGCCAAAGAGCCAGCACTGTCTGTGTCTGTTTCCATGGCTAAAAAGCAAAGTGCTGTTTACCTTCTCCACAGAAGTGGTACCTATTTATCTACTTGCATTTTCTTGCTTTCAAACTGCTAGGTTGGCAGGAGCTGGGACAGATGACGGGAGCTCACTCCGTCATGCAGCACTCGGGTCTCAAACTGCTGACCTGCCGACCTTCCAGTCGTCAAGTTCAGCATCTTAACCACTAAGCTACTGCAGTCCCTCAAGGAAGGAAGCACAGTCGTAACGTAATGGGAAGGCGAGAAATGCTAGATTTACTTTCCATGACTGATTCTGCCATCTTGGAGCCAAATGGAGCAGTGATGGCAAACCTTGGCACTCCAGCTGTTCTTGGGCTTCAATTCCCAGGAGTCCAATTCTCTGTGAATCCACACGAATGGGTTTACTGTGCGTACGGGATGGGGTTGCCAAGGTTTGCCATCATGGTTCTCTAGGATCTGGTCAGGCTGAGGAACGGAACAGGATGTCAGAAATATGTCCAAGAGGCCTCTATAGTCTTCCCTTTCAGTCATACGATCCCTCCAGCTATGACACCCCACCCCCTGCATAAAACAATTCTGAGTGCATCCAAAACCCTGAGATTGGCCACCATATAGAGCAGTGGGTGGGGGTCTGTTTCCTCTCGGCAAGTCATATTAATTTACCTGTAGTCAAGTAAGGGCGCATTCAAGAAATGTCAATACAGTAATACCTCGGATAATACTAAGACTTGGTTCCACAAGTCTTGGTGTTATCCGATTTTCAGTGTTATCCGATGCATGTTAAAATCCTATGGGATGGATCAGATAACGTTAAAGCTCCATAGATACATTGTAATCGCACAGGCTTTAGCGGTTGTTATCCGATACATCCCATAGGACCTTAACGTTATTCGATCCAATTCTCCTCCCCAGATTACTTAACGTTATGCGATTTTAGCGTTATCTGAGGTAAATGTTAACCGAGGTATTACTGTACTTAAAAATATACCTGACGCAGTGGACTTGCTCCACAAAAGCTAACATCAAAATACAGCCGTTCGTCTTTAAGGTGCCACAATGATTTTTTTTTTTTGGTCTTTTGGTTAACACTCCAATACTAAAAATATAACTTATTTTGTAAAATAAATAAATAATACTACTACATACAGTGGACTCTCACTTAACAAGTGGCTCACTTAACACAAAATCCGCGTAACAAAAGAAAATCCATAGAAAACAGTGGCTCAGTTTAACAAATTTTGTTCAGAATGGATTGATTGGTTTTTCAATAAATTCCTATGGGAAACAGTGTTTTGGTTAACAACTTTTGGTTTTCAGTGCATTCTTATGGGAAATTCACTTTACAAATCTTTCGTAGTACAAACGGTCCTGGAGAACGCATTACATTTGTTAGGCGAGGGTCCACTGTACTTGGCAATTTCCAAAAATGAAAACTCTTTGTTAATTTCAGTGACTAAAACAAAAAAAATCAAAGACAAGTCATCATAATTATTGTTGTGCTGAATAGCACTGCTGTTTTCACCACTGCCCAGAGTGGAACACATGCCAAACAGGTGGTATAAAGATGGAATAAATAGGCAAACAAAAATGTATCAATAACAATGAAAGGATTTGCTCTGTAAAATTTTGGATTTCGTCAAAAGGCAACACTAAAGAATCTAGAAGGGCAGATGTGGCTTTAAGGCTGCAGTTTCCCCACCCCTGGTATAAGGCGGTGATGGCGAACCTTGGCACTCTAGGTGTTCTTGTGACTTCAATTCCCAGAAGCCCAAGTCTCTGTGAATCCACACAAATGGGCTTACTGTGCATACTCTGTGGATTCACACACTTGAGCTTCTGGGAATTGAAGTCCAAGAACAGCTGCCAAGGTTGTACACTCAGTAAACCCATTCATGTGGATTCACAGGGACTTGTACATCTGGGAATTGAAGTCCAAGAACAGCTGGAGTGCCAGCGTTTACCATCATAGGTATAGGGGACGGTATTCTCACATCCTAGGCCAACTCATGGCTCAGCATTTCCAACCACCACTCATTTGAGCATCACGTGGCACCACATCCCCCATTACTCTTTCTGGAAGTGTAAACACAAACAAAGGAAGAATATACCACCTGTACAGTTTCCCTTACCACTATTGGTCCCGTATATGAGCCCTCTAAGTGGAAGCGGTTTTCCAAGCAAGAATCCAGGACCTTGTGGACATCACATAAGCAGAGGTCAGTGTCAAATATGCTGAACCCCACCCCAGGCTTGCGGACAACAGGTACCTACCTGGAGGCGGGAAGGGTGGGGGCAGGAAGCCTTCTGGTTTGGGAGCCTTGCACTGGTTGCATTCTGTTCTCCAGGCAAAGTTCTGGTTTCCACACCCCCTGGAAAGGAAGAGCGCTCAGTGAAGATGCCCAAGACATACCCTCAGAGCAGAGCCAGCACAACTAGATCCAGCCAGACACAATTTCACCCTCACAACTTGTGAACAGGCAAGTCTGGCCAGGTTATCCTGCTATGGCAATAGAGTAGATGAGAGGTTCCCAACCTTTTCAAGCCGGGGGCCGGGTCACGTTCTCTCAGTCAGGTTTGTGGGCTGGACGGCCATTTTGCCCCAACAGCTTCAAAGGGGGCAGCCGTTTTGTTTCTCAAATGCCCTTGGAGGGGTGGTAGGCCACATGAAATGGCACTGTGGGCCAGATCCAGCCCACAGGCCTTAGATTAGGAGCCCCTTGAGTAGACCCTCCTGCCAGCAACTCCATGCCGATCATCAGGCAACAGTTAACTAACCTGACCACCCTGAGGACTAACAGCCTTGGTGGCGAATTCCACTGGAAAGGGTGATGGTCCCCAAGTGGATTAAATCCTACTGGAATCCCTCTTGATGGAGGGCAGCAGCTTCGTCAATACTGGCCTAGGGCTGAGGAGGACTTTATGCGCCAAAATGGCTCAAGATCAGAAAGGGACTCGTGGGACTTGATGGGTGTCACATGGCAATGAGAAAGGCTAGTGGAAGGCCAACGCATTATATTGTTCCCAGGACAATCTTTATGGCTAATCACAAGGACCGCCAATATTTGGAATCTGATATGGCACAAGGAGAAGACGAATGTGAACAGAATCTGTCCTCCTAGAGGCTGGGGAAGGCAGGTGGAAAGAAGAAAGAGCACTCCCACAACATTGGTCCATACACGGGTACAAGACGGACAGAGAGCTGAGCGTGCAAGGCAAGGAAGAGGCCCAACAATATATTTCGCATAAGCTGTCAGGAAAGCAGAGTGTGCAAATGACAGACTAGAAGATGGGCTTGAAAACTATCCAGGAAGTAAAGCAGAGTGACTTACGGATTGGGGCACTGCCAGTCTCCTGCTCTGTGCTGGACATTTCCGCCCCCTGACAGGTTTCCTCTAGAACCCCTTGGTCCTCTTGGGGGAAATCCGCCGCCGCCGCCCCTGTCACCACCTCGGCCTCCCATCCGGCCCATTGGACCTCCAGGACCACCTGGCCCCCCGGGGCCTCCTGGCCCTGAAAGAACACACGGTTTTAGTCCATGAACAAAACAACACAGGCTCTGGGTGCAAAACACGTTGTCAATTTTATCAGACTTTAGAGAAAGAGGGCAGCAGGCCACACTCTAGGGTTACCTCCACGGAGAGGGGGTGGCATCCCGCGTGGCTCGCGCGGGGGCATCCCTCCGCGCATGCTGTTCAGTGGCAGCTTCTTCCGGTTGAGAGAGACTTTGAGCTTGCTGCCCTGGAATTCTTTGCCTGAAAGACACCAAGTGGATGTGTCTGCATTCAAAAGCTTCACTGCTAGAGAGAAGGTGCAAGTGGCACTTACAGACAGCACTGATGGAAGGGAGGAAATAATAACAAACAGAAGGAAGGAAATAAAGAAATAACAGAAGGAAGGAAATAAATGAATGGAAGGAAGGAAATAATAACAATAATGGAATGAATTAATGAAATAATAATGAATTGAAGGAAGGATGGATCGTCATATATATGAATGGAAGAAGTCAAATTTCAGTGTTCTCATTGAGAACTAGAGGCATGCCACACTGAGTGAAGTTTACTCCAACACCCTTCTGTGTCTGCCGATAGCCACTGGCACTATCATCCAGGCACACAGAAAGAGCCTCCTGGAAAAGTATGATATTTTTCAACCTCACAATCAGGCCTAGCCTACGCAACATTGTTGTGCCAGCTAATCTTTCTCACACTAGGTCAGGCGAAAGGAACTACGGAATGAATTCACCAAAAGGTGGCTTCAACTTTGGCAGTTTCACGTCGGGCCTAGAATGGGAGAACCACCAATACATCTCCACACATTTCTCTTTCACTTTTAAGGACTAATGATTTCTCCCAACATCCAATATGCTGTATTGCAGCTCTCAACATCAGGTTACGCCATTAGCAACTAAGCTTGTTGCACAAGCCGTGCTGTTTTGTTGGCTTAACTATGAATACCTTAAGCTACATTAGACTTAACCTCTGACTTGCTGGGTACCTCCCTCCAGCTGCTTGGTAATTCACTCACCATCAAGCCATTCCACGGCTGCTTTGGCAGTCGGGGGGTCATCATAGGAGACGGTGGCATCCCCCTTAGGTTTTCCTGTGTCCTTGTCAAGGTAGATGGTTATCATGGGCTGCCCGGTTCTTTTGTTCATCTAGGCGGGGAGAGAAGCGAGTCTCCATCATAACACTGACAGCACTCAATGCAAGCCACATCAATTTTCTCACTTATCTCTAAATTCACGTCGCTTTTGCTAGGATGCTTTAGCAAAAGGACCTACACACTCAATTTCAAGGACATTTTACACTGTGTTCTATTTTGAAAGTCCTGGCTATTTTTCAAAATTCCAAGGTCAACAAAAGTAAAAGGTAAAGGCCACCCTTGCTCGAAATTCAGTTGTATCTGATTCTAGGGTTCAGTGCTCATCTGTTTATTTATTTACATTTATACCCCACCCTTTTCCAAGGACACAGAGCGGCTTACGGTTTAAAAACAGTTAAAACACATTATTTACAACAAAGATTTTAAAATTAAAACTTAAAAGATTAAAAAGTTAAAAACAACAGGAACAGGGAGAAAGAGGTGGGGTTATTCACAGGAGAAAGCCGACTGGCCCACACCCCACACATGCCCCGCCAGCCAGGTCTTCACCCCTTTTCTGAAGGGCAGCAGCTCTGTCTGGAGACGCAACTCACTTGGCAGGAGGTTCCCTAGGGCCAGAGCAGACAGAGAAGGGCCTCCTTCTCGTGCTAGAGAGATGTGCCTCCCTAGCCGATGGTACAACCAGAGAGCCCCTCCGGTCTGCTCTGGTTGGATGGACAGATGTTCTTGGGGTGATGCGGTCTCTTACGTATTCTGCCCGACTACCATGTAGGGCTTTAAAGGTAATAACCACCCGGAGGCATACCGGAAACCAGCGCTGTCTGTGTCTGCAGACATTTTCCATGGACATGGGGCAGGCATGCTTCAATACTGAAGTGCATGGAACGCTGTTTACCTTGCCACCAAAGTGGTCCTTATTTATCTACTTGCAATTCCTTGCTTTTGAACTGCCAAGTTGGCAGGAACTGGGACAGAGATGGGAGCTCACTGTCATGCAGTACTGTATCCGGGAACTGAACTCCGACCTTCCAGTCGGCGAGTTCAGCGTCTTAACCACTTGAGCTCAATAAAAGGCATAGCCAAAATACACACATTCTGAATCTGTTTCGGCCAATTTCTACCATGTAGCAGTGAAGACTTCATTTTGGCCAACAAAGTGGCTTCATTTTGGCAATCCAAAGTCTGATCTGGACACAAAAGCAGCATCGAGTGAGTGGTACTCTTAACAGCTTGCAAACCACGACACGCACCTTAACGACACCACATTGTTTGAAGAAATCTGTCAGCTCCTCTAAGGTCACGTTGTCAGTCAACCCTTGGACATACACTGAACTGTTATCAATATCATCATCTAGGTCTAAAGATGGGCCTGTAGAGACAACGAAAGTCACCACAACGGCCTGGATCCATGATGGTAAACCTTGGCACTCCAGCTGTTCTTTGGCTTCAATTCCCAGAAGCCCAAGTCTCTGTGAATCCACATGAATGGGTTTAATGCACGTACCCATTTGTGTGGATTCACAGAGACTTGGGCTCCTGGGAATTGAAGTCCAAGAACACCTAGAGTGCCAAGGTTCGCCATCATGGACCTAGGTGATCACAACAAAGGCATCACAGCTTCTGGATGTAAATATTCACTCACCCCTACCCCAAAGGTCTACCTTGCACTTCTCAATGGTTGCCAGCAGAATGGCTTATTTGAGCTACAAGTGCACCCCCACCCCCACTCCCAATAGCAGGCAGCTCCTAAGCCAAAGTTAGCCTAAGATAAGGATCAGCCAATACTTAAAGATTCCTGTCTTTAAAGCAGGGGTTCCCAACCTTTTCAAGCCGGGGGCCGGGTCACGCTCTCTCAGTCAGCTTTGAGGGCCAGACGGTCATTTTGCCCTGCCTGCACAATGGGGGTGGCCATTTTGTCCCAACAGTTTCGAAGGGGTGGTAGTTCTATTTCTCAAATGCCCTTGGAGAGGTGGGAGGGCCACATCCAGCTCACAGGCATTAGGTTGGGAACCCCTGATTTAAAGGATGACCATGAGTTTAACTTCAGCCACCATTAAGCGATTAAACAAAAAAAGATTAACAACTTTACAGTGAAAATCAGGGCCAGCTTAAACAAAGAGGCACCTTCATTATTTTCTCCAGCACAGAAACAGACAACAAAGCCTAATGCCTTTTCATTTCAGGTGAGCAGACGACAAAGACAAGAGTACTAATGACCAAGGAATTTCTACCCAGCACTTTCAGTAGTTAGGTCAAGTTACCTAAGTCAAGATCTGGCCCTTCGTCCATGTGTCCTGCCGTCCCAGGAAAAGAAATCACAAAAGGCAGTGTTAGTGTGGGCTTGGCAAGCTCAGTTGCTGACAAACAAACAACTACCTATTGACAACCGCCATTAGATGGCATGGGGTTCAGACTCAAAATTGACCGCACTGCAGAAGACTTGCAATGCACACCCTTTTTTTTTTTTTGTTACACGTTCGCGGCTGAGATCAGCTTGCCATTTTAGCAGCCTTCTAAACCATCACCTGATATTACACTTGGTTAAAGGGGCTTTTGCTTGGGCTAATCACCGCTTGTTTACCAATGTTACTTTTTTTTAAATTAAAAATCCAAAGACTCTTAAAAAAAGCGATTCCTTCCCCAAATTACAGAAGTATAATTTCTCCAATACTTCCATCACCCTTTTTGGTGTTTTTTTACCCTTTGTTCTGTAACCATAGGTTAAAACCTTATGAAACCCCTAGGCATTGCCGGCAGTACCCATTAAAAAGACGTGGTTGCCTATGGCATTTTAACCGCGCATGAAACTAATAATTTATTATTATTAATTTTTAAATTTGTCTGGCTGCATTTTTTTTTAAAAAACACTATCCCCATTGTAATGCTCAAAAACTTACCACCAGGCTTATTGAAGCCACCTCGCTCTCCAGCGCTGCTGGGGGGATAAACGAAGAAATGAAGGCCTTTCCCTTTAAAAAGCCAGTCCCGCCATGGAGCCTCGGGGGCTCACTGGGAAGATGGGCACTGGCTAAACATATCCAAACAATGCATCTGTCTGTCTGTCTGTCTTTCTCTCTCTCTCTCAGCTCGTCACTAGGCCTTTTCTTCAGGGCAGCGTGTTCATTTCTCCTTTACACACGTAACCTTTTGGGGTCTGGACACCTCGGCACTCTGGCAGTTCGACCCTTCCATTGCTAGCGGTGTTAAACGTGCAATACTTTGCCACGAGAAATAAATAGAATTCCCCCCCCCCACAGGTATTTTCAATGTGACACACACAAACCAGTCTTTAAGTGTCAACTCCCTCCCTCCTTTTGTGTGCATAAAGTCGCACCCTCGTATTCTTTTTAAGTGGGAGAGCGAGCCAAGCTCTTGCATGAAGAACCCTTAACATTAACAGTGCAAAAAAAAAAAATTAAAACATGAAAATAATCATTAAAAAGAGACAGCAAACCGTAGAACATAGATCAGATGACAGTCACTACAAACCATACAATCAGGTCTCCACTGGATTTAACATTCTCTGTGGAAGGAGAGCTTACAGAATATACCAGGGTTCGAGGGGTGCAGCTTTATGAACACAATTTGAAGGAACCAACAGGAAAGCCAGCGTCATTCTTTTGAGGCAAGATATAATTGGTGGGCAAAAATGTGCCCCAACAAATAGATTGATTGGATATAATTTAGTACCCCCATTTTAAGTTGTTCCCTTTGCTGTTCTATGCAGGTCTTGGACTGTAATAAAGATTTGATTTTGATTACTTTGGGATTTAATGGAAGAAAATTTGGGTTGGGAGAAGCAAGGAGGGAGAAGAACAGCCACCCGTTAGCAAGTATTGCATCTTTAACCCGAAGATAATTTAATATAAACAATTCCAAGCTGTTGCATGCAGCTTTTCTTCTTCCCCCCACAAACTATATATAACCGTCTATGTATCCTCTTTAAACAGATGTTTATACTTTTAATGTTACACAATTCTAAAGTTATTAAACCTCCCCTCTAGTTTTATTACCAAACATGAAGTACTATATGCAGTTACCAAAGTTACAGAAGGTTTTCCATTTACACAATGAACACATTGGGTTAAAAATACTCTATGTATATATATATTTTTCCTCTCCATATGGACACCGTGTCTAGTCCCACTTTTCAATATGCTGCCGGCTGAGTACTGAGTACTTTTTTAAGTACTGAAGTGTATACAAGGCTCTCACTTTGTAAACCTGTAGCATATAAATGCGACAAAGCATGTTAAAAACTTTCCATGTTTAACAGCCAGTGAAAATATAAAAATACTGAGGCAGTGAAAAAAGGGCATGTTAAGAACATTGGGCTCCTTACCTGCGGACAGACACTGAAATGTATCACCACATCATAGTTGATAATAATAACAATAACAACAATATACCTTTTCCTACCCTACCAACCCCGTGGGGATCAATTTACTTCCCAGAACCACCTCAGATATATAAATAAAAAGGTGAGCTGTAGGTTTGGGCTGCGGGCACTTTTCAAATTAATAAAGGATGTGGTGAGTCATCTCAAGAGCCTACGTTTATTTTACATACATCTAGGAAAACCTAATAAATGAAATCTGACAGAACTAAAGGAGCCCTTTTCCATTCAAATCTGAATGGGTTATGCGTTAATAAGTTAAAAGGCTTGGTCATTAATGGAATACATTTTGAATAAAAGCAGTTGATGTCAAAATATTTTAAATCATCAGGATATTTCTTTCTTTCAAAACTATGCAGAATGGTTCTTTTGCTTGAGCAAAGCAAAGCACAATGGGTTTGTAAGTGCCCGCACGAACGGATGCCACATTTCCCCCACCACTTTCCTTTTAATTTTTAAAAAACCAAAACAAACACTCTGCATAGCTTAAATATAAATGGACAGAACAGACACAATAGCACCCTTCCTTATAAAATCAGTTGACCACCAGAAAACATGGTCCAAAAGAGGTCACCCCAATTGATTCGGCTATCAGTTCAAATGGCAAACTGAACGCTCCAGAGGGAGCTGGGTCCACATCTGTGAGTGCTGAATCTCTTCAAAACTCTAGTCCAGTGTTTCCCAACCTCTGGATTTTGGACTTCAATTCCCAGAAGCCTAAGTCAATTCTCCAATGCACTGATCAGCCAATGGACTGACTTAGGCTTCTATGAATTGAAGCCACCCTGTGGGACATGGGAACCACTGCTCTAGACCAATGATGACCAACCTTGGCACTCCAGATGTTCTTGGGACTTCCATTCCCAGAAGCCCTGATCAACAGGAGTGCTGACTTGGGCTTCTGGGAATGCCAGTCCAAGAACACATGGAGTGCCAAGGTTGGCCATCCCTGCTCTAGACCAATGTACAAGGGCTACATTGGAGCTTAAGGGCTTTGGAGGAGTTCTGAATTGACCTCAAAGAGCTACTGGGCAAGGGCAATCAAACGATTTAGAAAAATAATAATAATCAGAGATCATGGTACGTACCTGAAATATCTGAGACCAGCAAGGATGCAACCATGACATGTGGGCCACTGGGTAAGGGTGTGTGTGTGCGTGTGTTCAGCCCAAAGGCTGTCAACTCTGAGGATTCCCCTCCAGTTACCCTTGGAAGGGAGCTGAAAGTTTTGCCGTTTTAGCCCCCAGAACCCTCTTTTCCAACCAGCTGCAGGAAAAATACCTCCTGCCCCTAAGTCCCCCACTAGCAAGGCGGTTCCATGGATGACTATGTTTGGCACATGGACTGGCTGTGGGTCAAATCGTATCCATGGAAAAAGGGGATTATGCAGCCCTTTCAGCCCTTCTTTCCATTCCACACCCCTACAGGGTAAAATCAAATTAGATGAGAGGAAAAAAAGGTTTGCGCTTACCCCATTCCGCCGCCGCGGCCTCCTCCTCCTCCTCCTCCCCGCCCACCTCTGCTCACGCCTCCACGATCAAATCCCCCGCCTCTTCCCCTGCCCCGGGTATCAGGGCCACTCAAGGTCCGGCTTTCTCCTGGGCCTGAAAAGACTCCAGAGTCCTGGCCATACACCCCCATGCTGCTGGGATGGTCTTGACGGAATGAACCTAAGGAGCATTAGTACTGCAAGTTCAGGGAAGGCAGGTGCACACTAGTTTGAAAAGTTACCCACTTCCTGTCACTCTCTACCCCAGGGGTCTTCAACCTTTAAAAGCTGCGGGGCCAGTTCACACCCCCTCAGAAAGTTGGCGGGCCGGGATTCTCTGCCGCTAAGGCTTACAATATCCACCCTGCCAATCCAAGTGGAGGGGACAAAGATTGAGGCGGCAGCAACTGGAGCGAGGGTGTGGGCCAGGTGAAATGGTGCCACAGGCGGGATCTGGCCCACAGGCTGTAAGTTGAGAACCCCTGCTCTACCCTGTGTCTTAGGCCTCTAGTATGTTAACATGCAGTCACTTTCAAGAGCAGGTGGCAACAGGGATTAAAACAATCACTGGACATTTCAAAAACAAAAGGTAGCCTAAAACCCACCTTAATAGCAATTACACTTCTACCGCCCCACAGCGCTCAGTGCCCTCTCTGGGCGGTTCACAAGTTGACTAGCATTTTGCCCCCACACGGTGGGTCCCCATTTTAATGATCTCAGAAGGTGCAGTCAATCTTTAGCCCAGGTCACGATTGAACTCACAACCTTCAGTCTGCAAGTATAGCAGTTTAACCACTGTGCCACCAGGGCTCTTGACTTTACAACATGGTCTTCCCTTGTGCCACACCCCAATCCTACAACGTAATTTCCCCTTGCCACCAAAAAGGCCAAAGACGAGCATACGGAGCCTTAGGCTTACAATTATAAGCCGCACTTAAAAACTAAAATGAAAGATCAGCTAATCTGCTAACTGAGGACAGACTGTGAAAGGGGGGGGGGGGAGAACAGCAGAAGAGTCAACCTTAAACATGCCAATGTTTTTTGTGTTTAAAATATTTTCCCTTTAAAGCAGAACACCTTTCAAAGGCACCATTACTCTAAGAGCTTGCAATCCAACTCACTTGGTTGTCCATAGCTGCTGCTCTGCTGGCTGTACTGGCTTGGAGTCTGGCTGTAAGATCCGGTTGGAGGTGGGTAGCTCGTGGGTGGCTGCTGCCCATAGCTGCTTTGCTGCCCATAGGCACTTTGCTGCCCGTAGGTGCTCTGCTGCCCATAACTACTCTGCTGAGAGTAAGTGCTCTGGTCATAGCTACTTGGCTGTGTAGAGGAGTAGCTAGGGAGGAAGAAAAGCAATGAACAAGAAAGTAAGTCTTAGGATATGGCTCATATCAGGGGTGCCCAAACTATGGCTTGTGGGCCGGATCTGGCTCATGCCGCCAAATCATCTCGCCTGTGCCACCCCCGGAACTGGAAGTAAAACGTGCCCGTGCATATGCAGAACACTACCATAAATGTGTTCTGCAACGCACGGGGCGTGTTTTACTTCCACTTCCTGTGTGAGGAACCACATGATCACCCCGATTAGCAGTCTGGGGCGTGGTCGGACTTGTGGCCCAAAAGGTTTAGGCACCTCTGCTTTATATCTTTACAATCACAAAAGCAAAGAAAGCCTGCTTTTATCTCTCTAATCTAGACCTGAAAGGAAACCAGGAACCATTATCACCAAACCCCATATCCTACCATAAATCAACTGAAGCATGACAGAAAGGCAAGCTACTGGTTATGTCTCCTAACGTTTACATATCAGAAAGTCGTTATTTGTATTTTTATCAGCCAGGCAACGGCGTGAATGCACAGATCTTATACCACTGCTATTCAGAAGCTCATCATGTGCATTTCTAACACACATACACACAGTAAATCCTTTCTTGTGGATTCACAGACTTGGGCTTCTGGGAATTGAAGTCCAAGAACACCTGGAGTGCCAAGGTTCACCATCATGGCTCTAAGTCTACTGTGGCTAGAAAAGAGTTATGGCCATTACTCCAATGTCACCGAGGGGGAATAAGGTCATTGGGTAATTTCTCCAAGGTGTCATAACATTGGATGCAAAGAACCTTGACTCTAAAAGGTGAGGAAAGATAAAGAAAGGACAAGCAGCCCTTTTGCTTTGAGTGACACATTACAACAAAATCACTGACCAGAATCCTATTAGAATCCGATTAGATACCAAGTGGCATAACAAAATCAGCATACATTTCAGTGGCAAATTGTTCAGCATGGTGACCCCAGATGTCTGCACTGAATTCTTCTTGTCATTTGCTATTAAAATTTGCACCAACTGACTCACTCACTGGCATAAATCTGCTGCAGGATTCTGGCTATTTGCTTATCGTACTTTTCTATTCAGGATGATACAAGAACCCGAGGATTCAAGAAATTTCACCTGCTGGGAGGATAGGACGGAGGTGCAGTAACTGGCTGCATAGGATAACTTCCAGGGACTTGATAGCTGTAGTTACTCTGTCCATATCCTAGACTAGGTTGACTGTAGCCTGTTGTAGCTGACTGAGGCTGAGCAGTCTCTGCAGGTTTGGTGCCATCTTGAGGTCTACAAATGAAATTTATTTTATTTATGTATTATATTTATCAGCAATGATGACACAATTTCATGCAAACTCAGCTTTTAGATCAGGGGTCCCCAGCCTGCAACCCATGGGCCAGACCTGGCTTGCAGCACCATTTAATCCGACCTGTCACTGCCACACCCTGAAGTGGAAGCAGATGCATTTACATCAGCCGTAAAACGTGCCAACAGCTGTAAACACAGAAGTGGATACATTTATGGCTGCCATAAACGTGCCCAGTTCCAGGGGTGTAGCTAGGCTCGCCCAGCTGTTCAGGGTGTGTGGCCAGGCCCGCAGTGTAAAAAGGTTGGGAACCCATTCTAGATACACCACTGAACTATAGTTAGGAATCTTGCCAAGAAAATAATTCAATAATGGGTTATGCTTTTAAGATCACTCAAATTCTAAGCAGAAACTAAAACTTTGCCAAGACTGTAAAATCCAGACACTCCATTTCAATAACACAGGTAACACATCTTCCCTGAACTGTTATTTAAACATCTAAAAATTCCAAACAGAGACAGCAAACCATGCTATATTGCGACTATGAGTGGAACGTCTTGGAACACTGAAATTTCCCAGTGAGTTTTGCACTAAGTCTTTTAAAGACGTTCATATGACAATGCTTCACTTTCAAAGTGAGAATTCTTCTTGGCATCAGTACTCCGCTAGGACCACTTCCTTTGTGTGGTTAGGACTGGAAAGTTCCTCTTCTTAAAATTTTATTTTCAGATGGAAGAGTGTGCTGTTGGAAAAAATTGCCCCCCCTTTTCACTTTCATTTCAGCTATGCAATCTCATTTTGATCCAGAGCTAGATAGGACAAGCTAATTTCCCCTCCACTGCATTTGACAAAGTTCTACATGTGTCCTCTTTCAGTGGCGCAACCCTGCTGCCGAATACAGCAAATCACAACTACAGTAGGCCCACTGAATGAAAAAGCTGACACCATTGGCAGCTCCTCTGATTTAATAGGCTTGCTCTCACTGTGATTTGCTATGCTAAGCCATAGGATTCCAGCCAAAAATTCCTTGCTGGAGGAAAAAGTGGCAAAAGAAGCGTATCAGAGTAAACAAAACAAAAAAGTTGTGGCACCTTAAAGACTAACTCCTATATTTAAATGTGAGCTTTCGTGGATCAAGTCCACTTCATCAGACACAAAGAGTAAAACCTCATGGCATCAATTTATGCACAGGTACAGAGGAACACAATGGCTGGCCAGCCTTTAGGCCAGAGTTCTCAACCTTTTCCAGCTGTGGGCCACACCCCATCAGACAGCTGAGCAGGCTGGATTGGTGGTTTCCCCTGCCATAAAACATGTTTGCAGTTGTTGAGTCTTTTACGGCTGTTGTAAACACATTTATGACAACCATAAATGAGTCCATGGCTGATTCTGGCAACAGGGGGACCGAGGTCAGGGTTCGCATTATTTGCCACCATGGGCTATAGATTGAGAACTCTTGCTTTAGGCTATTAAATCCAACCTGCTGCTCAATGTAGGAATCCAAATCAAAGCAGATATGACAGATGGCTGTCCTGAGAGGGATTGCTTCCAAAACCTTCCCACATGAAAACTCCCCGCAGATCAAGAGTCAAAACAGTCTAGGAAAACCTGAAGCAGGGGCTAAATATTCTCAGATTTAGGCTCAAGAAACCTTTTCGGACCACAGTGTGTCCTATCATTTTGCTCTGGCTTCAAACCCACTGGCGTCTGATTTACCTTGTCGCTGTTGCAGTTGCTGGTTGTTGCCCATAGGAAGGATAAGCAGGCTGGGTGCCATAAGCAGACGGGGCTGCATAAGAAGCCTGTGTGGTGGTAACAGTAGCTGTGGTAGTATCATATGCAGCAGTGCCATAGCCCTGTGCAGGCTGGGTGTATGCCTGGGGAGTAGCTGGGGCAGTGTAACCTGCATTGGGGAGAAAAGAGGAAAGAAAAAAACCTTACTTGCCAGGGGTTTGTATCACCTTTGACAATTTAAATATGCATTATTAAAGCCCCTAATGGAACTTCCTCTATGAACACCGGGATGGGTGGGTAAAAAAGTAACTGTTGCCCTTGCTCGAAAGCCAGTTATAGCTGACTCTAGGGTTCGGTGTTGTTAAGATGCTGAACAGTTTGAGACCAGAGCATTGTGTGACAGAGTGATCTCCCATCTCTGACCCAGCTCCAGCCAACTAGCAGTTTAAAGCAAGAAATTGCAACTAGATAAATAGGTACCACTTCAGCAGGAAAGGTAACAACGTTCCATGCACTCCAGTGTCTAGTCCTGCCTGCCACATGTCCACAGAAATGTCTGCAGACAGGGCTGGCTCTCTGGCTATAAATGGAGATGAGTGTCCATATCCTAGAGTCGGATATGGCTGGCTTTTGAACAAGGGCGACGTTGACCTACATTTCTGTAAAATTATTTCTAAACATTGTGGGGCAATAAGTGTCCTTGTACTCTACAGGAGAAATAGACACAAAGGGGAATCGTAGGTCGCTGTGGATATACAAGGAGAGCAGCTTTATGACAAGCAAATCATGTCAAATGTGATTCCCAAAATGCTCCTGTCTCATCGTCCTGGTGATACATAACAGATAAGGTTGTATTTGTTAGCTATGACATGACAGCCTTTAAATCAGGGGTGCCCAAACTACAGCCACTGGGCCATAGTGACCAGGCCCCTGAACCACATGACCAGCCTGCGGCCTGAAAAGTTTGGGCACCCCTGTTTTAAACCTATTTAGTAATGCAGAGATCAGATACTGATGGGATTTCTATCAGGGTCATTTGAGTACTGATCAACAGGCAGATGATGGACGAATTCCTACATTTGTAGAATGGGAAACAGCAGCCTCAACCTCTCAAATTTCTCATCATCTACTACTCAAATAAGTCATTTTACATACTATGCAAATTGAAATACTAGAGTTTGGGGTGTATCACTTCAAATTACAGCTATGTAATTGGTGACTTTCTCTGGGTAAAATAAAACTTATTATTAAAAACACCAGCAAATCACAGAGAAAATTTAGCGCAGCCAAATATCCAATGGGTATATGGGTAGAGCATTAAAAATAGGACTGGATGCCTATAACGTCACTCATAGCCTTAGCTCCCTCAAAAGTATCCACTTCATTCTCTATGTTCCTGCCCTGACAAAATGGCTTGTAAAACATAATTGGCTCTCTGAAATCCCACATTACAGCTAGTCTGTATGTACACTTTGTTCAGGGTATTAAGAGTCCTTTCAGCAGAACAAAGATTTAAGACAGGGGTGCTTAAACGACGGCCCATGGGCCAAATCCGGCCCACAGGCCATTGTTTGGGCACGCCCGGTTTAAGCAGAGAAAATGGCAGGCTAAAAATCTATCTCATCCGGTTGCAAAACAGATTAAGGCACGTTTTACTTCAGTTTCCAGTGGAATCACGGGACTGGCCCACAGCCAAAAAAGGTTGGGCAACCTGGATTTAAGACATAAACTGGGTTCCTGATTACAACTTGGCAAAACTCAAATAGATCATCATTGTACATACCGCACATTTAACTGTTGCCAATGCTAGCCATTTTCCAACTCAAGACAATTTTTTACTTTCTCTTTATGAGATTGCTGAACAAAACTTTCTGTCTCTGCCTAATGCCTTCAAACATGCTGTGTACTCTGGAATATACCACTATTTGGCAACATTAGAAAACAGAGAAGTATTGCAAATGTGCATTTGATACAGCATCATCATTATTGACTTCCAGTATGCAACCTGGTCTTAGAAAGGCTGCTTCTCTAAAACGTCTTACTGGCCCACACAAATGAAATCAAACTAGAACACTAGTCTAAAAACGCACTTTCTTCAGTCTCACATCCCTGCCTGAGCAAATACAGAAGATATTCAGTACTAATAAGGGAACACAACGTTTTGCTGGTTCTGATGCTTTGGCTAATCTGCCATTAAGCGGGAGATGTCCGATGCAGCAGGACAGAAAATGATTACACAAATGATATCAATCATTACACAAATAGTATCACATGACAGTAGTTGTGACACCCTCCTTTATTTGCCCTAAATACTTGACAACTGGCTCCACTTCCAGATAAGCAGTAGTAACATACTTGAGTCTTTTCTTTCTGTACCTACTTAACTATCAGTCTTGGCCAGCTTTTATAAAGGTGACATTAAAACTTTTAAAATAGTAGAATCAAACAATATTTTTTTAAAAATGAACAAGCGTACAGGGCAATGTTGCTTCATCAGTTGTTTAAAATCACTAATTTGCCTCAGAGTAGCATTTATTCTGAGCACAAGAAAGAGAAGCCTTTTAAAGTGATTGCTGTCATTATTTCAACTTTCTTTTCATGCACTTGAAATTCAGATAATGTAGCAATGGGCTCTAATACATCCTTCAAAGATTTGAGACATTGCAATAAATCATTGTAAGAAGTAGAACTTTAGTTTTAACAACTTAAGCAAAAGGATGGCAGAAAGTGTTAATGACACATGGAAGTTGATGCCTGAAAGAGGAACCAGTAAATGAAACATGCACAGATGGTGGTCACAATAGCAGTGTGTGTCTAATCATGCTGTTCAACCCTTTAGGAATTAAAAGGACAGTTAAGTGAGGCTGACTGGAATCTTCTTGCTCCTTAGTTATAATTTCAATATACAGATTTTATCCATCCAATACAAAGAGTAGCCAGAAAGAGGTCATAAATAGCACTCTCAGACATGAAGTTTCTACATAAAAAAACCTCAAGTAACAATAATTTCATGTCAGAAATTATTCTCGGTTGAAAGGATTTTTGCGGGAGAAACTCCACTCAAAGAACACACAAATGAGGCTCCTTTCAATTCCCCAAGAGCTGGGCAGAGACGGGTGCTCAATTCGTCATTCAGTTCCCGGGTCTCAAACTGCCGACTTGCTAGCCTTCCAGCTAACAAGGCGAGCTTCTTAACCACTCAGCCACCGCAACATCAAATGCCCCTGGGCTAAACCATGTGCAAGTTTTATTGGCAGAATAAAAACTCCTAAAGGGTGAACGGCATAAATTTAGACAAAATGAACAGCATTTGCCATGCAAAATTAAGCAGGATATTCAAACCTGTACTGGTCCCTTCTACTGTGGAAAGCAAAAGATAAGAAGTAGAGAGTGTACCATCAGAACAGACAAGTAGTTTTAAGAAGTACTCATCCTTAAGCAACATAAAAGATAAAAAATCGCTATACCCCAAGAACACTGACATTCAACTAACTTTAAAGCAGAAAACAGCAATGCTTCAGGCTTTGTGTGAACCAGTACAGTACTCAAAAGTGATTCTGAACATTCAAATGAAATCTCACCTACAACTGAAAATTACCACTCTCACAATATTTTAAAAGATCAGGGATGATAAAAAGAAATAAGGGCAGGAGGGGACTGTAACACACGTGCACACTTACCAGTTGGGGGCTGCCCATAAGAACTGGCATACGCAGTCTGCCCATAAGATGCAGTAGTCTGAGCCTGCGTATAGCTGACATCAGTGGGCTGCCCATAGGTTCCGTAGCTCTGCTGCCCATAGGCCTGCTACAAAGAAGAAGTATTTCTCACTTTGCACTCTTTGTAACAGATGTTAAGCATCACACTTTCACCTAAGAAACCTAGAATCATACGTAACTGGTACCCTAACACACACACCCCCCAATCAAACAATTTCCTTGTCAAGTAGAAAACAACATATCCATAAGACAAGCAAAAACCTCGGGGTGCAAGGAAAAACAGAAAAAAGTAGACATCATAGCAATAGGATTGTTGTATTTAACAAGGATATAGCAATTACTGTGGAACCTCTGATAACGAAGGGTCCAGATAGCGAAAAACTCGCATAACAAAGGAGATCAAATGCAGATAACGTAATTTTTTGTTTCAGTTTTTTCCATTTTCAATGCATCCCTATGGGAAATGATGCTCTGAGTAACAAATTTTTGCTAAAACTGCATTTATATCCATGTTTTCATATGGGAAATCCGCACAATGAAAAATTTCACTATACGAAAAAAACTCAGGGAACACATTATTTTTGTTACCCAAGGTTCACTTATCAGGATTGAACTCACAACTTTCTTGCTGCAGTACAGCAGTTTAGCCACTGCACCACCAGGCATCATGTTATAAAAACCTATTCCTGTCCAGTGCATGAATCAAATTCACTTTATGTTGTCCACAGATGAGCATTCTAGCATACAACATAGAAATGGCTAGGTATTCCATGATAATGAACAAGAGCCAAATATGCTTTCCTGAAGTGCAGAACTGTTTTAAAAAATAGATTACCTTTGAGCCATAAGTTATTAGTATTGCATTTCTCTCTGAAGCTCACATTCTGGTTGTTTAAGATCTCAGTTCTGTGCTAAAAAACCCAATATCTTTTTCTGGGAATCACTGTGGTAATATGCCATGTTTCCATGGCATAGCAATTATAGTTGTCCCTAAGTAAAGTTTAATGTTTTTCCAAGGATGGGCTAAAGATATTCAATTCATATCATTAAAAATTCCAAAAACTACAGTACTTTTATGAATTATCTTTCTCTACTCCTTCACTGAATTTTATACCATTTACTCACTGTAAATATGAAGTTTAAATATATCTATAAACCAAAAAGAGATTCCTCCTCAAGCCAGTTCCCATTTTGTCTCCCCATGCTATCTTCTCAAGGCCCATTGCCTGTCACAGCCAGCCAGGTAGAAGAAAGCTGCAATAATTTGAACACGATAGGAACAGGGACGAATAGGCAGCTTTCCATGGCTTGCTCAAGAGTTGACAATGATCTCATGACCTATGGCAGTATATCGACATTACAAAGCCATTATCAAAAATTCGTATCATATTTTAGATCAGGGGTTCCCAATCTTTTCAAGCTGGTGGCTGGGTCACCATCTGTCAACTTGGAGGGCCGGACAGCCATTTTGCCCTGCCTGCACGACTGGGGTGGCCATTTTGTCCCAATAGCTTCAAAGGGATGGCCATTTTTTCTCAAATCCCTTGGAGGGGTGGGAGGCACATGATATGGTGCCAGGGGCCGGATCCAGCCCATAAGCCTTAGGTTGGGAAACCCTGCTTTGGATCCTGAAGTCAGACACACTAAGCATTTAATTTTTACTTTCTAGTGGCACAGTTTCTTATTTCTAGTGAAAGTGGTTTGGTTTTCCATTTTACCTGAGTGGTCTGTGTATATCCTTGAGCTGGCTGGGGTGCATACGCAGCATAGCTGCAGGGAAAAAAAATACAAGAAATTTAAAGATTTATAAGGCAATAGCTTCAAAAAAGAGGAAATAAAATTCTTCAGCGTAATAGGTTTCATTATTAAAACTCCACAGTGTTCACTAAAGCCAACAATACATCACATAAATTATAAAGCAAATATTATTTGCAGAACATATTATCTTCAGAAAAACTTACCCCTGCTGGGCTGCTGCTTGACTATAGGTACTATAATCTGCAAGTGGTTAAGAGAGAGGGGGGGAGGAAACAAGCATAAGACTTAGGAAAATATTCAAACACATCAAAATACAAGTTAGGAATCAAAGTTATACTTCCACTCTCCTATTTTTGTTTTTTAAAAATCCCCGAGATGTATCAGCTTATACTACTTATCACTGAGAGACGAAGGCCAATTAGAAGTTGCATATAAAATTAACACTAAGAAAGACAAAAAGCTCAAACAGTTATCTGTTATGTGTATTTCAACAGGATACCCCATCATCCTAATTTGCTGTTTTTTTTAACCAAATACGTTTTTATGCATTAATATCTAAGATTACAATAAATTCTACAATGCTTTCAATTCCTTCCACTTCCAGAAGTAGTTGGGAAAAAGTGAATACCTCTTCCAAAATGTCCAATAACATGTACGTTGAACTACAACAGCTGTAAATTAGTTACAGCATTCATAGTCAAGTGTGAGCCTTAGTAAAGGTCGCTCCTGCTTGAAAGACAGTCATATCAGACTCTAGGGTTCAGTGCTCATCTCTGTTAACAGCCTGACATTTCCATGGACATTGGCAGGCATGCCTTGGCACCAGATAGCTTAAATGTGGCTTAGGTATTTCTGGAGCCAGAGGCTGGGAGTTTGATTCCTCGCTGTGGCTCCAGGTAGGAAAACTAGCCTGTGTGAACATAGGCAAGCTGCACAGTTCTAAGATGCCTGCAGAAGAAAGGAATGGGAAAAAACACTTATGTATATCCTCTAACTAGAAAACCCTGGAAAAGGTCACTATTAGTTAGAACTGACTTGATGGCAAGCAAATATCATTGTATCTTTTGCTTATATTTATTTTGCCCATATCCGCATAAAGAGTATAAATCTCAATAATATCAGTTGGCCAAACTTTTTCTGAAATATGTTCCTAAGCCATCCACAGCACAAAGGAAAACATACCATGCAAAATGATATAACAGCTCAAATAAGGCTTTGCTTTTCTGGGCCATTCAATGGCAATAAATCAATAGTCAAAACCTTTTTTAAAAAATCTAACCCTTTCAATCCTTTTAAAATGAGAACGAGGGGTACAAAATTTAGAGACAAAGCGATCACTAATGTTTTATTGCAGGGGTTCTCAACGTTTTTCAGCAGCTGGCCAGATCATGCCCCTTTAGGCAGCTGAGCAGGCCAGACAGGTGCTGTAAAATGTATCCATGGCTGTCATAAATGTATGATTGTGTGTAACTTGTAATTATATATTTGTTCTGTTAACTGCCCTGAGTCGGTTTTACCGAGTAGGGCGGTATATAAATCGAATGAATGAATTTACAACGGCCATAGCTGGAGCATGGTCGGGAGCCGGATTATTTGGCACGACGGGCTTTACCTGGCCTACGGGGTTTAGGTTGAAAACCCGTTTTATTGTAACAGAACTCAGATCTGTTACACTTGTGACACGGTTGTAAATAAGTAGGATTTGCTGCAAAAGCACACAAAATCTAAAGACATAAGCCTTGCCCATTCCATACTTTTAATAAGGAAGTTCGTTGGTAGTTACTGACCTTAAAATAAAAGTGAACAATCCCTATCCCGGATTTTAAGGTGATTCGTGGTCTGTAGAAATTATATAAAATCACTAATATTGTGTAAAAAGACTGAAGCAGACATGACTAGGAACAAGTTTGAATTGATTCCTGACCAGTTTTTCCACTTCAATTTAAACGTCTTACTTTTCCACTTGAATCTTCCCTTAGTCAGGGATTCTTAACTTATTACCATATGTGTAATGCCACAAGGATTCTGTTATGGCTACTGTTATAACTAAGGTTCCTTAACTTTACCCACTCATCGTTTTCACTTCCTACAGAACAAAGCTTCAAAGGAAAAGAACTAAATATTAAAAAAAGATCTTAAGCCACTGTTGATGTTGTTGTAATGTGCCATTAAGGTAACTCTAATAGGACTCAGAAACGCAGACTTCCTGAATTCAAACAGGCATCCAGAGTCCTTGTTTGCCATTTGATCAACTACAGCACTCTAGGTAAAGCCAGTCATAACCGACCCTAGGGTTCAGTGTTCATCTGCTTCAAAGCCGAAGAGCCAGTGCTGTCTGCTTCTGCAGATGTTTCTGTGGTCATGTGGCAGGCATGACTAGACACCGGAGTGCTGTTTACCTTCCCACCGAAGTGGTCCCTATTTATCTACCAGTACTTGCAATTCCTTGCTTTCAAACTGCTAGGTTAGCAGGCTTTTGCTTAAATTGTTTTTTTATGTAAATCGAAGCAAACCCATAGGGAAATTAATTTTTACATAACTCAAGGCAAACCCATAGGAAAAAGAATCTTTATGTAACTCGAAGCAAACTCATAGGAAATTGTGTAAATCCGGACATGGTTTTAGCACAAAATCATTACGTAACTCAAATTTTATGTAACTCGAGGCATATGTAAGTCGGGGTTTTACTATATATCCTTTACCTAAAGCCATGTACAATAGTTTTGTCATAGTTTCTGTAGTCCTACTTTGTATGACTGAGAAAGTAGACTTGTTTCACAAAAGCTCTCATTCAAAATTAGCAGTTAATCTTTAAGGTGCAATGCCTCTTTTCTTTTTGTTGTTGTTGATATGGCTATCCTTAGGAAACATTCCCTGAATATGTTTAGAGCAGTGCTTCCCAACCTTTGATTTTTTTGGACTTCAATTCCCAGAAGCCTAAGTCAGCCCATTGGCTGATCAGTGCTTTGGGGAGTTGACTTAAGCTTCTGGGAATTGAAGTCCAAAAACTAAAGATTGGGAAGCACTGGTCTAGAGATGAATCATGCGAAATATAAATCGCATGATCAACAGAAGATACATTTTAGAAGGCAACAACTTAATCTTCACTAAACAACCAAGGCAATATGTATTTCAATATTTAAGTGTAGTACAGTATGTCAAAAGTCTTCCATAGTGTAATGTTAGAGAAACAACAGTTAAAACAATCAAAGCCATTTTGAATAGCTTCCACCTGTTTATTCTAGTTCCAAATCTATTACCTCTTTCCTCCTCAACATGGACTCAAAGAATAGACATGGTAGCCATGTTAGTCTGTGCAAGCATATCTGAGAGTAAATAAAATTTATTTGGCCATGTTTCCTGTTCTATTTTGCATCAGCAGGATTGTTTTCCATGTTACTTAATACTGTTTTTAAAAGGTCTGTTTTACAGTTTAAAAAAACTGTAAGTAGGCTCACATGGCCAACTGGCAAAACTGATTAGATTAAAATTTATGATTGCATTACATTTATAACTATAAAAATGTTCACTCATCAATGAAGATACATTACCAACCACATGGTTCACAAAAATTTTGTTCTTCAAAACATATATACAGCATAGCAGAGCTGCCTAAGAAAGTCCCTTTTTTTCCAAGGGGGGGGGGAGAGACATCACGTGTCTAACTCTTCCTACTGCAATCAACAAGCCCATGTACCCTAATTTTACTTAAGTTCAAGAAAACAGCTACATTATGCTCTTGAGCTCAGATCAAGAAAATGGTAACTTCTGCATTGCCTGGGATCAAAATTTATCTCCGGAAATGAAAAAAATGGTCTCTTGTGCACTCATGTCGGTGGGTGTGGATGTCTATGCAGAAATCTTGATGTATCGAGAAAGCATGGCAGCAGCAACCTTTGTAAGAGGCAGCAAATACGCTAGTCTGTTGTTACAAATTCAAAGAACCATTGCGAAACATTTAATACAACTAGATTGACTATAGTATTGGCTGGGGGACTTTAGCTGCATACTGCAAATATAAAACAGAGTACAGTACTTTAGATACCAATGTTATAAAACACCACAGTACAAAAACAGTTTAACTAGACTCAACCTAGATTCATTCTTAGACTTAAAAATGATTTAAACTCCCATTTTTATGTGTCCTTGAATTGTTTCAATTGCTATTTGGGAATTTAGCTGGATTGTTTGATTGCATTTTAGGTAGCAAATTAACCCAAGAAATTGTGTTATCTAGACAACAAATACAGAGGAACAGACATTTGTCCCAATATTGTTAGAGAAAGCAAAATGAAACGCTCTTGCATCCAGAACAGGAAATTTAAAAAATTAGAGCAATTAATGCTATTATTATAGCGATTTAATACTAAATATTGTCCTCATCATAACCCACAAAAGGGTTGCTTAATAATTAGTAACACGCAACAGCAAATGTTCTACGGAGGGGGAGAAACCAACCCAATCTTTCTATTAGTTATGTGCTTTGTCAACAGATTACAAAATCAAGATGGAGACAAAAAGAGTCCCCCCCCAAAAAAAAAAGTTCATTGAAGGAGAAAGGAGTAAAACTAGGGCAAGAATAGCCATCGTTTAGGAAAAAACACGCATAAGTAAGATTGAAACAGACTAGACTGGAAAATGTATATAATGTCCTGCTCAACGGTGAGGTTGCCCACGTTAATATATGTTAAGATTGTGGGTTTTGTAAAGTTTAGTGTTTTTCCCTTTATCTATCTTTTGTCGTTTTTTTTTTGTATCATGTAATAAAAATATTTTTAAAAGGTAGTTTTAACGGTGGAGTGGGGCCTTCTAATGCTTTTAAGGCCAAATAAAATCCAACCCCAACCCCCCAATGTGTCAAGGCCTGCAAAACACATTTCAGGTCTGTTTCAAAAAAATAAAAAAATAAAAAGGGGGGGGGACACACAAGCAAAATTTGTAAGAGGGAAAGAAAACCTGTTTTTTTTTTTGGGGGGGGGAGAAATGAGATGGGGACACCTGAACTGGAAGATCCTGGGGTTTTGAGGCGCTCCCTTTTAACGCCCCAACGTACAACTACAAAGACCCCACCCCAAATCTGGACTGAGCTCCACCGAACCCCAACACCATGTAGGTTGAGGATCATGGGAGCTGTAATCGGACTATTATCCCCCCTTCCAAAGATTTTCTGGAAGATAACGCACCCCACCAGCCCCCCCCCAGTCTGTTTCAAGAGGGGGGGGATAAAATGAGTAAAATAAAAGGAGGCATGGGAAAAAAGTATTAGGGAGGAGAGAAATGAGAAGGGGACCCGTGGCCGATATAAGGGCTTGGGAGGCGCCCCTTCCCTCTACGGACTACAAAGCCCCCTCGAAACCCTATCCCACGATGGCTGCGGAGTATGGGAGTTGTAGTGGGACTACTATCCATCCAGACCTCTTCCAGAGACTTTCGAGAAGGGAACGGTCCCGTTTCAAAATAAGGGAGGGGGAGAGTAAAAGTTTATTTTATCTCTCTCCATTACCGAGGTGTGTTTGTGTGTGATGGCGTGAGTTTTGTGTTGTTAAGCGGCCAAGAGTAGAAAAATCTCCTTGATGAGCGGGGTATAATAATAATAATAATAATAATAATAATAATAATAATAATAATAATAATAATAATAATAATAATAATAATAATAATAATAATAATAATAATAATAATATGCGACGAGGGAAGGAAAACGGATGTCTGTGGAGAAAAATGAGGGGACCCATGGCAGATCCCGGGGTTGTAAGGCGCCCCTTCCACCTCAAAAAACAAAGCCCCCCCCAAAAAAAAAAACCGTACCCCACGCCGGCTGCGGAGTATGGGAGCTGAAGTGGGATTACAAGTGGGGGTGCCCCCAAAGCCACCCTCCCCCAGCAGCCCCATCCCACCCGGGCAGGAGTATGGGAGTTAGTAGTGGGACTACAAATGGGGGCTAAAAGCCCCCCCAATATCTTCCGGGAAGAAACACATGGCGCCCGCCTTCGTCTTCTCCATCCATCCCTTCCGAGTGGGCCTGAAGAGGCCCGCCCTCCTCCTTGGGCCTCTTTCCCCCCTTCCTTCGTTCCCTCAAACAACGGTTTCCCTCCCCCCCCCGCCGCCAAAAGCGAGGAACTTTCCAGAAAAAAAGGCGCCTCGCTCGCCTCTTCCTCCCCCCCCCCAGCCGCCATTAAAAGCTTCGGCCTTTCCTTTCCCAACCGCCTCAGTTCCCCCCTCAACCGCCATCCCAGAAAGACAATTAATTCCCTTCAGAAATGGCTTTCTCCCTCCCCCCTCACGAGGCTTTTTCCTCCCGCCTTACGGTCTCAAGCCCAAACTCCCACCCCCCCCTTCCCCGGGTCCGCCCGGCCCGGCTCTCCTCACTCACCCGTCGACGCCATTTTGTCTCTCTCTCCCTCGCGCTCGCCGCCTCCAACGTCCGCCCGGCGTCTCTGCCGCCTGCCACTGCGCACGCGCGGAGGAGAAACCGGGCGTGGGTCTATGGGGTGGTTGCTTTCGTCACCTCAGGACGAGACCATTGCGTCGCTGGGATTAAAGGGGGGGTTCGGACCGGTTTTTCGGTTCCGGGCTGCCCCTTGGGTGGGGGTTTTTTTGCTTTGTGGTCCATCCGTGAAACTAAAACGGGGAAGCGTTTTGTAGGGGCGAAAAGCGGCGTCATCGTCACCGCCCCCGACACCCCCGTGACGGTAAGATGGGAATGGTTCCGTCCAACGGCCCCGTTAGGGAGCGTCGCGCAAGAGCAGGTGGGTTTGAAAAACGAAGGGCGTCTCCCTTTCGCCCCAACTGAGCGACCTTGGGGGCGCGTGCGGGTAGCCTGGGGATGATGGGATTTATAGTCTTGCGGTGTCTCTGGAAAGGACCTGGGTGGGAGACTCAGCTTTGTCTTGTATTTCCTAGTGGAGGAGTTTTATCATTTAAAAAAATATTTATTGCCTAATTTTATTCTAATTTTTGCCTTTTAAACCACTCTTTCCCACCCAACGTGGGGCCCAGGCCCCACAGGGGAGCTTCAAGTCTTAGAAGCCTAATTAGCCAATCCGTGGAACTGACTTAGGCCAGGGATTCTCAGCCTGCAGCCCGCGGGCCAGATGCGGCCCACAGCACCATTACATGTGGCGGCCCTCACACTGCCTCCACCACACCCGGAAGTGCCATGTGGTGGAGGAAGGACAAAATGGCCATCCAGCCCCCAAAGCTGTCTGAGGGAGCGTGACCCAATGGTCCCTGGCTTTAAAAGGATGAGAACGCTTGACTTAGATGTTTGGGAATTGCAGTCCAAAAACCAAAAGTTGGAAAACACTGCTTTAAACATATTCAATTCTAGGTTAATAATGTAACTCTTTTTCGAAACAGGATAAGCCAATAAATAGACACATTGATGTGGATAAATAAATATGGTCTCGGGGTAGAGGGTGCATTTTGTTACGTATTACGTACTAACAAGGTTTTTAAAAAGATTTATAACGTGCTTTATAATTAGATTTGAGTTTTGTTATATGTCATGTCGAAAGCAAGAAATTGCAAGTAGATAAATAGGGACCACTTCGGTGGGAAGGTAACAGCGTTCCATGCACTCCGGTGTCTAGTCATGCCTGCCACATGACCACGGAAATGTTTGCAGAAGCAGACAGCGCTGGCTCTTCGGCTTAGAAACAGAGGTGAGCACTGACCCCTAGAGTCGGATACGACTGGCTTTCAAGCAAGGGAAACCTTTACCTTTTAATGTTTAGTCAATGTGTTTTTAATATATAATTACAAATATATAATTACAAGTTACACACAATCATAATAAGCATAATCAATCATATATGTATATGAACAAATTATATATTTGTTCTGTTAACTGTCCTGAGTCGGTTTTACCGTGTAGGGCAGTATATAAATCGAATGAATGAATGAATGAATATTATATATATATTTTAAAAAAAACATTACAACCATTCATTCATTCAGGGTTAACCACCCTGAGCAGCATATTGTTAGATTTGTATATCACTTTGGGCCATTCACAGCATGAAGCATGAATCAAACATGAAAATTGTATAATAAGAATTAATAACAACAGTGCTTGACAACATGAGAACAAAGCACAAATACAATATTAAATAATTAAACTGATCACTAATGAAGGTAATAAAGGAAGAAGCACCCTTATGTCTATTTATTAAGAATTTAAATCTCACCCATATGCAGCAGAAATTAGCCAGCCCGTTGATCCTCTGTGCTCTCAGATGCCAGCTATTTTATTTTATCTTGGGATGTATTTGTTTGGTTAGTCTGTTTTGATTTGTCTTGTGCTTCGTTGGGTTATTTGATATTCGTATGTACAAATTGGGAAATTTCCCAAATGGACTGTATAGTAATATAATAAATAAAAGTTACTTTTCAGGAAAATGCGGATAGGATTGAAGACTTATATACCAAGATTGACTTATTACGTGCTTGAATTGCATTTCGGATTGCAAACTTGGGAAGGGTTCGCACTTCACTTGGGAAAGAAACCTGTTGAACTTCCACCTGCGTGGGAGAAAAAAAAAACCCGGATGTTGGAGACAAAGGCCATAGCAAAGGAGTCAAGCAAACAGACTGTCCTTTATGCAATGTTATAAACCCAGGAGTGGTTTTTGCTTCATCCCTTCTTTTCTCGACAACCCCTTGCTCTAGCATCAAGCATGGCTGAGCTCTTGCGAAAGCAGACGGTGTAAAATGGCGCCTGCCTGGTCTCCGGCACGCTGACGGGGGTGGCCCACTCTCAGCTCTTCCGGCCCAAAGGAACCCACGTTTGGAAGATGGATTAAAAATTAACCCAGAAGGAAGGTTTCCCCGGCTTCTGGTTTTCCCCGCCAGGCAGTGATCGTCGTGGGATGGAGTTGATAGAAGAATTGCAGATTGGACGGACGAAAGGTATCAGAAAGAGAGAATCTGCAACATGCAAAGGAACAGAGGCAGGGAAGCAAAGGCCAAGCCGTGGAAGGGTTGTTTCAGGTGTCAGAATCTGGGAGGCGGCAGCTTGGCAATTCTGTACACTGGTCTTTCTGCCTTCAGAAATAGACAAGAAACAGTCAATGGCCGACCCAATTGGCCTTTCTTTTGGACTTTTGTCTGGGGCAGAAAACATGCTCGGCAGGAAGGACGATGCCAAACTCCAGGTGTTCGCTAGAAGACTTCAAACAACTGGATCAAACGGAGCAGCTGTTTAATCTTACATTCTGGAAAACCTCTGAGCAGCTCGTATAGGTTAGCAAAGGAATTACACTTCTATATACTGCAGCGGCTTAGTTGTTAATACCGTACACTGAACTTGACGACTAGAAGGTCGACAGTTCGAGACCCGAGTACTGCATGACGAAGTGAGCTCCCATTTCTCTCCCAGCTCCTGCAAACCGTTCAGATGCAAGAAATTGCAAATAGATAAATAGATACCACTTTGGTGGGAAGGTAAACAGTGTTCTGTGCGTCCTGGTGTCTAGTCATGCCTGCTATATGACCACAGAAACGTCTGCAAACACAGACAGCGTTGGCTCTGGCTGGAAACGGAGCTGAGCACTGAACCCTAGAGTTGGATATGACTGTGTTTTGAGCAAGGGTGACGTTTACCTCCACCCATACCTGCCCCATAGCGCTTAGTGCACTCTCAGGGTGGTTCACGAGTTAATTGGCATTTTGCCCCCAACACGCTGGTGACTCATTTTACTGACCTTGGAAGAATGGAAGAAGCTGAGTCAACCTTGAGCCCTAGTCAGGACTGAACACACAACCTTCTGGCTGCAGTACAGCAGTTTAAACCCCACTATAACACGCTGTAGCAGGAGTTCTCAACATTTTTAAGCCGGGGGCCATTGGGTCACGCTCCCTCAGACAGCTTTGTGGGCCAGACAGCCATTTTGCCCTTCCTCCAACACATGGCACTTCCTGGTGTGCCAGAGGCGGTGGGGCCCCCACATGAAATGGCACCGTGGGCTGCATTTGGCCCACAGGCCACAAGTTGAGAATCTCAGAGTCATGTAATGCCTTAAAATTTGATGAAACAGATGCTAATCATTTCGTGTCAGAAATGATTCTGGGTTGAAAGGATTTTTGCAGGAGAAACTCCGCTCAGGGGATGCCCGAATGAGGCTCCTTTCATGTCCCCAAGAGCTGGGACAGAGACGGGCCCTCAATCCGTCATGCGGTACCCAAGTCTCGAACTACTGACTTGCCAGCCTCCCAGCTAACAAGGCGAGCTTCTTAACCACTGAGCCACCGCAGCCCCATGAGGCAGATTGTAGTCCGGGAAAACGAATGCCAAATAAACATTCATTTTCAGCTTGCCGCAAGAATCATTTTGCCATTCCCCAGTGCTAAACACTAACTTGTCTGAAAGTTCTGAGCCCTCCGACGCATAAATATGGATGAGAAGAATAGTTAACACAAACGTAGTGGTGATCCTGACCTCCCTTACAAGGTCGTTGGGTAACCGAGAATCAGGCAAAGTGAAATACTGTACAGTCAAACCTTGAGATAAGAATGGGTCGAGTTAAGAAAAACTCGAGATACGTCTGAAAATCTCAGGGAGGGGGGGAATCATATTCATGATACAAAATTGTAATAGGATTATTCCCCGAGAGATGAAATTCAATGCATTCCTATGGGAAATTGCATTCAATGCATTCCTATGGGAAATTCATGATAAGATTTTTTCGAGATACAACCAACCTCAAGGAACAAATTAAACTTGTCTGTAGACGTTTGTATTTTCTCCAAAGGCCCAGAAGATGCTTTGGTGAGCCAGGAACGCTGGGTAACGGAGTCCAAGAGGAAACTTTCCCACACTTTGTACAGAGTAAAGGGAAAGTGCTTCTGTTTTTGAAGTTGGGGTGTTAAGAATTGTGTGTCTCCCACTTGGTAGGGGCTGCAGGGAAGGATATTTCCAAGAGTCCAGAATCTCGGAGCTTTCTGGGGCAGGTAAAGTTCTCCCTTCCTTGAAAGCTGGTTGTATCCAACTCTAGGGTTCAGTGCTCATCTCCGTTTATAGCCCAAGAGCCAACACTGTGTGTCTGCAGAGGTTTCCGTGGACATGTGGCAGGCATCTGAATACCAGAGTTCACGGAACACTGTCTACCTTCCTGCCATAGCAGTACCTATTTATCCCCTTGCAGTTTCTTGCTTTCAAACTGCTAGCTTGGGAGGAGCCGAGACAGAGGCAGGAGCTCACTCCATCACGCAGCACTCGGGTCGTCAAGTTCAGCGCCTTAACCATGAAGTCTGTGGCAACAGATGTTATAAAGCCGTAGGGAAAGCATGAAATTTTATGCACCACAAACTTTGATTTTGTCTGTCTCTGTTTCCTTTTCAAGGGATGCCGACCGCGAGGTTTTGGGGCGGGCGATGGAGGTGGCGTTTGCCCCCGATCGGATCCTGTACCCTTATGACGTTGTTGTGTCTTTTTTGGCTGGCAGGCATCAGCGAAAGCTTCGGTTTGGTACCCAGCCTGTTGGGCAGCCCTTCGCAATGTAAGCATCTGTCAACTGGTCAACATCTGGAAGGATGCGCTTTCTTTCTTGAACGCCGCTTCCGGAGCCTCACCGTGGACCATGCTGACTACTTCAAAAAGCTCTGGCCACAGTTTATGTTTAATAACTAGGATTGAGTACGAGTCAGGAGGGATATTTATTTATTTTTCCAATGGGAGGGGAAAACATGTTTTATTTCTATTCTGGCTTTTTTCAACACAGGACCCACGGCAGTTCCTGACCCAACTGGAAAAGAGATGTGAATGAAATAGGGCTGACAGATAAGCCTATTATTGACAGGGACAAAAATATGAGGATGCTTTAAAAACGGCTTTAAAACAGGACAATAGAGGGAAAAAAACATAGCCTGGCTCTTTAAAAGCCTTTTTTCCTCCTCGGGCTGGGAATTTCATATTCCCTAATTTAGCTACTGAAAAGCATTTCTCTTGTATCTTTTGTAAATGCACCTGTAAGAATTGTGGAATTAAGAAAAAGTCTTTTTCTGAACATTGGCATTCACTCACTCACTCACCCATCCATCCATTCTGTTTCTTCATTCAAAAATAATGGTAATGATCTACAAAAGAGGGCAAGAACCTCTCCTAAAATAAAGTGCCGTATATACTGGAGTATAAGCTGACCCGAATATAAGCCGAGGTACCTAATTTTGACCTGAAAACCCAGAAAAATAGATTGACCTGAATATAAGCCGAGGGTGGGAAATGCAGCAGCTGCTAGTGAGTTTCATTAATCAAAATACATGAAAATAGGGTAAAATTCTTGTCGCATCTCAATCCAGAGCGGTCTTGGGTCCCTTGAGGTCACTGTCCTGAGTATAAGCTGTTTTCCCCTTTGGGGGGCTCATTTTTGGGGTCTAAAAAACTCAGCATATACTCTAGTATATACGATACTTCCCCACATTATTTTCGGCAAAGATCTGTCACTTCTGGAAGCAACAGGTGCGATTTTCAGAGAATGCAGGTTGAAAGAGATTTTGAGGCCTCCAGTTTGCTTTCTTGCCTTCCTCCTCCAAGATCTATTCTGAGACATTTCTGCCACTCTTAGAATACAGTAAAATTCCGGGTTACGACGGAGCTCCGTTCCAACAGCCTCCATTGTACCCCGAAACAATTGTAACCCGAAATATCCATAGGAATGCATTGAAAAATTTTAAAAATGGTTCTGAGTTGATCGTTGTAAACGGAAACAAATACATTAAAAATGTGTAAACTGGGACGGCATTTCCATAGGATTTGCCTTTGTAAACTGGAGCAAACTTAAACCGAAGCGGTTGTAACCCAGGGTTTTACTGTATAACACTGTTATGTTTCCCACTAAAGCAGTACCTGTCTCCTTGCAGTTTCTTGCTTTTGAACTGCTAGGTTGGCAGGAGCTGAGACAGAGACAGGAGCTCACTCTGTCATGCAGCACTCAGGTCTCAAACTGTTGACCTGCAGACCTTCCACTCATCAAGTTCAGTGTCTTAACCCCTAAGCCAGGAATTCCCAACCTTTTTACAGCCGGGGGCCATTGGGTCACACTCCCTCAGACAGCTACGGGGGCCGGACAGCCATTTTGCCCTTCCTCCACCACATGGCACTTCCTAGTGTGGTGGAGGCCACATGGAATGGCACCGTGGGCCGCACCCAGCTCACGGGCTGCAGGTTGAGAATCCCTGCTCTAAGCCATCACAGTCCCTTTATCAGTTTTGTTGTTGTTCAGTCGCACAGTCGATTCCGACCCTTTGCGACCCTATGGACCACTGTCCGCCAGGTACTTCTGTGTTATTTATTTATTTTTACTATTGTTGTTTTATTGTTGTACTTCACCAGCCTCAGGTTGCTTTAAGATCACTGAAGGATAAAATGGTTTTGCACAAAACAGCCAAAAGTAACACTGCACAACAACGATTTTGCTACTGGGAATAACGGATGGGATTGACATGATATCGAGTGTGCTGATTCCAAATCTCAACTCAGAATGTGCCTATCACGTACAAATTTATAGGCATATGATAGCTGTTCAAATGGGAGGTCATTGGGTAATGTATTTTTTACACGGGAACATTATAACAGTTGCAGCTACCACCACGCTTGCTGCTGCCTCAGCTGAATCACGTCCACTGGTGGCATGCATGTTCCAGCAGCGGCCGGGCAAGTCAGTGAGTTGACTTCAGAAATAGGTACCGTATATAAGGTGAGATGGACCAAGGGCTTGTCTCTAGTGAGAAACCATCTTGTTGGATAGTACAGCTAGGCCAAAGTGAGTCTGTTTTGAGCTAAAGATGAGTAGGCTACAGTTGTGGCAAATATACCACAACCAACGCAAGAACCTAACCAAGAGGGTAAGATTTGCTAACTTAAGATCCTGAGATCCTAGGCAGATTCTGACTTCAGATTTGAACTCAGTGGACATGATTTAATCTAGTACACATGAATTAGACCAAGTAGCAGATGATATATATATATATATGATAATTCAAAAGGATGCCCATGTTCCTCTGTTAATGGGATGCTGGATTCTTCTTCTGCCAGGCTTCCGCCTCGTGACCTACTGCCTGTGCCACGCGGACGCCTCCCTCCTCTTCCTCAACCTGCTCCTCTTCATGCCCCTGGGATGGCATCAGGAGCTGAGGCTGGGCTCCCTCCTTTACCTGTACGCCTCTTTGCTTGGCGCGGTGGCGTCAGCTGTGCTCTACCTCTGCCTCTCGCTGCTGTGGGGCCACCAGCCTGGCACCTCCGTCGGCACCTACACCCCCGTGCACCTGGTTTTGCTGGGGTGCCACCAAAGACACCGGAAACGGAGGGGTCTCTCTGGGGGGGTTTCGTTGGCCCTGTGGGCCGGGCTGCTCCTTGGGCTCAGCCAGCAAATCTCCCCACACTCTCCATCCCTCCTGCATTTCTGTGGTCTGTTAACCGGACTGGCCTGTATCCTTTTTCCACATCCAGACTGGGGTGGGCAGGCGGCGAGGAATGTGTCCAATTCTAGGGCGCGGTGCTCATCTCCGTTTATAGCCAAAGAGCCAGCGCTGTCCGAGTCTGTCAACTGTTCCATGGTCAAGTGGCAGGCATGTCTAGATTCCGAAGTGCGCGGAATGCCGTTACCTTTACCTACCATGCCTGCAGAAGCCTCGGGGGTGGGGTGGGGCTGAGAGACCCTTTCCTAGAAGTAGGACTTAGACCAGGGGTTCCCAACCTTTTCAAGCCGGGGGCCAGATTACACTCTTCCAATCAGCTTCGAGGGCCGGGCGGCAATTGTCCCCGGTTTGGTGGGGAAAGATCTCGGGCCTCAGTTTGGGAACCCCCAACTTAAACTTAGACCAGTGTTTCCTATCTTTTGGTTCTTGGACTTCAGTTCCCAGAAGCCTCAGTCAATTCCAATGGACTGACTTGGGCTTCTGGGAATTGGAAGTCCCCCTGTGGGGCCTGGGGAACCCGACTTAGATCTTCCCAGGCAGCAAAGGGGTCTCCAGTGGTTTCGGTCTTTAAATCTAGCCTAGAGAAGTATAACTGGCCTCAAACCTCCAGTAGTTCAGGCTTTCTTTCAGCACGGCGGGGGATTCTCCTTAACTGCTCAGACTGGGCAGGGGTTTTCTCCCCACTGGAAATACCGGAGGGGTACCTGGAAGGCATACACGACTGGATTGCTCGCAGAAGGCAGGCAGGGGGTTCAGCCTTTGGCTTCATCTTGCCCCCAACATCTGGAGTCCTTCCGCTCACCGACCCGGCCGCTGCGGCTAGAAGGTAAATGGATGCATTTTCTTTAATGGTTTTCACCAGGTGGAAGAGACGGACATAAGGAAGACTCTAAGCTCGGCAATTCCTGCTCTCACATTTACTATTTGGCTCCCTGGTTAAGAAGCTCACCTTGTTAGCTGGAAGGCTGGCAAGATGGCAGCTCGAGACCTGGATACTACATGCCAGATTGAGTGCCTGTCTTTGTCCCGGCTCTTGGGGACATGAAAGGAGCCTCGTTTGGGCGTCCCCTGAGCGGAGTTTCTCCAGGAAAAAGTCCTTTCAACCCAGAATCATTTCTGGCATGAAATCATTTTTATTACAGCACACCAGAGAGGCCGAAGGACTGGTCCCAGGAAGGAAGGATTCCCCATGGAGTAGAACCATAGAATTGCTGAGTTGGAGGGGCCCAGATTAATGCCGGAATCTGAATCAAAGCAAATAGGACAGATATGGTTGTCCAATTCTATCTTGAAGGGTTCCAGGGTTGAAGCATTCAGTACCTCTCAAGGCATTTGGTTTCACTGTCGTACCACTCTAACAGTTAAGGAGTTTTCCCTAATAATCAGCTTGTATCTGGCTTCCTGTAGTTTCAGCCCATTCTTATGCGTCCTGCACTCAAGGATGATGGAGAACAGAGACTTCCCTTCCTCTTTATGACCATCAGGTCTTTGAAGAGCGCCATCATCATCATCTCCCCTCTGTCTCCTTTTCTCAAGGCTAAACATGCCCAATTCCTTCAATCTTTCCCCACAGGGTTTGCTTTCCAGTCCTCTAATCATCCTTGTTGCCCTTCTCTAGTAAAGTCAAAGGTTGCCCTTGCTCGAAAGCCAGTCGTATCCGACTCTAGGGTTCAGTGCTCATCTCTGTTTACATTCGAAGAGCCAGTGCAGTCTGCGTCTACAGACGTTTCCGTGGACATGTGGCAGGCAGGACTAGACACCGGAGTGTATGGAACACTGTTTACCTTCCCACTGAAGTGGTCCCTATTTATTTACTTGCAATTTCTTGCTTTCAAACTGCTAGGTGGGCTGGAGCTGGGACAGAGATGGGAGCTCACTCCGTCATGCAGTACTCAAGTCTTGAACTGTTGACCTGCCAGCCTTCCAGTCAGCGTCTTAACCGCTTGAGCCACTGCAGTCCCCTTCTCTGGACCTGCTGTAATTTGTTTACATCTTTCTTAAATTGCAGTGCCCAAAACTGGACCCAGGACCCTAGATGAGGTCTAACTAGTGCCAAATAGAAGGGGACTTTGCTATGCAGCTGCTACAAATAACTTCACACTTCTTCAATTTTTAGGATTCCTCCTTCTTTACCGTCCACCGCTTACTGGAGCGGAGAAAGGATAGATCACGTGTCAAAAGCTGGGATGTTATTTGCATCTGGTTCTCTTCCTCCTTTCTCTGCTCCGTTGGAGGCTTCGGAAGCCGCTTTCTCAGCCCTGGGGGAATCCTTGACCGAAGACGAACAACTCCAAGCGGGGATCCAGGCCTCCTTACAGGACATGGTGAAGGAAGAATTGAAGCTTTCCAAATCATCCGTTTCTTCTCTACGGTAAAAACCAGGGTTAGGTGGGCCGGGGATTGTATCTTAAATTTCTTTTAAGCAAGTTTCCGTAGCAACTGGAATCGCTGTCCTTGTTTGCTGGGTTGAAATCTACACGGCCACAGCACGAAAGGAAAAAGCGATGGGGAAGGATGAGGAAAAACAGCCTGTAAGTGGTGGGAGATTAGAGGGGGAAACCTTTCACTGTTATTTAAGTCTGTACAACGAGGAGGGGGGAAAATACAAGCTTTGAAGAAGATCAGGAGCTTTAGAACTTCCCAACGGAGTGGATCCATGAAGTATTCGTTCACCATCCCTGTTTGTCCTGTGGAACTCACTGCCGCCATACAAACTGGAAGCTGAGCTTGGGAAATTTAACTTTTGAGGAGGATGGGCATAATTCAGGGAGGAGGATGATCAGGGGAAAAAATAAGGTGGAGGAAGGAGCTCATTGGACGAGGAATGACATTAAAGGAGAAGATAGCTGAGAATCTCAGCCTCCTCTCCGTCACTTGGAGGACCCTGAATAGGCTGAGGGTCGCATTGAAAGGACTTTTGCTGGAGAAACTCCACTCAGGGGATGCCTGAATGAGGCTCCTTTCAAGTCCCCAAGATCTTTTCCCCACCAAAGAGGTCCCTATTTATCTACTTGCAATTTCTTGCTTTCAAACAGCTAGGTTGGCAGGAGCTGGGACAGAGACGGGTGCTCAAACCGTCTCGAACTGCCGAGTTGCCTGCCTTCCAGCTAGCAAGGCAAGCTTCTTAACCATTGAGCCACCACAGCCCCTAAATGTAAGACCCACAGGCTCACGTGGGGGCTGCTGGCGGGCCACGACACGCTGTGTGAATGTGGAGAGAGACACAATCCGGCTCATTTCCTGGTCTGACGATGACTGCCAGAAACGTGCACCAACGAGGACTTAAGTTTGGCCAACGACAAAGCCAAGAAAGTGGCTTCATTTTGGCAGTCCTGGGTTTGATATGGAAACAAAAGATGATGACTGGCATGACCTAGCAACACATTGTACGATTGGCACGAAATCTTCAAAGACATTATACCACTAAACGTAAAATGTTGTAAATCATAGGTGTGTGTGTGTGTGTGTGTGTGTGACGATTGTGGCATTCCCACTGATGGGTGGGGAGAGTTGTAACTTCCTTGTTCCAGCCTTCCAACTCTGACACCAGCCAGAATGTCACCCTTGTCGACCTTCCTTCTGTACCTTCCCCCCCCAGGCTTCAGCAGCTCCGGAGAATGGGCTTTCCAACCAACCAAGCGGTGGTCGCTCTGGCAGCCACGGGCCATGTGGAGGGGGCCGTCTCGCTGCTGATCGGCGGCCATGTCGGAGAGGAAACCGTGGTGACGTCTGAAGGTCCCTTTGCCCGGCAGCCTCTTTCGGGTCAGGATTCTTGAGGAAACGGAAGCGCCAGGCAAAGCCTGGCTTCAGGCAGGATGCCAAAAGCAGGCTGAAGGAATGGGGGGGGGGGATTGGGGGCTTTAAAAGAGCAAAGCAGGAAGTTGGAAGTACACCTGGATTGAATGCACCCAGCCCAGCCCGAAGCAGGTGGAAGAGAGATCTGTGTTAACTGAGAAGTTTCTAAATCAATTGGAAAAAGGAGATGAAGTTCTTCTTTCCACATCGGTCTAGAGCAGGGGTTTCCAACCTAAGGCCCATGGGCTAGATCTGGCCCACAGCACCATTTCATGTGGCACCCCATGCCTCCAAGGGCATTCAAGAAACAAAATGGTCACACCTTTGAAGCTGTTGGGACAAAATGGTTGTCCCCATCGTGCAGGCTGGGCAAAATGGCCGTCCGGCCCTTGAAGCTGACTGAGAGAGCATGACCCGACCCCCAGCTTTAAAAGGTTGGGAACCTCTGGTCTAGAGCAATGATGGGCAACCTTGGCACTCCAGCTGTTCTTGGACTTCAATTCCCAGAAGTACAAGTCTCTGTGAATGCACACAAATGGGTTTATGTACATGCAGTAAACCCATTTGTGTGGATTCACAGATACTTGGACTTCTGGGAATTGGAAGTCCAAGAACAGCTGGAATGCCAAGGTTGGCCATCACCAGTCTAGAGATACGGAGATGACAGGGTTGTCAATGCATGGATCAGCTACGGGTCTACACCCCAACGACAGCAAAATATATTTAAAATCTCTTCATGCTGCTTATGAGCTAAAGGGACTGATTCTTCATTTGCAAGTACACTAGAGACAATGAAACAGACACTCAAGGATAAAACACAACTGTTTTGTCGTTGTCAAGTTCAGGCCCTTAACCACTAAGGGACCATGGCTCTCAGGAACCATTCTTACTCATGCTCCTATGTTCAGTACTTTCCCTCTGGTTTAGGTTCTCCCTGTGGAACCCGAGGTTAGGAATGGCAAAACTCTTCTTTGTCTAGACATCCCTGGGGAAAGGTCACCTGAAGCCAGAGCTGACTTGGCAATGCATGATTGTTCCAGAATCTTGGCTTCCCTTATCAGCTGAAATCTGAACGGAGCCAGCGTGTCCTTCTTCAGAGCTGAGCTGTTTAGCCTCATTCATGGCCGGAGGCTTTGCAATTAAGGAAACAAACAGACGACCTTGTCCTGTACACACAGACCTGCCTTCTCCGTTTATTTAACTCCTACATCCCTCTCTTGTGAGTGCAACGTTTTCGCCCTACTCCCGAGGTAGCCCAGCTGCGTGAATCAAAGAATGGGCTTAACCAGAACTTGGAAACTTGAAAAACACGTCCCATCGACCGAAGGCTGCCAGACTTGCAAATCCTGGTCTGAAAAGGTTGGTTTTCCCCACTTGATCAGAAAGAGCCTCCTCAAAGATTGTGGTATTTTTGAGCCACGTTCGGGGCAGAACCCTGGTAACGGCCACCTTGTTGTGCCAGCTCATCTTTCTCACACTAGGTCAGGCGAAAGGAACTGCAGAATGAACTCACCCAAAGGTGCCTTTGTTTCGGCAGTTCCCCATCTGGCCTAGACATGGAAGAAGGAGGCTTTGAACAATCAAAATGCATCCTAAACCATGGGTGCCCAAACTTTTTGGGCCGTGGGCCGGTCACAGGGGTCAGCAGGCCAGATAGATTTTAGGCTGCCATTTTCTCTGCTCAAACCAGGGGCGCCTTAAATACGGCCTGTGGGCTGGATCCAGCCCCTGACGGCAATTCATCCGGCCCCTGCGGCCCTTGTCGCTCCCAAAAGCGTACGGGCACTTTTTACTTCCATTTCTGGGAGCGACGAGGGCAGCGCAGCCTGGATGAATTGGTGTTGGGAGCCTGATCTGGCCTGTGGCCCATTGTTTGGGCACCCCTGTCCTAAACAGATCAGCATTCTTGTCCAGGAAAAGAATAGCCTGGAATGGGTGCCCCCCCCTCGACCAGGCTTAGAGGGGAAAGGACTCTGGTGCTTATTTGGTAGAAAGAACAAAACAGAGGAACCCAATGTGGCGGTGAGGAATTTACAGTATATAGCTGCAGCTGCAAGACAAGCCAACATCCAAAAGCATCAGCAAGCGAGAAGCTGTTGAAGGGAGCCGGGACGGGTGAGAAACACGTATCCCGCCCCCGTAGCACCATGGGGTGGACAGGACAAAATCAGCCTCATGATAGCAACAAGCAAATCCGCTGCACGCTCGGAGACCAGCACATCGCTTGAAACCCTCTGCGCAGAAAGAGCAAATAAATATGAAGCAGGGTTGTTAGCAAGCAAGGGAGCGAGGGTCCACCCTGGATCCACCCTTGTCGGTATCTCCACCGTGTCTCCAGTTGGAGAGTCCAAAGACCAACCACGGGTAGGACCACCTCCTCTGTCCGAGAAGAAGGCGACGCTTTACTTCCTTTTATCCTCACTCGTTTGAAGGACGTGGTGGGAGATGATCTTGTAAGCTCCCAGGCGGTCATCACGCTTACCCCGATCGTAGCCGGGCACAGCGGTGGAAGCCGGGCCGAGGCCAGACCCCATTTCCGGTTCTACCAGTGGGTGAAAAGGAAGGGGAGAAAAAAAAGAAAATTAGGGACTTCCATCTACGTGCCATAGAATTTAGCAACCCCAAGAAACACAGCCTGTCTCTATGTGTTCTTTTCAAGGAACCAAGTTTCTAGTCCTCATGGTGGGAGGGGGTGTGAAAGTCTTTTGGCCATCCTGGGTGAGATTTCCAAAGATCAAGGTGGCCCAGGATGGTTCTGGATCATGGGAAGGACCCTCCCCCCGTGCCCCTCATCTTAGAAGGAAGTAGATGTCTGTGTCCTTGTCTGTGTCCTTCACTTTTAAGAGACAAAAGGGTTTATCTGCATGATTTCTACTCGGACAGGAAAATCCGGATTCTTGGTGAGTGAGTTTTGAGCAAGACCGGACACAAATTGGGAAGAAAGGGGGAAGAAACTGAGAATGAATCTGGATTAATTGGAGTCCCGCGGGAACCTTCTAGATCAAAACTTAGAAAATAGATCAACGAGCAAACAAAATAACAAACAAAGACTTAAAGGCTAAGTCCTGTATTTAAATCTGAGCTTTTGTGGATCAAGGATCGGATATGGCACAAGAAGAAGGGTTGTTGTATTTAACATGCAGAGGGGCAGGATGATGCGCCCTACCCCGTCAGGCAAGGCCAAACCATGCTCAAATCCAAAACCAAGGAACGTCAACTTTTTTCGGGGTGCAGGGAGGCAGCAACGGATGCAGAAGGGGAAAAACTGGTCGTGGTGAAAGTGGCATGCAAATTTTTAGGGTGAAACAAGGCTGGAGGGGAGAAAGCCGACCCCCCCCCAGTGGCTGTGGGAGGGCTTCTGCCCCGATGAATGCATCATGCCAAAGGAGGAGAGAGGAGAAGGCTTTTTTGGGTCCATGTTTGGTTACCTGGCCAGATGATAGCTTCCAGCAAAGTGACCCTCCTAGCCAGGAGCTCCATCTGGGCCTGCTGATCTAGGAAGCTTTGCAAGCTAATGGCCTGCTGGAGATGGAGAAGAGCAGAGGTTGATTCACCCTCAACATGGGGAGGAAGAGGGGGGGGACTGGAGCCTTTGGGGATGGAGAGTGGCCTGTGGGTTGGGAGGGGACTTGGAAAGAGTGAGAAAACAGAAATAAAATCTCCTGTCTCATTGGTGGAGAAAGGTGTAACCATCCAGATGTTGATGGGCTACAACTCCCATCATTCGTAGCCAGTCCAGATAACGTGTTGAAGGGTTTATGGGAGTTGTAGAACCCATAATACGTGGCGGACCATGGGTTGTGCCCTCCTCTTGGATCTGGGGTAGAGAGAACAGCCCATAGTTTCCCTCTAGCTGGAAGCAGGCCCAATGTACCCCTTCCCCAATGATCTAGGGTAGGGTTCCTCAAACTGCTCTCCAGATATTCTCAGACTTCAATTCCCAGAAGCCCTGATCAGTAGGAGTGTTGACTTGGGCTTCTGGGAATTGAAGACCAAGAACATCTGGAGAGCCAAGTTTGAGGAACCCTGCTCTTGGGCTACAGATCTCCACCAGTCCTGGGGTTCACCAGCTGCTAGGTGGAGTTGCCCAACAGAGTCTGGCCCTGTTAATAGCCTGCTGATTACTACTGGAAACATTTACTGATGAAGATGTAATTTTGGCCAACGACAAAGCCAAGATAGTGGCTTAATTTTGGCAGTCCAGAATTTGAACGAGACATCCCAAAGCCATTCCCAAGGAACAAAGGGTTTGGGAGTTGGTTCATGGCAACTCTGTTGCCATATGACAACTGGTGGAGAAGACCCGGGGAATGCAAGAGAAAGGTTCTGTGCAGATCAGATCTTCCTATCTGTATGGTCAAGAGGTCCGGGGGTTACCTAGAGGCATTCCAGGTGTCTTGCTAAATGACATCCATGCCAAAACAATGAATTTGTTCCAAGTTCCAGGAAGCAGTGGTGATGTTGGCAATCAACATGAGATACCCTACAACCCTCAAGAGATGCCTTCAAATGCAGGCAACTATGAGGACAACCAATTGATCAAGCCATCTTTTAATCACGGCTGGGAACAAGGCCTGTCATAGACATCATGGGTCATGATTGCCCATTTGACACTGGAATATTTTATGGTAGAACAGGGCTTGCTCAGAACATAGGAAGAACATAGGTAGGTTTTCACACTTCCAGACATTGTAGGGGTTGCAGCTGGGGAGATAGGAGGAAGTGATGGATTACATAATGGTTCCTAATTATCAGAAAGCCACAGCCCTTTCATCCTTGGTTCAATTACACCAGAGGTTCCAGTTAATAAGTGGAATGCCCACAAGACTGTAGCTTTAATCCTCAAATTACCATACAAACAATGTCAACGCTGGATGAATTAGAGTGCTAATTATGAGAACTAAGGGGCATTGAAACTATTTTAAAAGGGCTGGACAGGTTTACAAAAGACAGGTCTATCAAAGCAGAATTAAAACCTCCATCTTTAGATGCTGTCTACCTACAAATATTTGATATTAGCGACAAGCCCAATATCAATGGACGATGGTAGCTGGAATGTCAGTTGGTCATTGATTCTGTTCCAGGCTTTGGTCAGAACTTTAAAAGAGCTCTCCATGGTGCTGAAGCCTATGTTGGAGGTAAAGTTCAACATCTTGTCTAGTTGCAAAGTTCAGAGTTGAAAACCCAGTGTAGATCCATTTCCCCAAAAATAAGACCAGGTCTTATATGTTCCAAAAGACACCGTAAGGCTTTTTTTCAGGGAATGTCTTGGGTTCCTCCCCCCCATTACAACACACAATGTATTGAATTATGAAGATTCATATTAGACACAACCATGTCTGTTCGTTATCAAGTGCGCACATGATTTGTGTGTTCTCTCTGTGCTCCAATTAGTCCAGGGGTGCTCAAACTTTTCAGGCCGCAGGCTGGTCACGTGGTTCAGTGGGCCAGTCAAGTGGCTCCTCCCACTGGAAGTGGAAGTAAAATGTGCCCGCCCATGCGTAAAATGCTACTGTAAATGCACCAACAGCTGTCGTAAATGTGTTTACGACAGCAGCGGGTGCATTTATGACTGTTTTGCGCATGGGCAGGCACATTTTACTTCCACTTCCAGGAGTGGCGAGGGTGGTGCAGGCTGGGTCTGGCCCACAGGCCGTAGTTTGGGCACCCCTAGATTAGTCATTCAGCAGTAGGACTTGAGTTCATTTGTTTACATAGGTGTTTACCTCTCATCCAAAAGCGCCCGCTTGGGTATTTACATATAATTATAATTTATATTATCATTTGTTTTAAGTATTAAAGTCAATAATATTATTTATTTATATTTATTTATATATTATTATTTTATAATTCGATATAATACAGGTGGACATCAACACATGCTACGCAAAGAAGGTTAAAAAAAAACACATGTAGGCAGAAGGTAGATCATGGTCTAAATCAGTGATGGTGAACCTTGGCATGCCAGGTGTTCTTGGACTTCAATTCCCAGAAACCCAAGTCAGCACTCTTGCTGATCAGGGCTTCTGAGAGTTGAAGTTCAAGAATGCCTGGAGCGCCAAGGTTCGCCATCACTGGTCTAGATCTTCACATGATTTTGAGTAGATCACCCACTCTGAGTTCCGTAAGAGCAAGGATAAAAGCACACTCTTCCTCCCCAAATAAGACTGGTGAAACGAAGGACACTTGGGTGAAAAAGACCAGGGAAACTAAGCCTTTGGGCTCCATTCAGTTCTGATGCTCCAAATGAATCCCAGGTCTCGGAATTGTTCAGTTTTTGAAGCATGACATCTTCGACGCATTATGCTAAAGTTGGATATTACAACCCAGTGGATCTCAAGGTTGCTATTTTGGAAAAGATTCACTTAGATCTGATATCAGACAGGCTTCTTTGGGTGGGTGGGTTTAAACAACTTTCAACCAATCTAAAAAAACCTAATGTTTGTGAATATTTGACCTCCTGGCTTGGAAGGCCAACCCAGGTGGGAGAGAAATATCTAGATCTGTAATGGAGAACCTTGGCACTCCAGCTGTTCTTGGACTTCAATTAAATGCGTACGCAGTATACCCATATGTGTGAATTCACAAAGACTTGGGCTTCTGGGAATTGAAGTCCAAGAACACACACAGGAAACCCATTCGCATGGATTCACAGAGACATGGGCTTCTGGGAACTGAAGTCCAAGAACACAGTAGTAAACCCATTCGTGTGGATTCACAGAGACTTGGGCTTCTGGGAATTGAAGTTCAAGAATACTTGGTGTGTGGGAAGTATAATAATGGACAAAACTAAAAAGAGCTTAATTAGCATTCTGGTAACAGCGGCGAGATTATTGATAGCCAAAAATTGGAAAACGTACACAAACTTTAGACTTGAATACTGGTACAAAGAACTTATATTGCATGACTGTCTCCCACTGGTCCCCCTCCCCTCCAAATTGGGATCTCAAAGTATTTTTGTTGCACACTTACCTGGGAATACATTCTAGAGACCCTGGTATAACTTACTGATGAATAAACCTCCCTAAAATTACTCTGTTACAGAGTTTGGATTCTCTACTAGAAAGTACAGATCCTTCCCTTCCTCTTTAGGATTATCTTTCAAGTATTAGAAAAGTACTATCCTCATGATCTCCCCTCAGTTTCCATTTATCAACGCTAAATATGCACAGTCCCTTCCGTCTTTCCTCCTAGGACCGTGATGGAGAACTTTGGCACTCCAGATGTTCCTGGACTTCAATTCCCAGAAGCCCAAGCCCCCATGAATCCACACGAATGGGTTTACTGCGATTCATCTGGCCCGCGCTGCCCTCGTCGCCCCTGAAAATGGAAGTAAAGTGCGCCTGTACGGAGGAAGGATTAACCAGGAAGAGTCTTAACCTTACAGGCACGTTTTACTTCCGCTTCCAGGAGCGACGAAGGCGGCACGGGCCGGATAAATCGCAGTAAACCCATTCGTGCGGATTCATGGGGGCCTCGGCTTCTGGGAATTGAAGTCCAAGAACATCTGGCGTGCCAAGGTTCGCCATCACAGTCCTAGGGTTTGGTTTCCATCCTTCTCTGGACCTGCTCTAGTTTGTTTGCATCTTTCTTAAAATGTGATGACCGGAATTGGACACAAGACTCTAGATGGGGTCTAACTAGTGCTGAATAAAGGGTGACTAATAATAAAGGTAAAGGTCACCCTTGCTTAAAAGCCAGTCGTATCCAACTCTAGGGTTCAGTGCTCATCTCTGTTTAAAGCCAAAGAACCAGCACTCTCTGTGTCTGCAGATGTTTTTGTGGACATATGGCAGGCATGCCTCGACACTGTTTACCTTCCCACCAAAGTGGTCCCTATTTATCTACTCGCAATTTCTTGCTTTTGAACTGCTAGGTGGGCAGGAGATGGCACTTGGGTCTCGAACTGTTCACCTGCCGACCTTCCAGTTATCAAGTTCAACTTCTTAACCACTTGAGCCATTGCAGTCCCTGGACTAGTAGTACCTCACGAGTATTGAAGACTAGGCAAAGGTAGAGATCACCCTTGCTCGAAAGCCAGTCGTGTCTAACTCTAAGGTTCAGTGCTCATCTGTTTACAGCCAGCACTGTGGCAGGCATGCCTAGATAATGGAGTACATGAATGCTACAGACTAGACTTCTGTTAATGTAGCCCCAAACAGTATTGTCCTTTTTTTTTTTTTGGCTACCACATCGCTCTGTTGACTCATATTTAGCCCCTAATAATAATTTCATGTCAGAGATTACTCTGGGTTGAAAGGATTTTTGGAGGAGAAACTCCGCTCAGCGGACGCCCAAATGAGGCTCTTGTCATGTCCCCAAGTGCAGCCCTCGGGTATCGAAACCCAACCTTCCAGTCTCCAAGCTCAGCGTCTTAACCACCAAGCTACCGGAGGAGCTGCATTTGGCCTGTAATCTACAACTCTTCTGAGATCCTTCTAGTTTGTAGCCTCCTCCAAGCCCTCGTCACTGGCTGGAGTTGGAGGGCTTTAAAAAGCCGTCGATGTTGATATTAAATTGCTATGTTATTTAATTGCTATGTGCTATTTTAATGTTAAATTGTTTTTTATTATGTAAATCATATCTTATGGTACTTCATTCTGTTGATGCATATTGTGTTAAGGATATGTTTGTGAGCCGCACAGAGTCACACTTCATAAGTTGATCATCATCATCATAATTCCTTGTAACTGTGCATCTGTTTTTGTTCCCTCGGTGTAAAACTTTGCTCTTAGTGTAAACAGAACTGCGATCCGAATCTCTCCCTGGCAGCTTCCTCAATTCCTCCAAGATCATATACTGCAAGAGTTCTCAACCTTTTTAAGCCCGGGGCCAAGTCATGCTCCTTTCGACACCGCCATTTTGCCCTTCCTCCATCACACGGCACTCAAGGGTATGGTGGAGGCGGTGAGGGCGCCACTTGAAATGGCACCGTGGGCCGCATCCGGCCCATGGGCCCCAGCTTGAGGATCCCTGATTTACTGGACCACTGAATCTGAAGGGCGGCCTGTCATCTACAACCACCCCAAGATCCTTCTCACTTGTAGTATTACGAAGGCATAAGTTCCTTGCGTTGTTGCTCCCGGTTTGTTCCCAAGCCCTCCCCATGCCTGAAAATCCCTCCCCTGAAACCTCCTGACCTGGGGCAAAGGGGGGAGGATCTGTCCTTCTGTCTGTCTCTACTCACCATGCAGCCCAATCATTGTTTCCAAGATTAAAACCCTTTCTGCTAAAATCTTCAAAGCCTCGCGGAGCTGGTGTAAACCCTCCCCCTGCGGACGAAAGAGACAGATACAGCCGTAAAGGGGATGCACACGGCGGACACACATGGGTGCGGATGCAAAGGGGAGGGGAAAGTTGGGTGTGGATGCGTCCCTTTAGCTTGCTTTGCCCTCTTTCCAATTTTTGTCCTGGGACAGCCATGGGGAGACGCCCCGCCCCACAGGTGAGCAAAGAAGCACAAGCGCACACTCTTAAGGCCAGAGGGAATAAATGTCATTCCGTGCATTTGGGGGCATTCACATGCATGTGTGCTGCAGTTTACGAGCCATTCTGCATCCGGGGACAAGAGTTACGTTAGCAGAGAGGACAGAAGGAACATGCCAGCCTAAGTTTCTTTCCATGCTTTAAACCAGGGGTTTCAAGCTGGGGGCCGGGTCACACTCAGCCAGCTTTGAGGGTCAGACGGCCATTTTGCCCCACCTGCACAATGGGGTGGCCATTTTGTCCCAACAACTTCAAAGGTTGATTGAAGTTGTTTTGTTTCCCTTTTGTTTCCCAAATGCCCTTGGGGGGGCCACATGAAATGACGCTATGGGCTGGATCCGGCCCACAGGTCTTAGGTTGGGAAACCCTGCTTTAAACTGTCGCGGTTTGTCTTCGTCATAATCGGTGGCTCAGGGGTTAAGAAGCTCGCCTTGTTAGCTGGAAGGGCCAGCAAGTCGGCAGTTTGAGACCCTGGTACTGGATGATGGTTTGAGTGCCTGTCTCTGTCCCAGCTCCTGCCAACCCAGCCATTTGAAAGCAAGAAAACGGAAGTAGATAAATAGGGACCACTTCGGTGGGAAAATATCCTGGAGACATGAAAGGAGCCTCATTTGAGTGTCCCCTGAGTGGAGTTTCTCCAGCAAAAATCCTTTCAACTCAGAATAACTTCTGACATTAAATTATTATTCTCCCAACCATCACTGGGGGCTTGTGCACTACAACATTATACCAGTCTGGTCCCGCTTTAACCAATGTGGCTCCATCTCAAGGGACTCTGCGATTCGTAGTTTGGTGAAGCCCTTACAATTCTCCATCACAGTTGCCTTTTCTGCCAAAGCGGCACCTGTTTATCTGCCTGCAATTTCCTGCTTTTGAACTGCTAGGCTGGCAGGAGCTGGGACAGTTGACAGGAGCTCATTCTGTCATGCAGCACTCTGGTCTTGAACTGCTGACCTGCCAATCTTCCATTTGTCAAGTTCACCATCTTAAGCACTAGACCACCACAGTCCCCTGACCCTATGAATTATCGACCTCCAAAAACATCCAGTTACTGACGGCTCTAGTCCTCTAGGCTGTGGCTTCCTTTATAGAGGTGATCCATCTCACGATCCACCCCTCCTCCTGAATTACAGCAGAGAATGTTAAGTCCTTTGTGGAACTACAAATCCCATGATTCCTTAGGTGGGAGTCATGGCAGTGAAAGTGGAATCAAGCTGACTGAACTATGTTGAGCAGAGATACATAAGAGTTGTTATCGACTTTCTAAGTGATCTCTTTGGGTCCTTGCTCAATGCGGATTCAGGTATCCCTCCCCCCAATATCAATTATCCACAGGTTTGGAAATATTCAATAAAAAATCCTGAAATGCCTAACACAGTGATGGCCAACCTTGACACTCCAGGTGTTCTAGGACTTCAGTTCCCAGAAGCCCAAGCCAACATGCCAGCTGATCAGGGATTCTGGGAATTGAAGTCCAAGAACACCTGGAGTGCCAAGGTTTGCCATCACTGGCATAATATATATACTTCTATAGCACACTACCAGAGCTGGCCACTAGAGGTCACTGTAATGTGAAATATAGGGTTTGCTGTTATCTGCGGTTTCAGGTATCTGAGGTAGATCTTAGCAGGTATCCCCTGTAGATATGGGACCAAGCCATATTGAAAATCATCAATCCCCAAAGAGATATGTTGTCCAACCTCTGCTGAAATGCTTCCGCTTAAGAGTCCACACTGTCTCCTCTACCAGTGGCTGGATCCACCCTTTTCCCTTTAGTTTTCACACAGGTATGTTTCCTTAGTCCTGGTCGGAGAATACATCAGCCCGGTCTCATTACAGCACAAGAGATCTTCCCATACAACCCCCAGATCTCCTAATGAGCTGCCTTTCAAACTACTGAGCTGCAACTTGGGGGATTTGCGACCTACACAAGGATACCCCAATGAGTTCAATGATGCCATAGCCAACACCACAAATTAGGAGGATCCCTTTCTTCAGTCTCTACTGGCCTTTCTTGCTGTAGCCCTTGCCTTAGCAAAGGTCAAGGTCTCCCTTGCTCGAAAGCCAATCATATCCGACTTTAGGGTTCGGTGCTCATCTCCGTTTACAGCCAAAGAGCCAGCGCTGTCTGCGTCTGCAGACATTTCGTGGTCACGTGGCAAGCATGAGTAGATTCCAAAGCACGCAGAACATTGTTACCTTTCCCACCGAAGCGGTACCTCTTTATCTACCTGCAATTTCTTGCTTTCAAAATGCTTGGTTGGCAAGAGTTGGGACAGACGATGGGAGTTTGCGCCATTGTGTAGCACTCAGGGCTTGAACTGCTGTCATTGGGACCTTCCAGTCATCAAGGTCAGCGTCTTAACCACGAAGCCACCCTGGCCCCTGTGGGATGGTGGTGGTATGTATATAAGTCTTATCGCCAGGAGGGTGCTGGGTACTGTGTGAGGGCGCTGGACAGGGGCAAGGGGCGGCGACCAAGGGGCGGAGGAGAAGGCTGCCCCCAGGAACCGCTTGGTTGCCGACTCTCGCTTGCTCCGCCCAGCGTGCGGCACTTTAAAATAAACCATTGCTCCAAGCTGAAGGAGGGAGATTGGAGCAATGGCTTAATCTAAAGTGCAGTACAACAGGCGGCTATAATAATAATAAAATTATTATTTGTGCCCCAGGGCGCCACAGGCGAGGGTGCACTGGGATAGATCCCGCTGTCTTGGTGGCCCAGCCCATGCCTGCTTATTGCCATATTCTACTGGCAACTGATTTACAAAGTGAGACGTATTCCGGCACTCCCAACCCTGACAATTCCACGTTCAAATCCCAGGATCTGGTTTCCAAGCAGAAACATCTTATTTCCAAGCTGAACCCCATTCCCAGAAGCTTCCCAGGTGTGAAATTAGGCTTGAAAACAAAAGAGCGTATCCACCATCCACCTTTCTCCAAATGTAATTGCATGGGGTAGCTCAAACTGGATGGCAACACCACTTTGACATTCCGGGGCAGCATGGTGTCTCAATCATGGACAGACAGACAGACAATCCCACTTTCCCTCATGCTAGATTCGAGGCATATCCTAGGCTTCAAAGATGGCAATTTCCCTGCAGTACTAAATCCCTATTAGCACCTCCCGGCTTTTGGAGACTAGGCTTCTGTTAATGCAGCCTAAAACAGCATTGGCTTTCTTTTTCAGCCACATCACACCATTGAGTCGTGTTTAGCCTGTGATTGACAACCAATCTCCCCCCCCCCATCAAGTCTGTACCCAACAGCTCCCAGAATTCCTATAGATCGTCTATTGATCCTCTGAATTGCTGGATCGGATGGACAGCATCTCTCCAATGCCCCAAGCAAACTCACCAGATCTCTTACCCCAAAGAACTGGAGACTAACTCAGCTGCCCCACTGGAAAGACCCTCGGATTCCTCCACCGCCCCCTCTCCTGTCTTATCATGTCAAACATCCTAGAGCCAGTCCAACTTACATCAAAGTAAGGGAAGTGTTTTCTGGCAAGGCGTATGACAGGGAATTGCCTCGATTCTATAGGGTTGGTTGGCACCATAGACCAAGTGAGAATAGCTAACCAGGTATGGGAGGCCGGAGAGGGCAAGGGGAGAGGGTATCTTCTGCCCATAACTTACCCAACTGCCCTTTTCTCCTGGTTCGCCTTTGGGTCCTGGCTCACCCTGAAACAGAACAAGAGACAGTATGAGCAAGAATATTGGTTGGTTGGTTGGTTGGTTGGTTGGTTGGTTGGTTGGTTGGTTGGTTGGTTGGTTGGTTGGTTGGTTGGTTGGTTGGTTGGTTGGATGGATGGATGGATGGATGGATGGTGACATTTGGTTGGTTGGTTGGTTACATTTATATCCCACCCATCTGGGATATTTTCTCACCCTGGGCAGCTTACAAGATATTTTAAAAAATCTTTACAATAGAAAAGTACTGTAGACATTAAAAAAAATAGACGAAATAAATTATAGATATCAACAAAAACAAAAACTAATTAAATATTCCAACAACATAGAATTGAATAAGAAAAGGATGGTTATATTTGCAACAGTGTTGAGATTGAATGTTGTTTGAAAATGGAAAGTAGATTGGGAATTTGAACTGGATAATTGGTAGAAAGAAATAGGGAACATAGCAATGAATGATAAATTGACATGTGAGTTAAAGGTAAAAAAGTCACCCTGATTTTAGGGAAATATGGGGATCATTTTTAGATCATGAGTTACTGAAAAGGAATGGAGTAAAGCCAGAGCAAGATGTATTATCTTTTTGGAGCAAGGAGACGGATACTGTATATAAAAAAATTAATGATACTGAGAATAATTAATTGAGAAGGTTTATAACAAGAGTTCTCAACCTTTTTAAGCAGGGGGTGGGGGTGGGCAGGTTCTCAGACAGCTTCGGGGGCTGGATGGCCATTTTGCCCTTCCACCACCACATGGCACTTCCTGGTGTGGTGAAGTCATTGGGGGGACACATGAAATGGTGCCGCGGGCTGCATCTGGTTGAGAATACCTGGTTTATAAGGTCTCACAGGTGGTGGACGAACATAGTAGTTATATGTAACTTTGTTAAGATTTTGGTCCGTTGTGATTTGTTCTGTTTATTTTTGGCTGTGTTTTGTATTGTAGTTAAACTTTTAAAAAGATGGTATGAGTAAAAGGAAGCATAGATTTGTGGTGTGCCAGGTTTTTAATACAGACACAAGGGCAGCAAGTCATGAAGGCAGACTCAGCAACACTTTGGATTGGGGGGAGGGGGATTTAATAAAAATTTAACAACAGGGCTGGGGATCTTTTTCACCCCAGAGACCCACGGGGTAGATGGGCAGTGTAGAAAAACAAACCAAAACAAAATAAATTTTAAAAAATTGAACTTGTCCAGGTAGGATATATCTTCTCCCCCACTCGACCTACTTACACGCTCTCCATCCAGTCCACTACGGCCAGGATATCCTTGGGGCCCCTATAAAAGAGATTAAAAATGAACAATTAAAAGAAAGGCTGCGTATCTGAAAACCTGCCTAAACCCTCTTGAACTTCAGCATGATCGGCCATTGATGATGACGATGACGATGACGATGACGATGACGATGACGATGACGATGACGATGACGATGACGATGACGATGACGATGACGATGACGATTATTATTATTATTATTATTATTATTATTATTATTATTATTATTATTATTATTATTATTATTATTATTATTATTATTATTATTATTATTATAAAAATCTATCATCAGAGTCGAAGACTGATATAAAATTAACAGCTCAAGCCCAAATCAAGGACCTGTTAAGGTAACGTCTATCAGTGGTTCCCAATGTGGGGCTCAGGCTCCACAGGGGGATTTCAATTCCCAGTAGCCTAACTCTGTACATTGGCTGATCAGTGCTTGGGGGAATTAACTTAGGCTTCTGGGAATTGAAGTCCAAAAACCAAAGGCTGGGGAACACTGGGACTCTAAATATATAGGCAGTTCCTAGCAAAGCTGTTTTAGTAGAGTTAGGATGTTGCTAGCGTTGTTGTTGATGCTGTCATCGTCATCATCTACCATTAGATTCACAGTCAAACACTGGTAAAAAAAATTAACAGTTCAAGACCTAACTAAGGACTTAAGAACTGTAGGCAGTTTCCAGTAAGGTTGGTTTTTTGTAGAGTCAGGATGTTCAAGTCTAATAAATCCAAAATACGGCAGGGATTCACAACATTTTCAAGCCCGGGGCCGGGTCATGCTCTCTCTCTCAGTCAGCTCTGAGGACTGGATGGCCATTTTGCCCTGCCTGCGCAACAGGGATGACCATTTGTCCAAACAGCTTCAAAGAGGTGGCCATTTTGTTTCTCAAATGCCCTTGGAGGGGTGGGGGGCGAGATGAAATGGTGCTGTGGGCTGGATTCGGCCCACAGGCCTCAGGCTGGGAACCCCTGATCGAGGGGGTCCCTTATGTATTGCTCCAATCACTGTTAGTACCACAACAGATGTTCAACTTCAATTTGCAAATAGTGACATTTTGTGATTTTCTCCAGTGGTTTGTCTTCAATTCGTGTATCTCCTGGTATAGCCATGTCAATAACCCAGGCCTTCTTCTTTCCCCACAACAGTTATGTCAAGTGTATATATCAGATATATTCCTGAACTACATTAAGGAAACCTGATCAGGCTCCCAGATCCGTCTGGATCCTTCATACTCACTCTCTCTCCTTTCTCCCCGGGAGTACCAGTTGCTCCATCGGACCCCGGTAAGCCAGGTGTTCCCTGAAAGAAACCACAACATCGTGAACCGACAGCTTATCTTTCATTCACCTTTTCCTAGTGTCAATTCTTTGCATTTCTCTCCTATTCAGTAAATAGACCATGCAAGAAAGTTTTTAATCAGAACGTCTTTTGTGCTTTATCTGATTCCGAATATTGGCCATCCTCATAGTGATCAGCCATAAAGACTGTCCTGGGAGCAATATAATGCAATGGCCTTCCATTTGCCTTCTGCATAGTACCGTGACACCCACAGTACCACTGATCCAGTTCCGCAAGTCACTTTCTGGTCCTGAGCCCTTTTGGCACACAAAGTCCTCATCGTCAGCCCTAGGCCAGGATGGATGAAGCTGCTGCCCTCCATCAAGAGGGATTCGAGTGGGATTTAATCCACTTGGGGACCTTCACCCTTCCCTGTGGACTTCGCTACCCAAGCACGTTAGTCCTCAAGGTGGTCGGGTTAATTAACTGCTGTGTGACACTCGGTATTAAGTCACCAGCAGTAGGGTCTACTCTATAACCATAAGCAGGAGAACCTGGCCAGGCTGCTGGCTCCAATATTTTGTCCTCCATTACATTGCACTTTCTAGGGTGGACATGAATATTTTGCAGGTCAAAGACCACACCTAGTTATCTGTACTCTGGCAACACTTCTGTCTGGACTACTACAGTCAGCTTTGCATAGGGCTGCCCTTGAAGAGTGTTTTCCAATGGGTTTAAAACATAGCAAATAATTTACCGACAGCAGCTGAATGGCCGGGAAAACATTTCTGCAGTTTTAAGACCACAAGATTCGTTCCTGGCCCCAATATTTCTGGTTTAAAGGTTCCATCAATGGGAAACAGTATTCATGCATTATCCCACTCCTCTGTAAACTATGAACCCTAAATGCTCTGCAGCAGCTGGTGTAGCAAATGGACTGGATACCTTCAAATGCCACCTTTTCCTTAGAATAAAGGGATACTCACATCACGTCCTGAAGATCCTGGTTTTCCATCTGGGCCCGGTGGACCTGCAAAAGAGGAGGAAAATAGAGATTTATACCTTTGGACACCAGCTTAGTCATTGCTTGGGAACTGTAGGGTTTTTTTTTAAGTCCAACTACTGTATTTGCCAGCGTATAAGACACATTGGAGTATAAGACTCACTCCGTTTTCCCGGTGTATTTTACTGGGAAAAACAGTGTGCTTATACACCAGCAAATATGGTATATATAACCATAAATATATATACTGTGTCCATTTAATGCTTTCCTCTTCTCTTTTGAACCAGATCTGGAGAAAAGATAGGGTATAAATTCAACTAACTAAAAAGAAATACTCCAGATGAATGGATAAGAGACTGGAGGTCTGGTGAAGAATTTATAATTCATTAATATAGCTCAAGTTGAAGATAAAGGTTGCCCTTGCTTGAAAGCTGGTTGTATCTGACTCTAGGGTTGTGTTCATCTGTTTACCCTCCCACAGCAGTGGTCCCTATTTATCTACTTGCAATTTCTTGTTTTCCAAGTGCTATGTTGGCAGGAACTGGGACAGAGACGGGAGTTGACTCTGTCGTGCAGCGCTCTGGTCTTGAATTGCTGACCTGCCAACCTTCCGGTTGTCAAGTTCAGCATCTTAACCATTAAGCCACTGCAGTCCCTCCAATTTGGCTCTAAAGGTATCAAAAGCCATTCGCATCCGACTCAAGGGTTCAGTGCTCATCTCTGTTTCAAAGCTGAAAAGCCAGAGCTGCCTGCTTATGCAGACGTTGCCGTGGTCATGTGGCAGGCATGACTAGACACTGGAGTGCACAGAACACTGTTACCTTCCCACCTAAGTTCAGGACCGTAATCAGAAGAGCTCAATAATGATTGGGATTAGGATGATCAATTATTATTGATGGTGTATTTCTGGTTTTAATTGTTGGCACACTGCCCAGAGTGGGAAAATATGTAGAATTGTTTACACCAGATGCCTTCCAAGTCTCATGGGGGAATAGTTTGCTTACAAAGTAAAGTGGAAAAATCCTAATTGCCGCTAGAGGACAGCATAATCCTAGCTAAAAGATGGATCAAGGACCATCATAAAGGGCAACAGAGAGAAATCCTTGCTTTATTGATCCTGTTTTTCTAACTGGGTTTTAAAAATTGTGCTGGAATCACAAGAGAGGATAATAATACCTTAAAGCAGTGGTTCCCAACCTTTTTTGGCCATGCCCCACTTAAATGAAAGTCGCCCTTGCTCGAAAGCCAGTCGTATCTGACTCCAGAGTTCAGTGCTCATCTCCGTTTATAGCCAAACAGCCAGCACTGTCTGCGTTTGCAGACGTTTCCGTGGACATGTGGCAGGCACGACTAGACACCAGAGTGCACGGAACACTGTTCCCCTTCCCACCGAAGTGGTATCTATTTATCGACTTGCAATTTCTTGCTTTTGAACTGCTAGGTTGGCAGGAGCTGGGACAGAGACGGGAGCTCACTCCGTCATGCAGTATTCGGGAATTGATCTCCAACCTTCCAGTCTTCGAGTTTTTTTATTTATTTATTTATTCACACTTGTATGCCGCCCTACTCAACAAAGCGACTCAGGGCGGCTAACAGAGTATAGCAAAGTACAGTATAGCAAAATATAGCAAAACATCACCAAAAATTCACAAATTATATCACAAAATATAACAAAACACAAATTCAATCAACAAAACACACAATGTCCCTGACAGAGTCTGGGGCTCGACGTCTGCAATGAAGCCCAAGCTCAACGCCCTCCTCAGTTCAGCATCTTAACCACTTGAGCCACCACAGTCCCTTGCCCTACATAAATGCTGGAGCACATGGAATGCAGTTACCTTTTCTGTAGGAGTGGTACCTATTTATTTACTTCCCATTTCTTTGCTTTCACACTGCTAGGTTGGCAGGAGCTGGGACTAGACGATGGGAGGTCACTCCGTCATGGATCACTTGGGGCTCGAACTGCTGATCTTCTGACCATCTGGTTGTCAAGGTCAGAGCCTTAACCACTAAGGCACCTTGAACATACCAGCTACCAAATCAAGCAAACAGTTTCGCTTCCTTTGGCTCTGCTCGAAGGGATAGAATTTGTTTCAAGACAATACTTACCCACAGGTCCTGGAAGCCCCGGAGGTCCGGCTGGTCCCGTAACTCCTGTTTCTAGGAAGGTGTTGGACAAAAGTGGGTCTCCTGAAACATGAAAGAAAATGATTCCCTGGAGATTAGACAGGTTGTGGGATGAAGGGATAACACTCGTATTTGATGATGGAAAGGCTGAATTCCCCTCTGGAGCACTGATTCCTTACCCATATCAATATCAATATTTTGGGACTGCTGTGGCTCAGTGGTTAAGAAGCTTGCCTTGTTAACTGGAAGGCCGGCAAGTCAGCAGTTCGAGACCCGCATACTGCATGGCAGACTGAGCGCCTGTCTCTGTCTCAGCTCTTGGGGACATGAAAGGAGCCTCATTCGGGCATCCCCTGAGTGAAGTTTCTTCCACAAGATTCTTTTCAACCCAGAATAATTTCTGACATGAAATTATTATTATTATCAATACTTTGAGTTGAGAAGTTAAGGTCTCTTTTGCTTGAAAGCTGGTCGTATCCGACTCTAGGGTTCGGTGCTCATCTACGTTTACAGCCAAAGAGCCGGCGCTCTCTGCATCTGCAGATGTTTTTGTGGCCATATGTCAGGCATGACTATACGCCGTAATGCACAGAATACTGTTACCTTTCCCACCAAAGCGATATCTATTTATCTACTTGCAATTTCTTGCTTTCCAGCCTTTATTAACCGATTATGTTCAGATGACCAATCAGTTAAGAAAGAATATGGGATACTGCTACACAGTCCTGCACAAGGAGTAACTTTTTAAGCAGCAAATTGCTGCAAATTAAGAAATTTCCATAAGCGTTACCACTTGGATACTGAGTTGTGCATCTCACTGGAGTGATTCTGGGAAGCTCACAATGTTAATATCCCAACACTCAGAAAATTACGGAGTCTTAAAACTCTTACCTTCCCACCAAAGTGGTCCCTCTTTATCTACTTGCAATTTCTTGCTTTCAAACTGCTAAGTTGGCAGGAGCTGGGAAAGAGACGGGAGCTCACTTCATCATGCAGTACCCAGGAATCGAACTCCGACCTTCCAGTCAGCGAGTTCAGCGTCTTAACCACTTGAGCCACGGCAGTGCATGTACAAATTAGCAGCTAAGCAAAGCAATCACACTTGCTTAGCACCCCATGATGCTTAGTGCACTATCTGGTAGGTTCACATGTTAATGAGCATTTTGCCCCCAATATGCTGCGTACTGATTTTACCAACCTAGGAAGGATGGAAAGATGACTCAACCATGAGCCCTAGTCAGGATCAAACTCACAATGTCAGCTGCTTTGGCTGCAGGACAGCGGTTTAACCACTGTGCCACTGTTGCTCTTTCCCACTATCTTAAGAAGTCGAGGCCCTTCTCACTTAGAAACCAACTCCATCATCAAAGAGCAAAAGACTTCCAGCTCCACCAGCTGGACTTACTTTGATCTGGGATCAGCGAGATCTGTGGTCCCAAAGGTGGACCTGGTGGACCGGGGGGCCCTGGTAGACCTTTTTCTCCAGGGAACCCCCGTGGGCCATCTCGTCCCGGAGGGCCAGGAGGACCTGAAAGAAAACACAAAACATACATAGAAGAGAGGTAGTGGATGGGTGTCGTCTTCTTCACACTTTTTTCAACATTTGTGAACGTTGCGTGGAGTAGAACAGAGGGAACAAAAAGCGTGAAATATACCCTGCCTTCAGGATGGTGGTGTTGGGAGTATGGAAAGGACACCAAACACAAAGTCCAAAGAATCTCAACTTTTATGAAGCAAAACTAAACAAAGATAAATAAAAATCAGGTTCTGAACACTTCTATAGTCTGGAGAGGTTCTCCTGCTATGGTCATAGAGTAGACCCTACTGCCAGTGACTCAACGCTGATTGCCAGGTAGCCATTAACTAATCTGAACATCCTGAGGACTAACGGCTTTGGGTGCCAAAGTCCACAGGGAAGGGTGATGGTCCCCAAGTGGATTAAATCCCACTTGAGTCCATCTTGATGGAGGGCAGAATCTTCATCCATCCTGACCTGGGGATGATGAGGAGGACTTTGCATCCCCAAAGGGCTCAGGACCAGAAAGTGACTCGTGGAACTGGATCAGTGATACTATGGGTGTCACGCTGCGGTAAAGAAGGCCAATGGAAGGCCACTGCATCATATTGTCCCCAGGACAAGCTTCACGTCTGGTCGCCATGAGGATCATCAATATTCAGAATTGGATACAGCATTTGAAGAAGAGCATTTCTACTCTGCGTCACACTCATCATTACACAAACAAAGCTCAAGGGGGGGGGGAGGTCCTAGGTGAATCTCCCAGCCTCCCTGGATAGGAAAATGTTTCCGATGTCTTACAAACACAGAAGCCTGGCTGCAGCTGGTGTGACCTCTTCTTCATCCTAACAAATCAAGGTCATAAGGAATTATGGAAAATAAACTGTGTTTCATGTTCTAAGCCAGCAGTTGAGCATAAACATGAGTGAGACATCAGCCAACTTAGGCCAAAAACCGAGCAGTCAGAGCTGAGTTTCAAGGAGTAGTCGAGAGGCGGACCAAGGCAAGAGATAGATTGGAGCGACATGCTGGCTTGGAACCAGTTTCAGAGAGAAGCTTCGCATGACTTAACACCTTACCTTGCTTTGAAATTAAGACCCTTCCTCCCCATATCTGCTGGGCCCATTTCCATAGTTTCATTTTTCCATGAGTTTAATTTAAAAAAAATCTCCTAGAAATACATAATATACCAGAGCTGGCCACTAGAGGCCACTGTCTGCAATGTAATGTTTAGTAGGAATGGATTGTGTTTTACAGCAGTCATTTTGTTAGCACGTATGTAGAACAATGGAGGCATTTACACACACACACCGCACTTCAATGAAGGAGGAATGATGCTTTGACATGAGGCTTGCCGATTTTAATAGTTTCAGGTTATCTATGGAAGATCTTAGAACCTAAATCTCTCCTGGACATAGGTAGGAATTTGTAGTGTACACTTGGCACCATTTCAAAGCACAGTAGGGCTTCAGCCAGGAGAAGCAGCTCTGGCTAGCAGATAACCATCAGTAAAACTTTTACTATAGCTTATCTGCAATGTGTAGTCCCAATGCTTGAGATCAAGTTGCAAATTCCAAACATACCAATCCCACAGAGTCAAGTGGGAGTAAAGAGGAAGACAGGTTGAATTGCCTGGTTAAGGGATGGTCAACCTTGGTGCTCCAGGTGTTCCTGAACTCCAATTCCCAAAAGTCCAAGTCAGCACTCCTGCTGATCAGGGCTTCTGGGAATTGAAGTTCAAGATCATCTGGAGCACCAAGCTTGACATCTCTGGTCTAGGGAACAATGGGTCTAGCCTCTATATCCAAAAATGCTTGTTGCTAGTTACAGAAAATGATATTACCTTGCAATTGTTATTGCCAGGGCCTAGACTCCCTAGGCCAGTGAAGGCAAACATTGGCTCTCCAGATGTTCTTGGACTTCAATTCCCATTAGCCCAAGTCCAAATGTGATTCATGTGGATGCACAGAGACTTGGGCTTCTGGGAATTGAAGTTCAAGAACAGCTGGAGTGCCAAGGTTCAACATCACTGCCCTGTATCAGTGATGGCGATCCTTGGCTCTCCAGGTGTTCTTGGACTTCAATTCCCAGAAGCCCAAGTCAGCACTCCTGCTGATCAGGGCTTCTGGCAATTGAAATTCAAGAGTAGCGGGAGTGCCAAGGTTTGCCATCACAGCTCTAGATCGATCCAGTGGGTCTTTTCCTATGCACCTAAGCGCCTATGCTGCAAAGCATGCTTCCTCCTACGATGGCACCCTGCCAACACATCGGGCTGTAAATCCCATCATCCACAGCCAGCCTGGGAATTTCACCCCACCATAGTAGGAAAGTGTCTGCATGGGGGGAAACTGCCTTATAAAGGTTTTGGAGGCTAATTTTGGCTTGGAAGTCAATGACCAGGAGCATGGAAAGTCTTGGCAGGAGGGGAGGGATATTGGCAGGACCATCCTTGCATCTTGACCCCCCCTCCCCTCACAGTCCAGGGAGGTCTAAAACAAATAAGTAGAGAGAGTGGAGCTAGTTTTGGGAGCAAGGGAGAGCGGGAAGCAATCTGTGTGGGGTTGGGGTTGGGGTTGGGCCGGCTGCATTTAATGTTTAACTCCAAATGGTTGGAGGCAACTTTTGACTGGGACTCCGTCCAAAGCCAATAAACATCCAGCAGACCCAGGGAGGTAGCAGACAGGCTGCCAAAATGCAATCTCAAATACATCTTAGCTCCCTTCTCTGGCTCAGTTCTCTTCCTCTCCCCAAATTCAAAGTTATGGGGGCAGGAAGGGGGGGGGAGATTATTCCCCAGTTTAGACTGAGCAGTCAGTTAGCAGCCCAAGATATTCTAAGACAACAGTGGCAAGGATTCTCAAAATTTTGAGAGCCAAGGCATAATTGCCTCTCCTCTAAAACGGAAACAGAAGGTGACTATTGGTCATCTCTCTTCAAAAGCTGGTTTTTGAGAGCAGACATAATCCGATAATAAGAAAGGATTATGTGTCATTGTGCTCAAAAGGAACACTTTGCTGTGAGCAATGTCTCTTAAAGCAGGCAATTAGTGTGAAAAGGGATTATTCTAGTCCAGTGATGGCGAACCTTGGCACTCCAGATGTTCTTGAACTTCAATTCCCAGAAGCCCAGATCAGCAGGAGTATTGACCTGGGATTCTGGGGATTAAAGTTCAAGAACACATGGAGTGTCAAGGTTGGTCATCACTGTTCTAGCCCAACTCAGCCCAGCCCAGCCTTGCTCAGCCCAGTCCAGTTCAATTCAACTCAACTCAACTCAACTCAACCCAACCTGATTTGGCCTGGCACGGCCCAACTCAAATCAACCCAACACAACCTGACCCTACTCAACCAGACCCTACTATGTTAAGTCCTAAGTTTCTGCAGAGTCTGTTGGATAGTATAATATACCTGGCTCACTATTCCGTTGAGCTCTGTATGTGTGTTATAGCAGCTTTACTGTATTAGCTAATTAGCCTTCCAAAATGTGCTTAAAACCAAGGCTTCTTCCACTGTTTAATTTGCTGGCTGAGATGTCGCGCTTGGAGACCGTCTGCTCTTGACGTATTCAAAGAGGAGTGCAGTACATCGTTGGATTTTCTGCATATTCAACTGCTGTCTTCCTGCTTACTGGTTTTGCACCACAACACTAAGGATTCCAAGAACTGCAAACTCGAATCCGTAAGCTATACTGAAAACAACTATTTTTGCAAGCTGTTTTGGCAAGTTTACAAGACTGCTATCTTTTGATTACTTGCTCAATGAACAGTGTTACATATGAACTGTACTTGAACTATAAATAGCTGATATGAACTGACTACAGAAAGGAGAAGTTATCGAATTTGTTTTGCTGTAAATATCTTTGAAACCGTGAACTTTATTTTCGCACCTTCAGTAAAAAAAACCTCTGCACCAAAGCTTATCGGTGTTTGCCTGTGTGTACTCAGACTCTTACTGCCACCTTCTGCATGGAGGTCACTCTGCCAATCCTTAACATATTCAACCCAGCCCAGCCCAGTCCAACCCAACACGAATAGTCCTGCTATTGGACTAAAAAAGTCAAGATAAGGTAAGGGACTCATTTGCAATCTCTTGTACATCAGAGTGGGAAATATCCCAGATGGACAGGATGGATGGATGGATGGATGGCAAAACTAGGTACTGTTTCTATGGAGTTCACTTCTTCAGACTCAATCTTGCTTATTTCTGATTATGTAGATTCACTTGCAAAATACATTGAGCTTCAAAGGATAGAGAAAATACAGCCTTTGGCTCTTGATGACACAACATTTCAAAGAAGCATCGCATTTTAGCTGCAAGCATAAGGAATCAATTGCATTTTTTTAAAAAAAAAGGAAAAAGAAGAGGAAGTATCCAGCCTTTATTAATTACCTTCACCTTCTCTTAACTCACTGCTAATCTATTCCAAACAATAATCAATCCTGAAGGTTTCTACATCACATTTCCCCCTTGTCCAAGAAAGACTGTCAACAGATCCCCTAAGCCCGTGATGGTGAACCTCGGCACTCCAGATGTTCTTGGACTTCAATTCTCAGAAGCCCAAGCTTCCGCTTCCAGGAGCGACGAGGGTGGCGTGGCATGGGCCAGATAAATAGATAGATATTGTTAAATTGATTACTTTGTAATTTTTGCATTGATTAGTGATTGTATTGTGATTATATTGTTTATTGTCTATTCTGTACTGGGTAGTATTTATGGATGGTATTCTGATTATATTGTGTCTATATTTATTTTATTGTACTATATTTTATACTGTGATATTGTATTATTGAACTGTTACATTGTACAGTATTTTATTGTATGTTGTGAGCCGCCCTGAGTTGGTTTTCACCAAGTAGGGCGACATATAAATCGAAATGAATGAATGAATGAATGAATAAATCGCAGCAAATCCATTCATGTGGATTAATGGGGGCTTGGGCTTCTGGGAATTGAAGTCCAAGAACATCTGGAGTGCTAAGGTTTGCCATCACGGCCCTAGGTTCTGCTGTGTCTGAAAGGGCAGCTGTTCACGTCTGTCCCTTTTTAAAGCATAATCAAAACCAATCCTATTCATTCTCAAAGGAAAATAAGCTTGTTCTGTGCCCCTGATTCAAGTCATCAGAACTTTTCCAAGCACTCTCTGATTGCAAAAGTATTTCCTTAATCCTGTTCTCTCCTGCTTCTGATCTCAAAGATGCTGTTTACAGTACGCAAGAGCTTGAGGCAGAAAACAACAAGCAGGGTGGAAGGAAATTTCTAGCAAAAGCTGTCACATAATTCCAGTGCAAATCCAGTGTTCCAAATGGAGGGTTTATCCTCAACACTAATATGGTTGGTTTCAAGATGCTTTTTAAACTGGTGGAGCAGTTCCTGACTAGGAATTAAGGTTGACTCAGTGGCAGTACAGAAGTCTAATTGTTTTGCTTACTGAAAGTGGGAGCAGATCAGACCAAAAATAGAGAGAGAGAGAGAGAGAGAGAGAGAAAGAAAAGAAAAAAGAAGAAAACCAAAATATTATCAGAGGATAAACAAAACAAAACAAAAGACATTGTAGCACTTTGAAGACTAATTGTTAAATTTTAATGTTAGTTTTCATGGATCGAGTTAACTTCATTAAATCAAATATATTTGTACGGTCACAGACCAAACAGAAGAACTCACACTTAAAGAGGAATGGCATACAACTATAAATATAAAAATATATAAAATTCAAGTCCTTAGGAGGCTCTAGAACCGTCTGAGGGGTACCTAGATATATCTCAGAGATAAAATTCAGCTTCTGGGAGCATGCCAACAGAATACTGTATCTGATAACCAAACTGGTGAAGAAGAAGAAAATCAAGAAGAATTTGGGTCTCCACCCTCTTTCAGAGTCAACCATGTTCCAAGGGAGGTCAATACACGGAGAACAGCTTGGAGAGACCATGGCCCTCCAGATGCTACCCTGCTACATATACCATATTCCTTGATCATGCTGCCTGGGACTAATGAAACCAGGAGTCCAACAGATAATAAGAAAACTTTACTTCTACGGTCTGTGGGCTGGATCTGGCCCATGACGCCAAATAATCCAGACCCCGCCCTCACTTCAGCCGCCACCATCGAAATCAGCCATAGACTCATTTACGGCCATTATTTACAGCCGTAAATGAGTCCATAGCCATCATAAATGCATTTACGACAGCTGTGGACATGTTTTACGGCAGCGTTTATGGCAGCGGGAACCATCAGTCTGGGCTGCTCAGTTGTCTGAGGGGGCACGGCGCGGCCCGTGACATAAAAGGTTGAGAACCCCTGCACCTAAGCGCTATGGGATAGTATATAGACGTGTGATTGCTTTACTTTAGCTTTTGCTTTGCTTACTGAAAGTGGGAGCAGATCAGACAAAAGAGAGAGCGAGAGAAAGAAAGCGAAGAAACAAAAACATTATCAAAGATTAAGCAAAACTAAACAAAAAATGTCGTAGCACTTTGAAGACTGTTAAATTTTAATGTTAGCTTTCGTGGATCAAGTCCACTTCATCAAACAAGTGGATCAAACAAACAAAAAGCCCAAAACATTTCAACAGATATCTGACAACCAAACTGGTGGTGAAAAAAAATCAAGAAGATTTTGGGTTTCCACCCTCTTTCAGAGTCATTCATGTTCCATGGAGGATAGCTTAGAGAGAACATGGCCCTCCAGATGCTGTTCTATTTTATATCCCATCTTCCTTGATCATGCTACCTCGGACTAATGGAAACAGAAGTCCAACTAATAATAAGAAAGCTTTATTCAATGAGACCTTTGGTCTATTCTAGACCAGGGGTGAGCAAAGTTGGCTCACCAGGTGTTCTTAGACTTCAGTTCCCATAAGCCCAAGTCAGCACACCAGCTGATCAATGCTTCTGGGAATTGAAGTCCAAGAACAACTGGAGAGCCAAGTTTGCAGATCCCTGATCTAGACAGAATATAGTATAGTCTCACCAACAGCAGCTGTGTAGTGTCTTAAGGGTTGAGTGGTGGCTTTGCCAATCTTGCAATACAAGATGTTATCAGCTAGATATACTGAAGATTGAACCTTGGACTTCCCACAGGCCAATGGGATGCCCAATCATCAATTGATGGTTCCTCGTGGGCCCAGAGCTTACCTTGTGGTCCAACTGGACCTTTGACACCAGGAATGCCGGAAGGACCACGGATGCCAAGATCTCCTTTGGGGCCTGGAAGGCCTGGCCTCCCTGAAATAAAAATAGAAAGAAGATGTCTTCTGCCTTTGGGTCCACCATTCATGAAGCTATGACACCGTGGCTGTGATAATTAGGACTGCAGTGGCTTAATGATTAAGACACTGAGCTTAACAACTGGAAGGTTGGCAACTCGGCAGTTCAGGACCCGAGTGTTGTGTGCCAGAGTGAGCTCCCATCATCTGTCCCAGCTCCTGCCAACCTAGCAGTTCAAAAGCAAGACATTGAAAATAGATAATTAGGTACTCCTTCACCAGGAAAGGTAACTGTTTCGTGTACTCCGATGTCTGGTCATGCCTGCCAGATGACCACTTCACACAACCAATTCAAAGTGTGTTACTGCAATGCCATTTGTAACAAAATGAATGGTGACAAAATGTAATACAGTACCCACAAAATACAGAAAGAACAAAAAAAAACATTAAAAAAAGCAAAGGGTGTGGAGTAATGTTAACAGTCAGGCCAAATAACTGTGTAAACGGCATCTTAGGCAGATGCGAGAGGCACTAGAAGAAATCTACCATCTGGAGACCAGCTGTTTGGAATAGACAGCTTGCAACAAAAGTTCCTCAACAATTCCTATTCTGTTTTCCAATACTTGATTTGGTATTGACATGCCAATACACTGAGAAACAGGACAGAGCTGTTAGCGTGCTCAAATGAGCCCCAAAATGTGCTGAGGTTTTAAAAAGCATTTTTTGGGGGGACACACCTGAGATTTCTCCTGCTCAAAAAGCCTAGTAAGTGCTGGCCATATTCAGACCTAAGAATAATAGAGATTTTAATCAGCTTCCCCCAGCCTGCCTCTCCCTAGGTTTAGTGGATATTCTGGATTAAGAGGGATGAAGGGGAAATTAGCTTTCTTGAACTATGGCCAGCTCATTTCAGCCACTCTGATGCTCTCCAGATATTTTGGGCTACAACTCTTGTTATCTACAGGCCATGGCTGATGAAAATGACAGATGTGGCAGTCCAGCACAAATGGACAGTTCCAGGCTCAGGGAGAAAGAGTTACATCGTCCTGCATATGTTGTGACATTTTTGTTGCAAACCCTTTAATCTCCCTCAGAGAACGCACAGTAGTAGTTGAGACCTTCGAAAAAATTGCAGGCACTCTTGGCTGCTGTACGATGAAACATTCTGATAATAAGCAAACTTCACGTTTGTCTTCCCAGAACCGTGAAGACTGGGAACCTTACTTTTCAATAACCAAAGCACAAGGTTGCTTTCTGTATGCACAATCCATAACTTACCTGGCAGGGGGGATACCATGATCATAACGCCAGGATTTTCAGGCAACAGGTGAAGATATGATCACAAAATCACTGGGTTGGAAGGGGACTTTTAGACCATTGAGTCCAACCCTCTGCTCAATGCAGAAATACAAATCAAATCTGACAGATGGTTGTCCAATTCTCTCTTAAATGCTTCCAGTGTTGGAGTGCTTACCACCTCTTGAGGCAGTGGGTTCCGCTGTCGTACTACTCAAACAGTTTAGAAGTTTTTTCTCATATTCAGCTTATATTTGGCTTCCTGTAGTTTGAGGCCATTATTAGTCATCCTGCACTCTGGGATGATGAAGAACAGATCCTACCCGCCTTCTTATGAACATCTTTCAGGCATTTGAAGAGTGCTGTCATCATCTCCTCTCTCAGATGCCTTTTCCCCAGGCTAAACATGTCCAGTTCCTTCAATCTTTCCTCCTAGGAGTTGGTTTCCAGTCCTCTAATCATCCTTGTTGCCTGTCTCTGTACCTGCTCAAGTGTGCTACCCAGAACTGGACACAGGGCTGCAGATATGGTCTAACTAGTGCCTAATAGAGGAGGACTAGTTGTACCTCATGGCTTTTGGAGACTAGACTTCTGTTCATGCAGCCTAAAACAGCATTGGCCTTTTTTTGCAACCACATTGCACTATTGATTCATACTTAGCCTGTGATCTACAACAATTTCAAAATCCTTCTTGCTAGTGGTATTACTGAGCCAAATATTCCCCCATGTTGTAATGGTGCTTCTGGCTTTTGTTCCCTGGGTGTAAAACTTAGCACTTCTCCCTGTAAAAATTTCAGCCCAGGGTTCAGTCCTATCAAGATCTTTTTGAATTCTGCTCCTGTCTTCCAAAGTATTCGCCATTCCACCCAGTTTACTCAGCCACGTGTTCTCCTGTGTGTGTTCTTCACACCCTACCACTGTCTCAACATATGCCTGCTGTGCCATAACTGGGACATGAAAGCTTGTTCGTCACAAAACCATCATGAAAACATGATTCTGTTGCAAGGCGAATCTGAGGCTATGGGGAATCCAATTCTCTTGCCAAAATTTCTGTTTGATGCATAACATTCTGTGCATACACAAGAAACATGAGTGAAGAAGGCCTCTGCTTATATCAGCAGCCACCTGGCTCAGGGGCATGGCACCTTTTTGTTGTGACCAGCAGAGAGATTGGAGGAAGGACCATTTCCTTCTCACTGTCTCCATCCCAACATCCATCTCTCTCCTGTTCCCAAAGTCCTTTTAATTTTGCACTCTCCATATTTAACAACTCTCTTCCTTCTCTCCTCCCCTCCTGATCTCGCACACCAAACAAGAAACACATGTTCTGTCGACACAAAGGGAGAGCTGGATAAATCTTTCCAGCTGCAGAAAAGCTGGAGCCAGGGCTGGAACCCCTGCCAGCCAATGATTGTCCCAGCTGTTTCCAATTGTGACCTCTTGCTGGCTGGGCTTTCCAGGGGTCCTGATAAAACGGTGGCAGTGGACTCCATGGCAGGGAGAGGTGGATTAAGGGGAAGCTGGGAATCAGAACAGAAGCAAATGATCTTGGTTCAGTCCCTTGAAGCTGGAGTCCATCTCAGATTGCTTCTTCTCTGTACTTTGTGCAAACTCACAGGATTGTTTGCTCTGCACAGATGAGAACAGAACTAACCAAACTCTACTGATTGCTGCATAGACTACTTCTATTTACCAAGCTAATCCTTAATGATATAAGGATGCAATTTATTTATTTTTATTTACACCCCCACCCTTTTTGTGCAATCACCACTCAGGAAGGCTCAGGCACAGATCAAGGTCGGCCTTACTCAAAAGCCAGTCGTATCCAACTCTAGGGTGCAGTGCTCATCTCCGTTTACAGACAAAAAGCTAGCACTATCTGCATCTGCAGACATTTCCTTTGTGATGTGGCAGGTATGACTAGATGCCATAATGCATGGAACACTGTTACCTTTCCTGCCAAAGTGGTACCTATTTATCTACTTGCCATGTCTTGCTTTCTAACTGCTAGTTAGGATAGATGACAGGAGTTCACACCATCGTGTAGCACTCAAGTCTTGAACTGTTGATCTTCTAGTCAAGTTCAGCTTCTTAACTTCAAAGTCATGGCTGTCCCCACCCAGGTCGGTTTACAATATCATAATATATATATAAAAGATCAGAATAAAATCATCTAGTAATAGCCAATAATAACAAGACCGTAACACTGATTAAAACCAAGAAATGTGGAGAGTTAAAATCTTTTTGTTCTTGTGCCATCTCTGATTCCAAATATCAGTTATCCTCATGGTGATCAGCCATGAAGATTGGCCTAGAAACAATATAATGCAGTGGCCTCCCATTTGCCTCCACATTGCAGTGTGACACCCATAGTACCACGGATCCACTTCCATGAGTCACTTTCTGGTCATGTGTCCTTTGTTCTCCTCACCCTCAGGACGGATGAAGCTGCTGCCCTCCATCAAGATGGATTCAAGAGTCATTTAATCCACTTGGGGACCATCACCGTTCCCTGTGGACTTCACCACTCACGGTCATTAGTCCTCAGGGTGGTCAGGTTAGTCAACTGCCACCTGATGAGCCACACCACGTGGTGGCCAATCTTGGTGCTCCAGCTGTTCTTGAACTTTCCCAGATGCCCCGATCAGTAGGAATGCTGACCTGGGCTTCTGGTAAATGAAGTCCAAGAACAGCTGGAGCACCAAGGTTGGCCACTCCTGGTATATTCTATTACCATAGCAGAATAACCTTGCCAGACTTTCTATTCTCTATATCAAGGGTTCCCAAACTAAGACCTGTGGGACAGATCTGGCCGATGGTGCCATTTCATGTGGCTTCCCACATTCAAGAAACAAAATGGCCACCCCTTTGAAGATGTTGGGACAAAATGGTCACCCCACCATGCAGGCAGGGCTTGTAAAGGTTGAGAACCTCTGGTTTAAAGCAAAGAGAGAGGCTGCAGAAACATCCAGGTACCCCCTTCCCACTTTAAGCAGCAATGTCCCACATGCCTTATTTCTTCTCCACATCTCCCTTAGGGGACTAACAACCTCAGGAATTTTCTTCCCTCTTACTTACCTTTCAGGCGTTCCTCCCCCGGGCTCCCCTGAGCAGCCACAGAGCCCCACAGAGCTGGGGTTTCGGGAGCAATGGATCCCTTTGAAGCTGCCCGCCCTCCACCAACGGCAGTGGATTCAACTGTCGAAAGGGCTATCACCTAAGAATGAGTGAACATTTCCATCAATGCTAATCCGAACATTCTGTTTCCTCCTGCTAAAGCTGTGCCTGAGCTTTTGCTCAACAGGAACTCAAAGGAAAGGAAAGGGGGAATTCAGGAGGGCTTGCGCTTCGAAGCTTTCAGCCTTAATCCTTGAGGTACTGCTAGCTGCACCATTCTGCAAAGATTATCCAACACTGGCAGTCTCTTTACGTGCAGGACCTGGAAATGTTACTTTCTCAGACGTAGAATTTCCTGCTCAGCATGGCCAAAAGTGACGTTCCCAAGCATTAAAAGAGATCCCAAAATACACATTCAACTTTCCTCTTCCAGGATGACTTGATATTTATTTATTGATTATTTGTTTCTTTGTTTAGACGTATCTCGCCACCCGCTTGCCATGGTGATTCAGGGCGACTTGCAGTCAGTAAAACAACAGTCACAGTATAAAACTGAATCACAATACTATGACTAAAATCAGTAAACTTAAACAGTTAAAATACACCTTGTTAAAAGCATCTTTAAATAGTTAAAATCCCCGAAGGTGGATTATTTAGAATAATCATATGAGCCAGCGGGAGGGGGGGGGGCTGCTCCTATCACATTACCACTTGTATTTATACTTTTGATTGTGAGCCACCCTGATTCAGGTACCCCTGATTGAGTGGCATAGAAATCAAAAAATTAAATTAAAATTTATCACAAAATCCAGAAGGACAGCCGCCCCTTAGCACCCGTTATCAGAGTCAACAAACCATCTCTGGCCATTTTGATCTCCGCCAGGAGCAAATCTTTTGCAAAAAGGATGGTTCTTAATTGCTTTTTGAAGACTAAACCACTCCCAAATTGCTGTGTGTTACAATAGAGATGGTGCGCAACCATATAATGGCACGGATGGAGGGGGAATCTATTTCCCACCCACTGAGCAAAGACTACAGCTATGTTCAGAGGGAACTGGAAGACCTGGAGAGTGCAATTCCAGGTCCCTCCCCCCCAAAAAAAATTATGTGGGTTCAGAATCTACATTTTCAGTAATATATATTTAATAAACATATTCAATAAAATAGCCTGAAATGCACAACATATGTGAATTTCTATGGTGCATTACCGAAACTGAACACTAGAGGCCGCTGTCTGCAATGTAAAATATAGGGTTTGCTATTATCCACAGTTTTAGGCATCTGAAGCAGGTCTCAGGATGTATCCCCACAGACAGGGGAGGCAAACTGTATTCCTGATGATTTTGTTTTTTTAGTCTGTATGATTCAGTACTACAAACTAAGGCTCCTTTATTCCTTGAGAATAACAACATCCTGTTAAGTTCTGTAAAGGTAAAGGTCATCCTTGCTTAAAAGCCATCCGTAGCTGTCTCTAGGGTACAGTGCTCATCTCTGTTTATAGCTGAAGAGTCAGCGCTGTCTGCGTTTGCAGACGTTTCCGTGGACATGTGCCTCAACACTGGAGTGCAGGGAATGCTGTTTATCTTCCCAACAAAGTGGTACCTATTTATCTGCTTGCAATTTCTTGCTGTCAAACTACTAGTTTGGAGTCCCAAGTTTAGAAAGGTTGGAAGAGTAATGGGGTAACGCAACTTCTAAAACGTAATACTGACTTTGGCTTCTAGAAGGTTAAGTCGCTCCACCAGTTCTGAGAGTTTGCTGCAGTTTAAACAACCTGTGGAAGAAAATAAAGACAATGAGAAACTTATCGGATGACCCTAAGGCTTTCTAAAAGGATGCATCCAAAAAAGGATTTTTAAAAGGACAGGTATGCCATCACTCCATTTACACATGTAAAAGGTAAAGGTTGCCCTTGCTCAAAATCCAGTCATATCCGACTCTAGGGTTCAGTGCTCATCTCTGTTTATAGCCAAAGAGCCAACACTGTCTGCATCTGCAAATGTTTCCATGGTCATCTGTCAGGCATGGCTCAACACCGCAGTGCAGGGAACACTGTTTACCTTCTCACCAAAGTGGTCCCTATTTATCTACTTGCAATTTCTTGCTTTCAAACTGCTAGGTTGGCAGGAGCTGGGACAGAGACGGGAGCTCACTCCATCTTGGAGGACCCAGGAACTGAAGTCTGACCTTTGAGTCAGTGAGTTCAGTGTCTTAACCACTTGAGCCACCTACAAATGTTGGGGCAGCCTTACCATTACAATAAGGTCAGCTAACTTGGGTTATCCAGAAAGGGTAACTAAGCTCTAGTAGGGGTTATTTCAGAGATTTGTGGTTGGATTAGGATATTTTATGAAATTCTGTGGAATTGCTCATGATGTTCCATTGACTATAGGGTCCCCTGAAGTGCATTTCATCCATAATTGAGTTACTTCTATTTCCAGGTCTCTGTATCTTCAACTTTGGCATCCCCTGGAATTGCTATGTCAATTTATCCAGAATTTTTTTCATTTTATTCCTGTTATGTCTGGTATATTATACTCAAAAGAAAGCGGCGGCGGCACCAGCCCTCAGAGGAGGGCACCTCCCCCGGGGCACGTTGAGGCCTGCCTGGGCCATCCGCTGCCGCTGAGCCCTCCCAGGGACTTGGGGCCGACAAGCCCCCATGCCCTGAGGATGCCCGGTGGGGCGCACTGCAGCCTCCTCCTCGGGCCGGTGCCTTTTTGGTCCGGCTCCGGCCGTGACCAGGGGCTGCGGGCAGCAGTGGCTCTGGCGGTGGCTCTGGCCGCGTGGCCGGAGCCGCCACCAGAGCCACTGCTGCCCGCAGCCCCTGGCCGCCCCTGGCCATGGCCGCAGCCGGAGCCAGGCCAAAAAGGCACCAGCCCAAGGAGGAGGAGGAGGCCACAGGGCTGCAGGCAGTGGCAGCTCTGGCGGCAGCAGCTGTGGACGGCGGTTGCAGGCGGTGGCTCCTGTGACCGCGGCCTTCGGAGGAGGCCGCAGTCGGGGGTGGCGCGCCTTGCCGGGTGGCCCCGGGTCATGGGGGTTCATCGGCCCCAAGGAAGGTAAGTAAGTGAGGGTTTTTTATTTGGGGGTGGGTGGGTGATTTATTTGTGTTTTGGGTGTGTGGTTGTATTTTTATTTAATTTTTATTTCATTTATTTCTTTATTTTATTTATTTAAGTTATTTACGGGTTTGTGTTGTAGCTGTCTGGCTGGGTGGGCGGGCTGAGATGTGTGTGTGTGTGTGTTTATTTTTATTTTATTTATTTTTATTTTATTTATTTTTATTTTTGGCCCCGCCCACAACGTCATGACGTCGGCTCCACCCATGACGTCATGACATTGGCCACGCCCATGATGTCCGTGACGTCATGGCGTGGTAGTAGAATTTTTGTCATCCCATCACTGACGACGATGATACACAAGGCATTTGTCAAGCTGGATCCAAAAATCCCACAAAATTGGCAGCGACAGCGGTGGCGGAGGAAGAGGAGAAGGAAGAAGAAGATGAAGGAAGAAGAAGAAAAAGGAGGAGGAGGAGAAGGCCTCTACAACGTCAACAAATGTAGACTTGGGGGGAGAGTGTGAGCTCAGACCGGCAACTCAGTTGATTCCCACACTCAACAGATGAACATCTTGTATTGTAGAACCAATTCTATTACTTCTTTGGCTAATACAGTCAACCGTGACAAAACTGTACCGTTCACAACTGTTGCCTATCTTTGGCAGTGGAGAGATTGACCCTTAAGGGGCTTAAACATTCTTTCAGGCACTCCTAGAAGCTGGGAATCAGATGGATTTCCACGCTGTACTTTAATAACAACACTAATAACAAGTTTACATCAGCATACAGCAAGGTAATCAAAGCAATTACCGTACATTTCAAAATACCACTTCTAAAGACTGGCTGGTAATAAAACAAGAAAGGATAAAGAAAAAAGGCAATGAATTGCCGTAATTATCGACCAATTACGTGCCTTCCAACAATGTTTAAGAGACTCACAAGAGTACTTTCAAGATCAACATATAATTATTTAATTGAGAACTCCCTACATCTAATTGAACAGGAAGGCAATTCTAAAATAAATAAATAAATAAAGAGGCACAAAAGACCAGCTGCTAATTGGCAAGATGTGTTAAAGAACTCAAAAAGCATGAAAATCAAATCCTATCATTACGGAAAATGTATTTGACTCATGGCTGCACAGCTGGATTAAAATGTTTGGGATTAGTATAAATATCCAGAAGTTCCTCAAGAAAACGGTGGGAAAATGGGGAACTCTTTTAATTCTATAGGTGAAGAAATTGAGGAATTTAATTATCAAAAGAGGAATATTTCAATGGAGCTCTTTGTAACCGTTACTGTTTAATATCTCGTTAATCCTCTTGACAATAAACCTGGATTGAACTACCATATTTCAGATCAAGCAGGGAAAATCTCTTTCATCTGTTATACTACAGTATTTGCAAAAATTCCCACTATGAGAGAATCACTAAGATATTCTGGGATTTTTTGATCCAGTTTGACACCCATCTTGAGTATAATATACCAGACATCATAGGAATAAAATGAAAAAGTGTCTGGATAACTGGGATTCCTGAGTTGAAGATATAGATTTGTAAAATTAACAAAATACAGAGACCTGGCAATAGAAATACAGTAACTTGATTATGGAAGAAATACACTTCAGGGGTCCATATAGAACAGGGATTCCCAACCTAAGGCCCATGGGCCAGATCTGGCCTATGGCACCATTTCATGTGGCTGCCCTCCCCTCCAAGGGCATTGGAGGGACAAAATGGCCGTCTGGCCCTCAAAGCTGACTGAGAGAGCATGACCCGGCCCCCGGCTTGTAAAGGTTGGCAACCCCTGCTATAGAACTTGTTTACAGACAACTCCTCAATTTCAAACAAAAGGAAGATGATAGTGATGAGATTTCTCTTCAGACTATTTCGGAATGGGATGGGACAGATGTATGAGTTAACACATCTGGAATGGGCAGGACCCAGATGTAGACTCATTCATCTGTCTGTGTGGTGGCTCCATTGTTTGGCTTGTGAGTTGGCATTTTTGGCCACATGCCACGCCCCTGGAACTGTGGGGGACACATTCTGAGACATACCACAGATAATTGCAACCATGGATAAGAGCAAACCCTAGAATTTACATTGCAGACAGTGGCCTCTAGTGGCCAGCTCAGGTAATGTACCATAGAAATAGATATGTATTCTAGGATTTTTTTATTGAATATACTGCCCAACAATGATTTTGCTACTGGGAATAACACGTGATTTACATGATCTCAAGTGTACTGATTCCAAATCTGAACTCAGAATTTGCCTATCACATATAGATTTTAAGTTATAAGCGTGCTATAGGTGTTCAAATGGTATTGGGTAATCTATTTTTACGTGGGAACATCATAACAGTTGCAGCTACCACTAGGCCTGCTGCCGCTTCAGTTGAATCATGTCCTCTAGTGGCATGAATGTTCCAGCAGCAGCCAGGCTTGTCTGGGCAAGTCAGTGAGCTGACGTCAGAAATAGGTCTATAAGGCGAGATGGACCAACGGCTTGTCTTTACTGCGAAACCATCTTATTGGATAGTATAGCTAGGCCAGAGTAAGTCTGTTTTGAGCTAAAGAAGAGTAGGTGCAGCTGTGTTAATAACCCTGCGTGATGAATGCAAGAACCTAACAAAGAGGGTGAGATTTGCTTACTTGAGATCCTGACGTCCTAGGCAAAATCAGACTTCAGATTTGGATTCAGCGTACTTGATTTAGTATAGGACACATGGATTAGACCAAGTAGTAGACAATTTTTTTTTTTGTGATGCAGTGATATTATTTAGATTTGTGGATAACTGAAACCGTGGATACTAAACCTGTATGTCACATATTGCCTTGCCAAGCTACATAGTGTTAACAAGAGCTAAAAAGCAAGATCCTAAATGATCATTAGGTTTGGGTAGGAGAACTTCCAAAGATGATGATGATGATTATCATCATCATCATCATCACCATCTTCTTCTTCAGGTGCCATATCCGTTCCAAAGATCAGAAGGAAAAAATGGGGCTTTGAACCGAGGGTGTTTCAATTTAGAAGGAGTTACGCCATTTGCTCATAGAAGAGTGTGAACCTGCCCTTCAACATTTGCTCCTGGGAGGAATACAAATACATTTACTCCATGTTGTGGAAGACCACCTTCCTGGGAGACCCTCACCTGAATAAATTGCAGGTTGGACAGGCAGTCTGCGCAGCGAGCCACTCCCAGGCGTCGTGTCCAGAGCAGCCCGGTAGCTGACAATTTCTGAAAGCAATTAAAAAGGAGAAAGTATCATTCTGACTATAATCCACTGGGGTGTTCCACAATATTATCAATAATTACGTGCCATTATGGTGACCGTTTCCAGGGCTTTCTAGGTAGAAAATATAGAGAAGTGGTTTCTCATTCCCCCAGTAGATAAAGACGTATCACTTCGGTGGGTAAGGTAACACAGTTCTGTGCATTCTGGCATCTAGTCATGCCTGTCACATGACCACGGAAACATCTGCAGACATCTGGCTGTCAACAGAGATGAGCACCGAACCCTAGAGTCAGATACGACTGGCTTTGGAGCAAGGGCAAAATAAGCCAACTCGATCTTTGTGGAAGATGGTGAATGTGTATATGTTGTCTAGATGCGTTTATTTCTTAAAATTAAATGAAAAGCTCTAATGTAGGGGTCTCCAACCTAAGGCCCGTAGGCCAGATCCGCCCCACGGTGGCCTTTCATGTGGGCCCCCACCCCTCCAAGGGCATTCGAGAAACAAAATGGCCACCCATTGAAACTGTTGGGACAAAATGGCCACCCCCATCGTGCAGGCAGGGCAAAAGGGCTCTCCGGCCCTCGAAACTGACTGAGAGCGCGTGAACCGGCCCGCGGCTTGAAAAGGTTGGGAGCTCTCAGTGTCGCCTTGTACACCTTTTGCCCAGGGGTGTAGAAAACAAACACAAGCTCAGCTTAAGGGGTTAAGTGTGGTGACAGCAAAAGCAGCTTGGTTCCCATCTGGCCCCTGCCGTGCGCCAGCCAGGAAAGCGAACCCTCCAGATCTGTGTAGAAAGCCAATCTCCACAGAGAACATCTGGAGGAAACCAGTTGCCAACAGGGCTGCAAATCCCCGCTGATTCAGACGGCGGATTTCCCCAAGAGACTCCCACGTGGCAGAGGACGAGCCATTCATCATCCGTCGCTGAAGGGGAGTGAACGGAAAAGAGAGAGCTCTACTTTGGAGAGCACAATGGAGAAGACCTTCCGGGCCATCCAAAGAGGGATGGAGTGACAAGACTGATTAAGATTCATGAGTCAAGTTTGACTTCAGGCTCAGTTTGTGGCATGAATCTTATCTGCCAAAGCAATCGCAGAAGCTGCCGTGGTTAATTAATTATTTTTGAATGGAAGGTTGGAGTTTGATTCCTGGGTACTGCACAATGGAGTGAGCTCCTGTCTCTGTCCCAGCTCCTGACAACCTAGCAGTCTGAAAGCAAGAAATTGCAAGTAGATAAATAGGGACCACTTTGGTGAGAAAGGAAACAGCGTTCCATGCAGTCTGGTGTTGTCCACAAAAACGTCTGCAGATTCAGAAAGCACTGAACTTTTTTGGCTATAAACAGAGATGAGCACTGAACCCTAGAGTAGGATACGACAGGCTTTCGCGCAAGGGCAACCTTTGAATGTTAGGTCACCCTTGCTCAAAAGCCAGTCATATCTGACTCAAGGGTTTGGTGCTCATCTCCGTTTACAGACAAGGAGCCAGCACTGTCTGCATCTGTAGACATTTCCGTGGTAATGTGGCAGACATGACTGGACACTGGAGTGTACGGGACGCTGTTACCTTTCCCACCAAAGCAGTACCTATTTATCTGCTTGCAATGTCTTGCTTTCAAACTGCGAGGTTCAACAGCTTAACCGCTAAGCCACCACAGTTCCTTTGAATGTTAGCAAATATTTTTTGTGTAATTCAATTTAATTTACATACAGGATGTATATAAATGTGGCTAATGGGCTTCAATTCAAAAGATCTTCAATCTTTTCCCTAAATTTAAGTCACATCAGGTCACTCTCAAGCCAAAAAAAGGGGGACATTCACACTCAGACCACACTCAGGAAGAGATCTTTTCTTTCCCAAGTTTTGAACTCAGATGCTGTTGACAAATCTAGTGTAAATATTTGCTCTGAAAGACCAGCTGGAAGAAGGGAAGACCGTGTTTATTCAGAAGTCCTGCAGTTGCCCAAACCAAAGACTATCCAGGCTTCTTCTTGAGAAAGATAACAGACCAGCAAGTATGTGGTCATGGAATTCCAGATGTTCTCGGGCTCCAGGATCCCTTACTACTAGCTATGCCAGTGGGGGCTTTCAGGCCAAAAACATCTGTGTGGCCACAGTTATTCACCCCTGCATTAAACCTCCAGAACTGGGGGGTGGAAGGAGAAAGGTTTTCCCTAGATCAGTGATGGTGAACCTTGACACACCACCTGTTCTTTTACTTCAATTCCCAGAAGCCCAAGTCCCTGTGAATCCTTACAAATGGGTTCACTGCACGTCTGTGTAGTAAACCCATTTGTGTGCATTCACAGACTTGGGCTTCTGGGAATTGAAGTCCAAGAACAGCTGGTGTGCAAGGGAAACCCATTTGTGTGGATTCACAGAGACTTGGGCTTCTGGGAATTGAAGTCCAAGAACAGCTGGTGTACCAGTAAACCCATTTGTCTGGATTCACAGAGACTTGAGCTTCTGGGAATTGAAGTCCAAGAACAGCTGGTGTGCAAGGAAACCCATTCATGTTGATTCACAGAGACTTGGGCTTCTGGAAACTGAAGTCCAAGAACAGCTGGTGTACCAGTAAACCCATTTGTCTGGATTCACAGAGACTTGGGCTTCTGGGAATTGAAGTCCAAGAACAGCTGGTGTACCAGTAAACCCATTTGTCTGGATTCACAGAGACTTGAGCTTCTGGGAATTGAAGTCCAAGAACAGCTGGAGTGCCAAAGTTCTCCATCACTGCCCTAGATGAGCAGGGGAGAAAAATTAACCATGGAGAGTGCCTGGGGCCAGTAACCTCCCATTTGAACTCTCTGTTTAGTTAATAAGTTTATAATATCCTGCTTTCTCCAACCAGCTCATTACAGGGATAAAGTGCAAGGAAGATGAATTAAAGGCCCTGCCATTAAGAGAAGAGACAACTGCAATTTTAAAAAAGAACAGCTGAACTGAAGCAGGAGAAGATGCCTTTCTTTGTTTGTTCACGGTGACTACCCAGAAATCTGATGCTTGTAATGGTGGTTGTCACAGAATTCCAAGAACAAGCATGTCTTCTTCTGCTTCCGTGTCCCGATCAAACCCCGGACTGCCAAAATGAAGCCACTTTCTTGGCTTCGTCCTTGGCCAAAATTAAATCCTCATCGGCGCACGTTTCTGGTAGTCATCGGCAGAATGAGCCCCCGGGTTTTGTGTCTCTCCACATCCACACTATGTGTTGTTGTCTGCCAGCAGCCACCACTTGAGCTTGTTGGTCTTGCATTGAGGGACTCCAACCCTCAGCCTATGCATCGTCCTCCAAGTGACGTAGGGGAGGTTGAGTCCCTCAGCCACACTAGGTCTCAATTCAGTCCTTCAGAGCAACTGCCTGCTCTGTTTCTTCCCAAGTAGCTAAAACCCTGGGTGGTGGCAATGTTATACTGTTCAGACATGACGGGAGCAACCTGGTTAAGTATAGTGCAAGGCCTGGAAGAGATACAAAGGAAATGAAGGTGCGGAAAGTAATGCAACTTTGTCTGTTGGTTCTTCTAGACCTTTGATGACGAACTCCAGGTGTTCTTGGACTTCAATTCCCAGAAGCCCTGATCAGCAGGTGTGCTGACTTGGGCCTCTGGGAACTGAAGTCCAAGAAGATTTAGAGTGCCAAGGTTGGCTACTAGGGTTCTAGACCAGAGTTCTTGGAGTGTCAAGCTTCACTACCACAGACATAGGTCATCAGATGAGGCTCTCCAGGTGTTCTTGGACTTCGATTCCCAGAAGCCCAAGTCAGCACTCCTGTGGATAAGGGCTTCTGGGATTTGAAGTCTAAGAACACCTGGGGAGTCCCATTTGAGTACCAATGGTCTAGAACTTTTCAAGCTTGGGGCCGGGTCATGCTCTCTCAGTCAGCTTCAAGGGACGGATGACCATTTTGCTCTGCCTGAATGATGGGGGTGGACATTTTTTCCCAACAGCTTCAAAGGGCCCCCATTTTGTTTCTTGAATGACCTTGGAGGGGGTGGGAGGCCAGATCCGGCACTGAGGGCTGGATTCAGCCCGTGGGCCTTAGGCTGGGAACTCCTGGTCTAGAAGAATCAACAGAAAAGGTTGTATTACCTGTTGCAAAGCAACCCAAGCTCCGGAAAGTGCTGAAGCGCTGTAGCGCTAAACAGCAAACCGCGAGGATGCCAGCAAAAGTAAACCTTGAGATTATCCGCCACTGAGCAACAGAAAAGTCAGCGAATCGATGCAGAATAAACACTGAATTTGGAAGAGCACCAAATCATGCGTATTCCCTCTGCTTTCTTTTCTTCTTTCCATCCCCCAAACACCCCAGAGCAGCCCTCTAACGTTCTCCTCTTTCCCACTGTGCGCTGCCAAACTCAATACCAACAGTATCCATCTTCCAGCGTACGATTTCATAATAACGCGCTCTCACTCCAGGTGTCTTTTATTACTATTACAGATCATTTCTGACTTCCTGGCTGGCTGCCACTCAGCATAATTTGAGCCTGCTGTTCCCAGTTACAAGTCCTGTTCTCTGTCTGCACGGAGTCGAACACAGCAGGTCGTCTGGGCTTATCAGACTCTCTCCGAAGCACCCAAAAGCCTGCAGCGTGGTTTCAGAAGTGTGTTTCTGACACACAAACCTCCTTGTGCTCAACACACTACAGCAGGGGTGCCCAGACTACGGCCCGGGGGCCGGATCCGGCCCCCGACACCAATTCATCCAGCCCACAAAGCCCTCGTCGCTCCCGGAAGCAGAAGTAAAACGCGTTTTACTTCCACTTCCGGGAGCGACGAGGGCTTTCACGGCCTGGATGAATTCGTTTCAGGGGCTGGATCTGGCCCCCAGGCCATAGTGACCAGCCCCCTAAACCATGTGACCGGCCCGCAGTTCAAAAGGTTTGGGCACCCCTGCTCTACAGTCTCAGAGCTTGCAAAAATTATCCTTTTTTCACACTAGCTCCCCAGCAAGATGGAGGAAATTGGAGATTGAAAATGGAACTTCAACAGAGTTGTGGAGTCTTTTACCTCCCTCGGAAGGGCTGCCGTGGCTCAGTGGTTAAGAAGCTTGCCGTGTTAGCCAGAAGGCTAGCAAGTTAGCAGTTCGAGACCCGGGTACTGCATGACGGATTGAACGTCTGTCTCTGTCCCAGCTCTTGGGGACATGAAAGGAGCCTCATTCGGGCATCTCGTAAGTGGAGTTCCTTCCACAAAAATCCTTTCAACCCTGAATTTCTGACACAAAATTATAACATTATCTCTCTCTTAAAGAAATACAAAACTTAGGTAAGGTCTCCCTTGCTCAAAAGCCAGTCATGTCTGACTCCAGGGGGTCGGTGCTCATTTCCATTTATAGTCAAAGGGACAGATGTTTCTGTGGTCACATGGCAGGCACGACTAGATGCTGGAGCACACAGAACGCTGCTACCTTTCCCACCGAAGTGGTACCTATTTATGTACAGTACTGTACTTGCAAATTTTCTTGCTTTTGAACTGCTAGGTTAGTTAGGAGCTGGGACAGATGACGAGAGCTCACTCCGTCATATTGTACTGGGGTCTTTATTTCGACTTTCTTGTCATCAAGCACAGCGTCTTAACCACTAAGCTAACCTTTGCATGCAAAAACAAAGTACAGTATCTAGAATTACCCAGATTCTGCCCGGCCTAAATTGTATCCCATTGAATCCCTTTGCATGGAGGTTCTCATTTTGGCTATGGAGAAGTCCTGTGTTCCACCGCTCAGCCTCCCTGGCCAACACTCCTGCCATTTTGCTTCCCCTTCTCTGGTTGCCCCCGGGAGATTCCAGCACACCCGTCTGAGTTCTCACCATCTGGGGCTCCGAGACGCATCATCGCATCCTTCCTGCCTTTAAGGCCAGGCCATGGGAAGGGATGCTTCACTCTGAGTCATTGCTTCCTCCGACCCAAACAAAATGGGCATTGAACTTCCCATGCTGCAGAAAATGTCACCGCTTGGACATAGAGATGCAGCTCTTTCCGTCCGGTTGCCGTCAGAGGGAGAGGCGATTAAGAAGACGGACATCATATAAAGAAGAGCCTCCGTTTTATATTAGAGTAAACAAAACAAAGGGACTGCGGTGGCTCAAGTGGTTAAGACACTGAACTCGCTGACTGGAAGGTCCGAGTTTGAGTCCCGGGTACTGCATGACGGAATGAGTGCCCGTCTCTGTCTCAGCTCTTACCAACCTAGCAGCTTGAAAGCAAGAAATTGCAAGTGGATAAATAGGAACCACTTTGGTGGGAAGGTAAACAGCATTCTGTGCACTCTGGTGTTGAGGCATGCCTGCCATGCGTCCATGGAATCGTCTGCAGACGCATACAGCGCTGGCTCTTTGGCTATAAACAGAGGTGAGCACTGAATCCTAGAGTCAGATACAACTGGGTTTTGAGCAAGGGCGACCTTTACCCTTTACCCAAATAAAACAAAATGACAAAAAAACGTTGTGGCACTTTAAAAGACTAATTCCTGTATTCAAACGCAAGCTTCCGTGGATCAAGTCCACTTCGTCAGACATAAGAGTGGGACTTTGTAGCATCAGTTTATGCACATCAGTTATGGAGGCACTCAAGGTTTTCCCAGCCCAACAGAAAAGTAACATTGTGGGTTTTTACAACTGGCAATAATGGAAAATCCCTGGTTGTTATTCAGACTTGCTGTGAGGCTTGGTCCTGTTGAATTGCTAATGTATGCAAAACAAACTTTGCTTGCAAGCAGATGCATCACATCCAAAGGATGGACGTGAAACAAGCATGGTGGCATTACACATTTGCCAACAATTTTACCATCTATCGACAATGGCTTTGGTGACCCAGGCGTAATTGCAGCATAGAACAACCTGGTCGTTGTGGTGCATCAAATTTGATGATGGCACAGAAACCCATGACTAATGTTCAAACCCCTGAGATGGGTGTTTAGCATAAGCATGTACTTAATCTCTGCTGTCTCTCTCCGGACTCTAGTCTTGAAATATTTCTTTTATATTTCATCTGTTTGCCAACCTCAGTGGTTGACCAAATTTGGTTAATTTCTGCAACTCACGAAGAGCAACAAGGAGCTAATCCAGCATCTAGAACAGGGGTCCCCGACCCTTTTTTGGCCATCCCCCACCTAAGCATCTCTAAAATCCTGATGCCCCTACCACTTCTTATTATTCAAAAAGTGAACTCCTGTTCACATGGAGGAAAGCTAAAAGGCCATTTACTGTTAATAACTCATTCTTGACTTGCCCCCCTTAAAAATCGAACTGCTCCCTTGTGGGGCGTGGGACCTACATAGGGAACTATGGCTACAAAAGTTCTGATTAATGCTGTACATAAAGCAGTTTATGAGGCTACGTGAAGTTCTGTACGGCATTGCTATAAAAATAATACAAGCTTGATATCTCCTTCTGTTTGATAAGAGTTAAACTGCAAATCTTGCAGCTAAAAAAAATCATTTCTTTTGTTTTATATGGATATAAATGTACAAGGGGGACTGAAGTGGCTTAGTAGTTAAGATGCCAAACTTGACAACTGGAAGGTCAGCAGTTTGAGACCCAAGTGCTGCACAACGGAGTGAGCTCCCGTCTCTGTCCCAACTCCTGCCAACCTAGCAGTTTGAAAGCAAGTCATTGCAAGTAGAGAAACAGTTACCACTTCGGTGGGAACGTAACGGCGTTCCGTGCGCTCAGGTGTCTAGGCATGCCTACATGACCACAGAAATGTCTACAGACACAGATAGCCCTGGCTCTTTGGCTGTAAATGGAGATGAGCACCGAACCCTAGAGTTGGATATGACTGGTTTTTGAGCAAGAGATACCTTTACCTAAATGTAAATGCTTTCAATAGAGTTATTTTACTCCTCCCCAAAGCAAATCTGGATTATGGGATGTAAAAACCTCTTCACTGACATCAGTGAAGATTTCCCCTTGCAGGGGAGCTGTATTTACTTTTCCAAAATAATAATAATAATAATAATAATAATAATAATAATAATAATAATAATAATAATAATAATAATAATAATAATAATAATAATAATAATAATAATAATAATAATAATAATAATAATAATAATAATTGTAAAGGAAATTTTGGACATCCAGGGTCTAAACATTACATTTACTATATTTCCCTTCCAAGTAAAAACAGAAAGAGCTTCTAGCAGAAGGGAATTTCCTTTTCTGTTACTTAAAAATAACCATCATTATAAAACTGGGATATATTTTTTTCCCTCTTGGCTGAGGGAGAACAATACGCACAGGTCATAAATTTTTAGATTTTATTAAAAAGAAAAAGTTGAAGAAAAGCAAGTACTGTACTGTATTCGCAATACCAGATGTATTTCAACTATTCAGATCCAAACTTCAGATCCAAACCCCTCATGGTAATCACTATGGAAGGTCCCACACATTCCTCAAATTCATCTTTTATATCTTTTCCTCTATCCTTTTTTATTAAGGGAGGGGAATATTTTTAGATCACAAAAAAGGTTTTTTTAAGAGAAAAACGGCTCTTTCTCTTCCTAGTCTTTGTTGGATATATCATCACAGATCTGTCTATAATAAATAAAGTATCTATCAAAATAAAATAAATAAAAGTATCTATCTATCTATCTATCTATCTATCTATCTATCTATCTATCTATCCATCCATCTATCCATCCATCCATCCATCCATCCATCCATCCATCCATCCATCCATCCATCCATCCATCCATCCATCCATCTATAATAAATAAAGTCTGTCTTTCATAAAAATTAATAAAAGTGTCTGTCTGTCTATTCATATATCATTTATCTATCCTTCTTGTATATCCATCTATCCATATACCTACCTGCCTATCTACATACCTACCTGTCCATCCATGTCTATCGATTCATATATCATCTATCTATCCATCTAGTACACCCATCTATCTATCTATCCATCCGCCTACCTACCTAGCTACCTGTCCATCTTGATTACCATGCTATCAATCCATCCATCCATCTCCCTCCCTCCCTCCAGGCCAGGAGTTCCCAACCTAAGGCCTGTGGGCCAGATATGGCCCCCCACCAAGGGCATTCAAGAAACAAAATAGGCCCCCTTTGAAGCTGTTGGGACAAAATGGCCACCCCCATCATGCAGGCACAGCAAAATAGCCATCCGGCCCTTGAAGCTGACTGAAAGAGCGTGACCCGGCCCCCGGCTTGAAAAGGTTGGGAACCCTGCTATAGGCTTTAAACCAGTTATTAGTGTCCGAGTCCACTTAACTGTTATCGTTGCCCTGGGTTTATTTATTTTTTATTATTGATCAGCATGTTTTACATACTACTTTCATAATAATGTACCTGTTGTACAATGTTTATGTAGAATGTTATGTTGATTCTCCTGTTTGCTATCACAACGTCCAAATAATAGCAACCGGCTGCTCTGAGACACACCATTCGACCTGGGCTGGCAAACTTTCCAGTAAGGCTCTGCCCATCCCTTCCTCCCACTGCTGAACTTTAGATTGTAAGCGCCTTGCAACAGAGACCTACAATATGATTGCATCCTTTTTGCACACACAAAAAGCCACCCATTGGAAAAACACACAATGGGCTTCTATCTAGTTTCCCAGCCTGTCCCTTCTGCTAGAAGGCATTTTGTCTCATCTGACCCCGTGCCTCCCAGGAACAACCAGTGCCGTACCTGGTTCGCAGTTGGACCCCGTGTAGCCCGGACAGCATTTCCACTCCAGCGCCGTGACGGTTTTGTACGCCTGCTTGTACGTCGGTCGGACGATGGTTCTGTAGCTGGAAAGGGACCGAAAAAACGGAAGGAGCTGCTGTCAAAAGGCAGCAATTGTTGGGGCATTCGAAGATGGAGGAAGGAGGCCACAAGACAACGAACAATTACCTAAACCTGTTGAGAAAATAGACCTTTTTCTTGGTATTCCTCCGCCTAAGATTGGAGAGAAGTACCAGCGGATGCAGAGAGAACTAAGCAAGAGAAGGTCCCTCAACATCCTCTGGATGGAGATGAGCCTCAAGTCTCTCCACATTCACACAGCGTGTTGTTGTCCATCATCAGGTGTTGAGCTGCCACACTTCCCACAAGGGTTCCTACTCTAAGGTAAAACTCTTAGTATGATCCATTTTGAGGGCACCAGTAAGGGGAAGCTGCCTTTGAAGAAGACCAGACCTGTCCTTCACCAGATGACTCACGCAGGAGACACGAGTCAGAGCTTCTCAAACCCACCATGGTTGAAGGCTGGGCTAGATCCAGCCACCCTTGATCTCTCAGAGACTTGGGAATCCGGATCCACAGATAATGATGGAACCTTGGTGGGTTGGTGAGGACCAGAACCAGGATCCCCAGTTCAAGGTGTATTTTGGAGTGGAGTCAGGGAAGGTGAGACTCAAAAGGTCAAAAACCCAAACCTGGAAGGAAGCGACCAAAAGAAGTGCTCAGCTCCTGTCTCTGTCCTAGCTCCCGCCAACCTAGCAGTTTGGAAGCAAGAAATTGCAAGTAGATGAATAGATACCACTTAGGTGGAAAAGGTAACAACGTTCCATGAATCTAGTCATGGCTGCTACATGTCCATGGAAATGTCTGCTGATGCATACAGCGCTGGCTCTTTGGCTGTAAGCAGAGATGAGCACCAACCCCTAGAGTCAGACATGACTGGCTTTTGAGTAAGGAAGACCTTGACTTTTACTAAGTAGAACTTCATTACCTGTATAAATCTTTTCAAATCCTGTACCATCTCACCGTAACTTTATGTCTGGCAAAAGATACTGGCATACGCGCAGTAAACCCATTCGTGTGGATTCACAGAGACTTGGGCTTCTGGGAATTGAAGTCCAAGAACAGCTGGAGTGCCAGTTAACCCATCCATGTAGATTTATAAGGATTTAGGATTCTGGGAAGTGAAGTCCAAGAACAGCTGGAGTGCCAATGTTCACCATCATGGTTCAAGATGGTGGAGTGGTGGTGAGATGAGGCAAAATTAGTAACACTGAAGCGTTTGATTTCAGGGCATCAGCCTAACTACAACAGATCTTGGAGAGGGAGGCATTTCATCCTGGCAAATCCTGTCTGGGTTAATCAGGAGCACTAAACTGGGTCTCCTTACCTTCCCCCTCGGCATCCTACGGGCCATCGACAGGTCTGGAAGACTCGTTGGAGGTAAGTGCCATTCTGGACGTGGCAGGAGACGGTCCTGGTGATGGTGTAGGAACACCAGTTCCTGAAAGAAACAGAAGAGGTTAGAGGTATGAGTCGGATACATTACTGAAATGGTTGCACCATCTGATGCTTGTGAACGAACCAAAGCTGAAATCCCAAAATGTGGAGCCCCATCTATATTTGTAAGGTTATTCCGATGTTATGGAGCAGGGAGGTAGTGAACCCGCTCTAGGTTTTGGTTCTGAACATTGAAAGAACTATTAAACTGCTATCCAAACGGCTGATCTTTTTGCTGGTATAAAAGTCAAGCTCTTCGGACAGCTCCTATAAAGTCCGGACTAAAACCCGCAGTGGACTCATTACCTCCACAAAAGAAGATTCACTCTTTTTCAACTACAAATCCCATAAGCCTGAGACTATAGGCTGTACTAGGCAAGGGCTTCTGGAAGTAGTCCCATGTTTGAGAGCCAACGTCCTAGAGCAATGATGGCGAACCCTGGCACTCTAGGAATTCTTGGACTTCAATTCCCAGAAGCCCAAGTCAGCACACCTGCTGATCGGGGCTTCTGGGAATTGAAGTCCAAGAACATCTGGATTGCCAAGGTTCACCATCACTGTCCTGGAGGGTGGCCAGATAGACAGACAGATGGCATTTGGAGATGTCATTCTCGATCTCACACAATAGCAGGGATGTGAGTGGAACAAAATTGTGCAAATCACTTTGTTATCGGCCAGAATAAGGAAGGCTTATCATCCAACCTAGCTCATACTATTTTTTGATGCTTTTATTGATATTGAGTGTTTAGGTTTTATTTCTGTTTTTATCAGGATGTAAGGCGCCCAGAGTCGGGTCCTCCCAATTGGGGCGGGGTATTAAATTTAATAAATAAATAAATAAATATAAATAAATAGTCCCTGCTGCTTCTGGTGGAGAGGAGCCTGGGGAATGAAATGCAAAGACCTGGAATTTTACCAGGATGTCCTGGCCTTCGCAAAGTATGACTAGTCTCAAGACTAGTCTCCGTAAAGGCCAGCTGGAGTCTGTTTTTGCACACTCCTTGACCTCAGTTTCACTCCTGGCAGCTCCAGCAGAGTTTTCCTTGGTTCGTGGTGATCGACGCGGAGGCCAAGAAAGCAATCTATTGGGAAGTGTTGAATGAACTCTTGCTCAGCCAGCCTGGATCTGTTCCGTCCCTACACTTTGGGTGCGTAGCCCCATCAAGGGCAAGGGCAGCTGGGCATGGGGGGTGGACTTGAGCTGGACTGCTGCCATTTAGGTAAAGGATAGAGGTTTCCCTTAGTCTGATCTGCTGGTTACTACCAAAAACATGGGTCCGATGAGTTTGGCCAATGACCAAACCAAGAAAGTGGCTTCATTTTGGAAGTCCAGCGTTTGATTGGGGCAGGAAAGGGGGGAGGGGGAGGGAAGGGAGGGGAGGAACAATAATGATACTAATGAGGAGGAGGAGAACTATCTGTTTGGAGGAGGAGAACTATCTGCTCATAGGGAAGTGACTGTTTTGTAATACAATTGTTTTTTGATATCTACTGATGATATTGATGTATTGCTGTTTTGTAACTGTAACTGGCCGCTCAGAGGGAAGTGGTTGTAATTGTTTCTATGACATACACTGATATGATTGATGTATGTGGTTGTTTTGCTGTTTTGTTGCATTCTATTATATTGTATTTTCTACTGTATTTAATTTCAAACGTATTGTGATATTCTGTATTGGGATTGCGTACAATATTGTTGATTATATTGTTGGCGTCTATGAAATGTTATATGTGTGGGTTTTGTGAGCCGCCCTGAGTCGGTGGCACCGAGTAGGGCGGCATATGAATCATATGTATTTTAATGTTGCTTTTTAATTTTTACTGTTTTTAAATTTTAACTTTTCATTATCTTTTGTGATGGGTGGGTTTATATAATTGGTATGTTTTATTGTTGTCAGCCGCCCTGAGTCATTCGTGAGGAGGGCGGCATAGAAGTCTGATGATAAATAAAAAATAAAATAAATCAAAAAATAAAAATAAAATGAAGAAGAAGAAGAACAAGAAGATGGAGAAGATGGACGGCAGAGAAGAAGATGACAAAGAAGAAGAAAAAGATGGAGAAGACAAAGATGAAGTAGATGAGGAGGAGAACAAGAATAAGGAGGAGGAGGAGGAGAAAGAGAAATAGAGGATGAGATGGAGAAGAAGCAGAGGAGAAGGAAAAAGAGAAGGAGAAGGGGCTCCGATTCTGTGCACGGATAAAGTCAAGGAGAAGGGCACCTCTGTGCGTGCCAAAACCAGCGTGCATATGTCTGTACTAAAGGGGAAAGGAGGGAGAGAACTTGAAAAGCCTGGAAAAGGGCCCCCAGGAGAGGCGATTAAGCATTCTGGAGAGCAAACAGGAAGGGAAATTCCCTCCAGCCCCAGGGAAGGCTGTGCCAAGATCCGAACATGAGAGGTCTGCCATTATTTTTCTCATGCCAGAGCCGTTAAACTGTGTGCTGGCATCAGGAAGAAAGGGAAACACTGACTAACCCGGTGGGGGATTCGCATGACCTAGCAATGCTCCTCTCGCCCCTCTGTCTGGAGAGGGAGAGAGAAGAGAAGAAGCTCAGCTCTAGCCAGCTATGTTTCTCTGGTACAGCACCCGGTGCGATCCGGTAACACAAGACACCGATGTTGCCAAAGAGCAGGGAAGCTGGAGGTCTGGTTTCAAGTTATGGCCCCACTGGAACAGAATTTTATCTAATGTATTTTGTTTTAACCTGATATGGTCAGATGACTAATCAGTTAATAAAGGGTGGTGGTGGTGGTGGTGGTGGGAGAGGAGGAGGTGGAGGAAAAGTAGGAGTAGGGAGGAGGAGGAAGAAGAAAAAGGAGGAGAAGGAAAAGGAGGAGAGAGGAGGAGGAGGAGGAGAAGAATGGAGAATCTCTCCAAGTGGGGTGTCCTGATTCAGATCCCATCAGCTCCATCTGGGCTTGCGTCTTGGATAGGAACTTGCTCACCAGTGGGTAAACCAGTGGATTCAAGAGCATATTATCTCCGGAGAGCCAGGGACAAACGTGGACGCGATGCCCTGGCACCAGAGTTGGGCATTGGGGCTTTACAGTGACCTCATGCATCCAAAAGGACTGCACTGGCTTAGTGGTTAAGATGCTGATCTTGATGACTGGAAGGTCAGCAGTTTGAGTAATGTGTGACACAGTGAACTTCCGCCGTCTGTCCCAGCTCCTGCCAACCTAGCAGTTTGAAAGCAAGAAATTGCAAGTAGATAAATAGGTACCACTTTGGCAGAAAAGGCAACAGCGTTCCATGCACTCCATTGTCTATTCATGCTTGCTATGTGAGCATGGAAATATAACCAGATGCAGACAGCGCTGGCTCTTTGGCTGTAAGCGGAGATATGCACTGACCCCTAGAGTCGGGTACGACTGGCTTTCAAGCAAGGGTGACCTTTATTATTTACCTTTCTTTATTAATGGAAGGATGAAGCCAGTCATATCCGACTCCAGGGGTCAGTGCTCATCTCCATTTACCTTTATTAATGGAAGAAGCAGCTCCCCCTGTGGCTGAGCTGGGGTCTGGAAGGTCGGGTTTCGATACCCGAGAGCTGCACGATGGGGGACATGAAAGGAGCCTCATTTGGGCCTCTCCTAAAAATCCTTTCAACCCAGAGTAATCTCAGACATGAAATTATTATTAATAATAGGAGATTAAAGGGAACTGTGAACCAAATGGGCCCATAAACCACAGCATCTGTCTTTCCACATATGGAAGACCAAGGCTGGGCTACCTCCTAGGGGTCCCATTCAGGGGAACTGCGCCCGCACCCTAAACAGACCACCTACAAACAGAGACCCATTCATTCTCAAGGCGGAATACTCTAGCTGTCAGCCTGCCAATAAAACCCGTAAATAGGCATCACAGGTGCCCATATGAGTTGGCCCAAAGGAGCCATCCGGCCAAACCTGCGAAGCACAGTCTGTTTTGGCATCAGTCCCGCGATGGGTCCGGAAGAGAAAGAAGCATTTCCTTCATCCCAAAGAAGCCCTGGACCATCAAAGATGCGGCGAAGCAAAAAGAACTGAAACTAGACCATTTCTGGGGTTGGAAAATGGATTTGTGTGTAGGGAAAGTTTGCGATCCAATTAAAAAAGCCAACCCGCCCCCGGCAGCAGAAAGCGATGTAAGTATCTATACATTTCAGGTTTCAGGAAAAACTTGTTTTTGGTGGAAAGAGCAGGGGAGTGGGATTTTTGGGTGGGCTTTCTCTACCTCCTTAACCGGAGATGCCTCGAGCGCAGGATTTCAAATGTTCAGCCTACAAAGTGGAAGTCAGTAGCTATCCATCGGGTCTACTTTCTTTCCCATGCTGTGACCATGTACTGTATTTTTACAATGGCATGCTAAGCGATTTCTATCTACATGCCTTAGGGCAGGGGTGCCAAAACTTTTCAGGCCGTGGGCTGGTCACGTGGTTCAGGGAGCTGTTCACTACGGCTTGGGGGCTGGATCCAGCCCCTGATGCCAATTCATCTGGCCCGCGAAGCCCTCGTCGCTCCTGGAAGCAGAAATAAAATGCGCCCGTACGGGAACGTTTTACTTCCCCTTCCAGGAGCGACGAGGGCTTCATGGGCCGGATGAATTGGTGAGTTCATTCAGCAGTTCCTTTCACCTGACCTAGTGTGAGAAAGATTAGCCAGCAACACAAGGTGGCCTTTAGCAGGGTACGCCCAATTGTGGTTAAAAAAAAGCCCACCACAATTTTCAAGGAGGCTCTTTCTGTGGAACCCATGAACTTATATAGATGGGGTATATAAATACACCAAGCAAGCAAATGAGCAGGAAAGGAAAGGAAGGAAGGAAAGAAAGTTAGGAAAGAAAAAGAAGAATAGGAAGGAAGGAAGGAAGGAAGGAAGTTTCCAAGCTCTACCTTTCCAAGACAGGCATCCTCCACTTAGTGCCAACTCAGTGGAATCCAGACATTCCTTTGGCATTCCTTGCCAGGCTTTCTGGGGGCAAAGCCCTGACACCCCCTGCTCTCTCACGGCTATGCCCAGCCCCCCATCACAAAAGCCTCTTTCTCCGTGGTGGCCTTTTCCCTCTCTATTCGGGATTCTGAGGCCTCAGGCTGGACACCCACGCGAAGGCGGGTGGTCAGCCAACTCCCTGCTCCGGACAGAGGTCTGAACTTCAAGGGCCGGAGGGTAGAAGAGGCTGCCACTCAGAGCTCTGGAAAATGCGAGCGCTCAACATGCTGCTGTGTTTGAAACTGCTAACCCAGAACCCAAGGAGTATGGTATGCCAAAGCGGAGCAGAAGAAGAAGACTCCTCCTCATCCTCATCATCTTCTCCTTCTCCTCCACCTCCTCCTTATCCTTCTAGTGCCACATCCAGTTCCAAATACATTAACCATCCTTATGAAGATTGTCCTGGGAACCATATAATGGTTCCGAGGTTCCCAGTGACCTTCCATTTGCCTTCCACATCGCAGAGTGACACCCATAGTACCACTGGTCCAGTTCCGTGAGTCATTTTCTAGTCCTGAACCCTTTTTGGCACGCAAAGTCCTTATTAGGCCAGGCTAGGATGGATGAAGCTGCTGCCCTCCATCAAGAAGGACTCAAGTGGGATTTAACCCACTTGAGGACCATCACCCTTCCCAGTGGAGTTTGGCACCCAAGGCCATTAGTCCTGAGGTAAAGGTCACCCTTGCTCGATAGCCAGTCGTATCCGACTCTAGGGTTCAGTGCTCATCTCTGTTTACAGCCCAAGAGCTGTGTCTGCATATGTTTCTGTGGACACATGGCAGACATGCTTCGACACCGGAGTGCACGGAACGCTGTTTACCTTCCCACCGAAGCGGTCCCTATTTATCGACTTGGAATGTCTTGCATTCGAACTGCTAGGTTGGGAGGAGCTGGGACAGAGACGGGAGCTCACTCCGTCACGCAGTACCCGGGAATCAAACTCTGACCTTCCAGATAGCGAGTTCAGGATCTTAACCACTTGAGCAACCGCAGTCCCATTTTTAAAGAACATCCTGAAGACATTCTTTAAAAAAACAACCCTGACAATTTTGCTGCTATAACAAAAACACAAAGAATTCGTCTTTTTTTAATTAAGGAAAATTTCACGTTATGAAAACCCTGTCTACTACATCGCTGGGAATTCCACCTTAAATAAGCAAGATAAACAAGCTGAAAATGCACAGAAATGCATTCAGCCCTGGCATTTCAAAAGGTCACACCATCTCCGTTCAAGGTTCTTGTTGTATCTATAATTAGAGACTAGCCTACCTTTAAAGAGAAGGAAGTTCCGTTCACTTCCTTGCCCTCTTAATTATTGTTATTATTTCTCCTTCTTAATGAGGCTGCAGATTTTAAAGGCAGATCTTGGGAATCACTAGTTAGAGGCAATGAAGTTTTTGTTTGTTTGTTTTGGGTAATTAAGTCTTTTCTATAACAACTAAGCCACAACTGAGTTACAGCCAACAGTGAGGTCTAACAACATCCTGGCCTGGTGTGTCTCTCCGTATGGACTCAGTCCAGAGTTGGAACAGTAACTCACACATCAAAGTGGTTTTTAATTCATCGCAAGCCACATGCTGCAGGGCTGAGAAAAATCGGCCAACGTTTGAGTCCCTAAGTGAAGCTTACTTAAGGGTTCTCCCCCAGTTAAATGCTGTTGCTCAATTCACTATCCAGCTTTCCATCAATTTGGGGATGAAATATTAAGAGTGCTTCGACACAAACGATCGTTCTTCAATGTTATCCAACTATATAGGAGTTTCCTCCAACATGTATCTCAGCAACTGCTTTCCTTAGTCAAGGAAAACTTTTTAAAATGCAAAAATAGTAACTTTTTCCTTATATACAAGCCCCTAAAACTCTACAGAGTCAAAGAGAAGCTGCCTTTTCATAAATGATCCGACCAGATGTGTCCCCAATTACTTATCTATTTATTTTTAAAACAACAGTTAACATCTATCGTAAGCCACTCTGAGTGAAGCTGGCATCAAAAGGGTGGTGGGGTGTAAAATGTAGATAGACTAGTGGTGGTGAACCTATGGCATGTATGCCAAAGGTGGCACTTGGAGCCCTCCCTGTGGGACCCATGCAGTCACCCAGCACAGAGTTCGCTCCGCTCCTCTGCCCAGACGCCCAATGGGAGTGCTTCCTCCCTCCCCCAGCACAGAGTATATCCCACCCCTCTGCCCAGGAGCCCAATGGGAGTGCTTCCTCCCTCCCCCAGCACAGAGTTTATCCCACCCCTCTGCCCAGGAGTCCAATGGGAGTGTTTCCTTCCTCCCCTGTTGTTATGTTGGCACTTTGCTATAAATAAGTGGGTTTTGGGTTGCCGTTTGGGCACTTGGTCTCTAAAAGGTTTGCCATCACTGAGATGGATAGATGGATGATAGACAGACACTTTTATTTATTGTAGATAGATAGATAGATAGACAGACAGACAGACAGACAGACAGACAGACAGACACTTTCATTTATGATAGATAGATAGACACTTATTTATTTATTTATTATAGATAGACAGACAGACAGACAGACAGACAGACTCATTTATGATCGATAGATGATAGACAGACACTTTTATTTATCCATTTATTAGAGAGAGAGAGAGAGAGAGAGATTTTTTATTTTAGATAGACAGAAAGAGAGAGAGAGAGAGAATAATACAAATTATTTTTAGGCATTTCTGAAATTATATTTCAGTTTCCTTATCAAAGGGATCCTAATTGCACATGTCCCTTAATATTTTAGCACAGTCGATGACCTTGAAGCACATGAAAATAACAAGCAGTCCAACAAATTTATTATGGCATATGTTTTTTTGGGGCCAGAGCCTGCTTCATCAGGCACATGGAACATCACACTGAGTTGGCAGACAGAAATAGGGGACGGGTGTCTCATGACTGGGCCTGGGGGCTCCCCTCCTTAAATTCAAGTATTTTTAACCCCCCTCCCTCCCCATTCCAGTTCACCAGCCACCCTATTATCGGGCTGCAGGGTAGAGGATGGGGAAGATTAAGCAACTGCAGTCCAAAAGGAATGAAATAATTACAGGTTATGGTGATTATTAGGTCAAGTTCTCCCTTTTTCGAAAGCCAGTCGTGTCCAACTCTAGGCCTCAGTGCTCATCTCTGTTTACAGCCAAAAAGCAAGTGCTGTCTGCGTCTTCAGACGTTTCCATGGACATGTGGCAGCAACGGCTGCCCTGCACAGAATGCTGTTACCTTTTCCACTGAAGCGGTACCCATTTATCTACTTATAATTTCTTGCATGACAGATTGAGTGCCCATCTCTGTCCCAGCTCTCTGGGACACGAAAAGGAGCCTGAGTGGAGTTTCAACCCAGAAAAACGTCTGACATGAAATTATTATTACCTACTGACGAGTGGTAGATTCGAGGCAGAGGAGAAAAAAGGAATGGAAGAATTCTCAAGGGCTTTAGAAGCGGGTTAGATGAGTTTGTGAAGAATGAAAATATCTCTTGGCAACTACCAGGAGTCGTTCAGCAAGTGGTACCTGAAGTCTTGGATACTGGTTGCTAAGCAACAACCAGAGTCTGATACCGAGATCTAACTTCTTGTGAGTCTCTTCTTCTACATCTCTTCACCACACTGGCAAACCATACCAACCCACTTCAGTTGTGAGCAGAGACTGTGACCTTCAAAGCCTAAACTGTCCAGCCCCTCCTGTTCGTCTAAAGGAAGGCTGGCCGATGGAACTCCCTCCCACCAGATCTAGCCATAACCCCTCGTTTGGGTGTGTTATAGTAAGAGCAGACCCGTCCACTGTTCTTGACCCTCCATCTTGGCTCTCCAGATGTTCTTGGACTTCAATGACCAGAAGCCCAAGTCAGCACACCTGTGGATCAGGGCTTCTGGGAGTCGAACTTGGAGAACATCTGGAGAGCCCAGTTTGAGGAGCCCAGTTCTTGACCATAAATAATGAACCCTCCAGGTGAAGAGGCAGTGGTCTTACTCAGAAGGAAATGGACGAGGAACAGGTGTTGAGGTTTGACTTCTTGAAAACTTCCTCTGGGTTCAGAGGGCTCCTACGGAGTCCATAAAAGGTAGCAACAACCCCTTTTGCAGATGGCGGCACTGCAGTCCTTAAAATAGGGACTTTTCCTAGGATGACAATAGTAAGAATTTCGTGTCAGATAGTATTCTGGGTTGAAAGGATTTTTGCTGGAGAAACTCCACTCAGGGGATGCCCAAATGAGGCTCCTTTCATGCCCCCCCCCCAAAAGCTGGGACAGAGACAGGCGCTCAACCTGTCATGCAGTAAAAGGTAAAGGTTTCCCTTGCAAGAAATCTAGTCATATCTGACTCTAGGGTTCAGTGCTCATCTCTGTTTCACAGCCAAAGAGCCAGCGCTGTCTGCTTCTGCAGACATTTCCGTGGTCATGTGGCAGGCATGACTAGACACCGGAGGGCACAGAACGCTGTTTACCTTCCCACCGAAGTGGTCCCTAGTTATCTACTTGCAATGTCTTGCTTTTGAACTGCTAGGTTGGCAGGAGTTGGGACAAAGACGGGAGCTCATTCCGTCCTGCAGTATTCGGGTCTCGAATTGCTGACCTCCCGTCTTCCAGTCAGCGTCTTAGCCACTTGGGTCGTTATTCACAGATGAAGCCTTTCAAACTTGGATGTGGAACTCTAGCCAGAAACTTGAGATGGTCATTTTGTGCTTGTTGTTATATCAACATCAATGTAGATAATTATTATACGATAAATAAATAGTACCCGGGTCTGGAACTGCTGACTTGCCAGCCTTCCAGCTAACAAGGCAAGCTTCTTAACCACTGAGCCACCGCCGGTCTTTTTTCCTATGATGCTAATAAAGTATAGAGAGTGTGACCATGGAAGAAGCACCAATGAAAATGACCCATAATCAAGAAACCATAGAACGCAGGTAACTGGCTGCAGAGGCGCAAAAGAGGTGTAGGGATCGTTACAGCTGATCATTCGCAATCGAACCAACGGGAAAAGAAACGGAAGGAAGGGAGGGGTTTTTGGATGGGGGTCAAAGTCAAAACCAGCAAAGGCGGAGAAAAGAGAGGAGGACAAGGAAAGAGAGAGGGAGGAGGAGGAGGAGGAAGAAAACGGGAGGAAAAAGAGCAGCCTCCCCATCATCATCATCACCCCACTATCCATGGACCCACCTTACCTGCGCGCTGCGTAGGGCATCCCCGCGTGGCTCCAGGTGCAGCCGGCCGGCGTGGCCAGGAGGAAGAAGAAGAGGAGATGGGGAAGGAGGAAGGCGCCGCCGGGCCCCCAAAGCCGGAGGGGTGACGGGGGACCCCTAGGCGGCCGGCGGGAGTCCATGCCCCTCCAGGGGGTCTCCAGATCGGCTGCTCGGATGGGTGGGGAGTCCCAAGGCTGGGGGAGATCCGAGGGTGGGTGGGTGGGGAGGACGGAGGGGGGGCTCCGTGCCAGGGCGGAGTCCCGCAGGGGAGGGGAGAGATGAGATGCCCGGGGTCCCCCACCACCCCTCCTGTCGGGCGAAGGATCGCGCGCAACGGCGGCGCGCAAGAGGCCAGCGCTGGGCGCGCGCGATCCGGCTGCGGAGGGGAGAGACTACAAAGTCCAAAATCCCCAGCCAGGCGCCCGCTCCAAAGAGGGTGGGGACTTTTCCGGACCCCCTTTTCCAACGCCTCTAGTCTCGAAGCGAGAGACCCAACGAGAGGGGGAGGGGGAGGAAGTTTTCTTTTTCTTTCTTTCTTTGCAAGCTGCAAACACCCCTTCCCTCCCACCTTCTCCTCTTCTGCCTGGGCTGGGGGGGGGGCGTCTGGAGGGATCCCCCTCTTTCTCCTCCTGCGCGACCCCCTGCCTCTTTGCAAACAACCCCTCGACACCCCCCTTTTGCCTCCTGCTTCCACTGTCTTCCTCCCTCTCCCTCTCTTTTCCTCCGCCTTCCCTGTTCCCAATCACGCCCCCCTCCCTTTTCCAGGAAGGTTTCCCTGCTCTCCCCCCCCCCTCGCTCGTGGGAAGCAGAAAAGCAGCAATTAGCAATTATACTTCTACACCCCCTCCATGTTCACAAAGCAATTTAGCATCTTTGCCCCACCCCCACCCCACATGCTGGGGACTAATTTTACCGACCTCGAAAAGGATGGAAGTTTGTTGAATCAACCTTCACTACCCGTCAGGATCGAACTCACAGTGTTCTAGCTGCAGGACATCACTTGGAGCCCTGCGCCACTAGGGCTCCATAGGGACAGGTTGCTTGCCTGAAACTGGCGTTGGTGTGGTAATTAGCTCACATTGGTTGGTAATTAGCTCACATTGAAATATAACAGTCTTTAAGGTTTTACAGAGTTTTGCTTTCTTTTGTGTGTGTTTGTTTTGTGTATTTGCTCATTTTTGTATTCGTTTTGTGCATTCCCTGCGATGCTCAAAATGCAGGCTAACACAGCTACTATTCCAAAAAAAAAAATTACCTGAAACTATTCTTCTTTGTTGTCACCTGTGAATCCACATGAATGGGTTTACTGCATGTATGTGCAGTAAAAGCCATGCGTGTGGATTCACAGAGACCACAAAGAAGAACTTGGTAGAGCATAGGGGCAGAAAGAGACACTGTAGATAGCCCATAATTACCGTATATACTCGAGTATAAGTCAGCTTTTTAAAAACCCCACATGAGGTCAAAAAATGGGACTCGACTTATACTCGGGTCAACGTAAACACTCAACAACATACCCATGCAAATGTTTAAATTAATTAATTTTACCATATTTTCATGTATTTTAATTATTAAAACTCAATAGCAGCTGCTGTGTTTTCCACTCCCAACTTATACTCGGGTCAATCTATTTTTCTAGTTTTAGAGGTCCAAATTAGCTACCTTGACTTATATTCAGGACGGCTTATAGTTGAGGATATACGGTAGTACATTGTTATATTTAATAAGAAAATAACAATTGCATGTTCATCCAGCCTCATAGTGCTTAGTGTACTCTCTTTTAATTAGCATTTTGCCTTCAAAATGATGGGTACTCATTTTACCAACCTCGGAAGGATGAAAGTGACTGAGACAACCTTGAACCCTGGTCAGGATTGAATTCACAATGTTCTGGCTGCAGGACAGCAGTTTAACCCATGCACCATTAGTATTTGAAAAGAATTAGAACCTGAAGAGAATTAATTAGAACCTGAAGAGAGTTAGTACTTGAAGAGAATTAATTGGAACCTAAAGTCAGTTTCAGTTAGAAACTGAAGACTTAATACTTGAAGAGAATTAATTAGAACCTGGAGTCGAAGTTAGAACCGGAAGGGTGTTAGTATTTGAAAAGAATTAATTAGAACCTGAAGAGAGTTGGCACTTGATGAGATTTAATTAGAATCTGAAGTCAGTTTAAGTTAGAACCTGAAGAGTTTGAGTTAGAACCTGAAGAGAATTAGTATTTGAAGAGAATTAATTAGAACCATGAAGAGAGTTAGTACATGAAGAGAATTAATTCGAACCTGAAGTCAGTTTAAGGTAAAACCTGGAGAAAGTCAGAAACTGAGGAGAATTACATGGATTATGAAAAGAATAAATTAGAATGTTTTTATTTTAAAGGGATATGGGGAATGAAGGGTTATTTATTCTACTTTGTAATGGTTGTTCTGATACCTTCTGTGTTGTGGACATGTCTTTGCCTTGAAATTATAAATATTTTTGTTAAGTGAGGTAGAAGAAGCCTTGAGAAGAGGGCCAAACACAAATCTACCTTTATTAGTTCAGATTTTGCTAGAACCTGGAGAGTCGGTTAGATAGAAGCTGAGGAGAATTACATGGAATATGAAGAGAATAAATTAGAATATGTCCCCCCCCCCCCTTTAGTCAGACCAGATTTACTCCCCTATGTTGGGTGCAAGTTGCACAAGCCAATTTCCCTCCAGGGTGTTAAATCAATGCTTCTTTCAAGAGGCTTTAGGTCAGGGGTGCCCAAACTATGGCTCGTGGGCCAGATCTGGCCCCAAACACTAATTCATCCAGCCCACATCACCCTTCCTGATAGCAGAAGTAAAACGACCCCGTACGGCAGCGTGGGCGGGATGAATTGGTGTCAGGGCCGGATCCGGCCCACAGACCATAGTTTGGGCATCCCTGGTTTAAGCAGAGAAAATGGCAGCTTAAACTCTATCTCATCCTGTTGCAAAACAGATGACAAGGCACATTTTGCTTCCACTTCTGGTGGGAGGAACCACGTGACCGGCCCGCTGAACCATGTGACCAGCCCACGGCCCGAAAATTCTGGGCACCCCTGCTTTAGGTGACACCCAGAAACATCCCATAGTTACCACCCCAAACTAATCAGTGATGAGGAGCATTGCATGCATTTTGTGCACAGAAAAAACAATACATTTTAACATGGACACCAATCTTGTAAGATCTGTTACATGCAAGCTAAGAAAACAATACATTTTCACATGGGCCCCAAACAATCTTGTCACATCTGGTACATGGGAACAAACAAATGCCACAAACAGATCCCAAAGGAAAACTGCTGAACAAGAATTCACCACCAGATCTCTTTGCTCAAACACTAGGGTTCAGTGCTCATCTCAGTTTACAGCCAAAATGCCAGCACTGTCTGCGTCTGCAGATGTTTCTGTGGATATGTGGCAGGCATGCCTAGACACTGGAGTGCACAGAACACTGTCTACCTTCCCACCGAAGTGCTCCCTATTTATCTACTTACAATTTCTTGCTTTTGAACGGCTAGCTTGGCAGGAACTGGGACAGGGAATGGGAGCGCACTCTGTCGTGGAGTACTCAGGTCTCAAACTACTGACCTGCCAACCTTCTAGACGTCAAGTTCAGCGTCTTAACCACTTGAGTCCCCACAAACATTTATAGGAATGTAATTGCTAGAAATGCACAATTTGCGCCTTTAGGTGGACTGCTCCCAAATTGAACAGCAGTATTTGTACACATTTTTAAAAATAAAAAATAAAATAAAATTACCTGTACTAATCAGCTAATTAAGACTGGTTTGTCTGAAGGACCATTCTTCTGCATACAGCTTAAATCAGGAGATCTCAACCTTTTTAAGCTGGGGGCCAGATCACGCTCTCTCAGACGGCTTCGGGTGCCAGATGGCCATTTTGCCCTTCCTCCACCACATGGCCCTTCCTGGTGTGGTGGAGGGAGTGGGCCACATGAAATGGTGCCACAGGTTGAGAATTCCTGGCTTAAATGATCTCCCCAGCGCCCAATTAAGTTATCAAAGGTCTGAGAATCCGATCGCATTATTACTGGCATCATTTTCTTTGGACCATGCAACAAAACTACTTGTTATGTACTCTGCGCCTGACCTTCAAAATGTCCCGTCCTCAAGTCCTGCAAACTCGAGCCTGTGGCTTCCTTAGAGAGTTGGTCCATCTCACGCTTGATGTTGTGATCTATTTATTAATATGGTATTGTATTTCATTGTATTCATGTTTATTTTCTTATACAATATGTATGTGTATTGGATGCTCTATTGTTGTGCAAGTCGCCCAGAGTCACGTTGTCAAGTGGGTGGCATACGAATCCAAACCATCATCATCATCTTTTCCAGCTTTCTGGTCTTTTCCAAGCACGTCTTGCCTTTCTCACGATCTTCCCAAAATAAGAGTCTTATGCTCTCCATTTTCGCCTCCACAGACAATTCAGGCTTGGTTTGCAATGTAATTCGGAATGAATGAAAAGGACTCGTTTATGGGACCCCAAGGTCTCAGGCCAGTCTTTACGGGAAGACAAATGAAATCATGAGACTTCCTGCCACTGGGAAGATTGGACCCATTAGCACAGCTGACGAGTAAACAAGGAGCGGGAAGGCTGGAAAAACAAATCATCTTACCCTGATCAGAGAATCAACCTGCTGGAGCATCTTCCTTTTCGGCGGCCAGCGAGATTCAGTGCTCAGCCTGTAGGTGCCCACCTGTCTCAAGGCCGGCCAGGTATCAAAAGATATGGGGTGGTGCTAACAGATAGGGTGGCAGTGCCTCCTAGTGATTAAAGCAGAAAGCAGAGAGGAAACCCCAAAAGGCAAAATCCTACAGTAGAAAAACTTTACATGTTTTTTTTGATCCTTCATGCCACTGACCATCTAGGATCCAGTACGCTTGTTATGCACTGTCATGTTGTCTCCAAACTAAGTTTGAATTGCTTGTTATTCTTGTGCCGTATCCGACTCTAAATATTGGCTATCATCATGGCGATCAGCTACAAAGACTGTCCTGGGAAAAATATAATGCAGGGGTCTTCCATTGGCCTTCCGCATCATGGAATAACACCCATCCCATTGATCCAGTTCTGCGACTCCATTTCGGGTCCTGAGCCCTTTTGGCACACAAAGTCCTCCTCGTCAGGCCCAGGCCAGGCTGGATGAAGCTGTTGCCCTCCATCCAGATGGATTCAGGTGGAATTTAACCCACTTGGGGACCATCACCCTTCCCTGTGGACTTCACCACCCAAGGCCATTAGTCCTCAGGGTTGTCAGGTTAGTTAACCACCACCTGACGATCGGCGTTGAGTCACTGGCAGTAGGGTCTACTCTATTGTTGTTGTTGAGTTGCACAGTCGATTCCGACCCTCTGCGATCCCATGGACCATTGTCCGCCAGGCACTCCTGTCCTCCACCATCCTCCTCAACTCGCCCAGCTCTGTGCCCACTGCCTCCACAATACCATCAAGCCATCTCATCTTGGGCCGTCCCCTTCTTCTTTTGCCCTCGACCCTTCCAAGCATCAAGGCTTTCTCAAGTGAATCCTCTCTTCTCATTTGATGTCCAAAGTACTTTAGCTTCATCTTTACTATTTGACATTCTAAGGAGCAGTCAGGGTTGATTTCTTCTAAGATTGACCTATTTGTTCTCCTTGCTGTCCAGGGGACTCTCAAAACTCTCCTCCAACACCACATCTCAAAGGCGTCTATTCTTCTGCACTCAGCTTTCCTAATGGTCCAGCTCTCACCACCATACATTGCCACAGGGAATACCATTGCTTTGACTATGCAAATCTTTGTTTGCAATGTGATGTCTCTACTTTTCACTATGCTCCCCAGGTTTCTCATTGCTTGCCTCCCAAGAATCAGTTGCCTTTTTATCTCATGGCTGCAATCACCATCTGCAGTGAGCTTTGATCCTAGGAAAGTAAAATCTGTCACTGCTTCTACTTCTTCCCCATCTATTTTCCAGGGACTGATAGGGCCTGTTGCCATTATCTTAGTTTTCTTGATATTGAGTCTCAAGCCAGCTTTTTCACTTTCTTCTTTCAACCTAATCAGGAGCTTCTTTAGGTCCTCCTCACTTTCTGCCATTAGGGTGGTATCATCTGCATATCTCAAATTGTTGATGTTTCTCCCAGCAATTTTGATCCAAAATTGTGATTCCTCCATCCCTGCATTGCGCATTATGTGTTCTGTGTATAAGTTGAATAAGCAGGGTGACAAAATGCAGCCTTGTCTTACTCCTTTCCTATTCCAAACCACTCCGTCATTCCATTTTCTGTCCTAACTGTTGCCTCTTGATTCATGTACAGATTTCTCATGAGGCATATAAGGTGTTCCGGTATTCCCATCTCTTTAATTACTTGCCACATTTTGTTGTGGTCGACACAGTCAAAAGCCTTCGTGTAATCAATGAAACTCTATTACCATAGCAGAATAACCTGGCCAGACTGGACTGATATATTTCTATTTTGTTGGATTGTGGGCTCACTTTCTCCTAATGGGGACTCAACATTGCTCAGGATAGAAAAAAAGATCAAAATAAAACAGATGTTAAGTTGGGCTTTTTCCCTTTCCTTTTAGACATGCCCAGCCCAATTCTGGCGCTTGTGAGGAATCAAACAATGCCCTTGCAAACAAGGTGTGGCAGGGTCGGAAAGCTGCTCTTTGTGTGTCTTTCCCCACTTGCAAAAGGCAAGGGGAACCAGATGGCACTTATTTATGGCTGGCTGGAAAAGAAAAGGAAGCAGAGAAAAGAGCAAACACTTTCCTATTGTTCTCTTTAATTCGTTGCAGACCAGCGGCTGAGCTGTGACGAATCCCGAACACTGGATGGAGCTCACGGTGGCAGGACAGTGACAATGGATCGCCAGCAAAGAGGTGATCTTGGAAGATCAGTGCACCATAGCACAGTACACAAACTAAAACTTGTTTTCTTCTGCTCACCTAGTGTTTCTGGTGTGCCATGGATGGCATCATTGGAAAAAACATCTGTCAGCAAAAAGAGAGAGCAGATCTTTTAAAATAGCACTTTATAAAGTTTTCAAAAGTTTAAAAATGCCGTCCGGTTTTGTTCCCCTAAAGACAGGGGTGGTTTAGCACATTTTTGTCATGTATTTCCTTTAGACAATGATTTCTTAAAGTTCTTTAAGGTTCCGGCCTCTTTCCTTGACTTTCCCTTGAAGTCTGTGCTGTTTACAATGCACCTCTATGGAGTCGACGTTATCCGAGTCATCTCCATAGGATTTTAATACGATCCGATGCATGCATTGGTTAAGGCTAAAAATCAGGTAACGTTAAGACTTGTGGAACCAAGTCTTAATGTTATCCGATGTATTATTGGTACTGTTTTTTCCCCATCAGCAGTAATATTTGCACCCAAAAAAAAGGTGAATGTTTTTGCAAACAAAACATGTTTCTTTTGCAGAAAAGACATCCGAAAAACAAGGTGGGTTTTAATGCCATTACATTTTACACAATACACGTTTTCCACAATTAGTTTCACACACAACAAAGGGCAAAAATTGCATTAAAACTCTCATATTACTCACCTAGTGTAGCAGAGAATGCCTTTTTTGAAATTTGTTCTCCTCTATGAGAATGAAATAAGCAAAGATTGACATTCCTAGCCTTCAGCTTCTGTGGATCCAGGAACAAATGTTAACTTGTATATGCATTTCAGAGACAACTGGCCAATTCTCCATGATGTACACATACAGCAACAGTGCTGTTACAGAAACTTTCCTTTACCTCCATGATGGTGAACCTTGGCACTCCAGCTGTTCTTAGACTTCAATTCCCAGAAGCCCCAGTCTCTGTAAATCCACACAAATGGGTTTAGTGTGCGTACGCAAGTAAATCGATTCGTGTGGATTCACAAGGACTAGGACTTATGGGAACTGAAGTTCAAGAACACGCACAGTAAACCCATTCGTGTGGATTCAGAGACTAGGGCTTCTGGGAATGGAAGTGCAAGAACAGCTGGAGCGCCAAGGTTCGCCATCACTGCTTCATCTGATCCTCTGGACGAAAGTCCTGCTTTGGAGTCTGAGCATTTCCCATTAAATAGTCACAATCAAAATTATAACGTCTCTTGAGAATGCTTTAATTGTTCGACCCCACAAATGCTTTGACTGCATGCTGCTTTTTGCATTGACACGTCTAAGCAGCCAGGGTAAAGAGAACAAAGGAGACATCAACAGAGAGTTAACCAAGAACTGCCTCTTAAATCAAGTGGCCCAAATCCTTTTATGTAGCTATGTCTGTGTAATATAGGTTGGTGAAATTTGTTCCAAGACCATAAGCCAGCACATCGTTCTGTCGGTATGTGGCACAAACTATCCTCTTAACCAGCTACATAAGCAGGCACATAATGCAGACCACCTAGGACTCATTCTTCCTAAGTCAGCCTTGCTCCCTTCAACCTTTCAGTCAAAATACAAGAGACAACCAGGGCTAAAAGATTATAGCTTTCAAACACAGATGTCGAACAGTTTCCCTATGCTGTATTAGGAAGATGCATGTAATTTTCTGTCAATGTATTGTCCTGCGTCAACTAGGAATGGATTTTTTTTAAACAAACATAGGACTTTCAGCCTCAAAAGTCACCTGTAGCGCCTCCAGGCAGACATCTGAGACTTGACAAGGAAAATCCAGAAGGCAAAAAGATGTCTTTCAACCGCTACTTTCAGCGGCATTCCAGTGACGACTGGTTAACTAGTGAGAAATCGTTGTATTTCTGCTAGATCAACTAAACAGTAAGATTCTGGCCAGTGTATCACAAATAAACCGAGATTCTCTTCCCCTACCCCCCTCCCTACAGCAAGGGTACTGACATCATTCTTAACATTATGCACTACTTTATTATACTACTGAAAGTTAACAAAGAAGAGAACTGAAATGTTTCATTCATCAAGTAAGTTTCTTTATATGCTGGCAAATCTCTCCCAAGAGGGATGAGTCTAGGTCCAAGTTAGGAGAGATCTCAGCCGCAAAGCAAAATGCCGTTGCAGAAAAGGAAAAATATATATAGGACCACGGATAAAAACACCAGCAAAGAAACTTTGCTAGCAGTATTAAGAATATATCACAAGATGCAAAAATTCACAACCAGATCAAAATATTTCACGGTGCCTGGAAAGGGCAAGATCAACTTTCTCCAGTCCTTGGGACTATAAAAGAGAAAAGCATCTATTTAAGCCCATGATGGCAAACCTTGGCACGTCAGGTGTGCTTGGACTTCAATTCCCAGAAGCCCGTCTCTGTGAATCCAAACGAATGGGTTTACTGTGCATTTCCTGTGGATTCACAGAGACTTGGGCTTCTGGGAATTGAAGTCCAACCACACATGGAGTGCCAAGGTTTGCCATCACTGATCTAAGCCGTAGCCTCAGTTGAACACCATCACCATGTCGAAGTTTCTCAAGAGCAGGGGGGATTTTACAGCAGGATCCAGTAGACTCGATGTTTCTCTGAGGGATCCTACTTCTTCCGTCCTCCTCTTTCTTTCAGGGCCAGGTGGATCACGGAGCCATTCATCATGTTGTAATAAGCCAAAGAATTTGAATCCTTGATGAAGATGCCCTATTAAAAAAAACAAATAATCTCTCAATAGTACCAAGAATGCCTTAGGAAGGAAAATGGCACACGCTAATGTATACACACATTATTTTTCTGACCAAAGAAAATATGATCTAGCACAGTTAATGGATTTTGGAAACAAGATGGAAAGAAACAAGAAAGATTTTGATTGTTGTAATGGTAACACCTATGAGAAGGGAGTGTGGTGGCTCAGTGGTTAAGATGCTGAACTTGATGACTGGAAAGTCAGCAGTTTGAGACCCGAGTACTGCATGATGGAATGAGCTCCCGTCTCTGTCCCAGCTCCTGCCAACCTAGCAGTTCAAAAGCAAGAAACTGCAAGTAGATAAACAGGGACCACTTTGGTGGGAAGGTAAGCAGTATTTCATGCACGTCCGGTGTCTAGTCATGCCAGCCACATATCCATGGAAACGTCTGCAAATGCAGACAGCACTGGCTCTTTGGTTATAAACAGAGATGAGCATCGAACCCTAGAGTAGGATACAACTGGCTTTCGAGCAAGGACGGCCATTACCCAAGTTACTTTTACCTAGGTCAAGTGAAGGGAACTGCAGAATGAACTCACCAAAGGGTGCCTTCATTTTGACAGTGTCACGTCCTGCCTAGACATGGAAGACCTTTGCCTAACAGTTATAAGATTGTTGTTAAAAACTGGAAAATGTTTTGTGAATTTGATTTTGATGATTGGTATGAAGAATGGAATATGGCAATAGATGACAGACTGACATGTGAGTTAAAATTAAAGGAATAACAAAAAATGATTATAAAGAGATTTGTGGAAATTTCATTGAGTATTTTTAGTTAAAGTATCTATCTATCTATCTATCTATCTATCTATCTATAGATAGATAGACAGATTGATAGATATAGATAATAGATGAAATATATACTGCCCTGTAGGTAGTGGGTGTCCTTATTAGTTAGGTGAATTTGTTATGTATTTTCAAAAACTGTTCAGATATTTGTTGTTGATGTTTGTTAATAAAATGAATATGATCTTCAGAGCTACATGTGGAAAGTGAATCAAGAAATTTGGCACATATACAGGAAGAGTTAAGTGAATGATTCCCGAAAAGCACTGGAACATTTACACAAGCTGGAAGACAGGATTTTAAGCAGGGGGTTCCCAATCTTTTCAAGCCGGGGGTCGGTCACGCTCTACTCAGTCAGCTTCGAGGGCTGGACGGCCATTTCCCCTGCCTGCACGATGAGGACAGCCATGTTGTCCCAACAGATTCAAAGGGGGTGATCATTTTGTTTCTCAAATGCCTTTGAAGAAGTGGGGGCCACATGAAACGGCACCGTGGGCCGGATCCAGCCCACAGGCCTTAGGTTGGGAACCCCTGATTTTAAGGGTCAACGTGACCATCCACTCACCTCATACTGGAGTTTCTGTTTCCCAGCCGGCATTCCAGTGGCCTCATGGATCTTAACCTTTATAACAGAGACCTGAGAGGCACAAGAAAAGCAGAAACACGTAAGCAAATGAGACACAGAAAAGGAATTGAATCAGAGGAGGCTCCGAGAAAAAAACAATGCAACGTTGTTATTGCAATACGGACATTAAACTGGCATTTTAATACAACAGCCAGGTTAGCAAAGTTGAGGCAAGTGAAGGTCAGTAAAATTAAGCGATCTTTTATACATTTAAAGGGGATTCTGCCCTGCCTACAGGAGAGTAAGGAACTGTTGAATGAACTCACCAAAGGAGTGCCTTCGTTTTGGCAGTTTCACGTCTGGTCTAGACACGGAAGAAGGAAAAAATCATTTGGCTCAAACAGGCGAGAGCCAACCAGATCATTTTGCCCTGAATGGAAAGAACTTTGCATTGAACACCAACTATGAATTCATACCTCCTTCACCAGGAAAGAGCAATAGAGTGCCTTAAGTAAAAGGAGTTACAAGCTCTGGAACACAGCTGAGGAAAGGTCTGTGTATTTTGCAATGAGGCATGGCTTTCTCCCTGTTAGAGCAGTACGACAACGGAGCCCATGACTTCTCACAACGTGGTGAGCGCTTCCAGGTTGAAGGCATTCAACACGGTCAGATCTGATTTGATCTGGACTGTTGCCCGGAGCAGGTGGATGGACTGGAAGGCCTCATGGGCCCCTTCCAACTCAGTGGCAAAAGGTGTCACCAACCCCTCGTGCCAGATTTATGTTTTAATGGAAAATACACATTTGTATCTGCACTGTTTCAGTCACGCTGGAGCAAACATCCTCTTTAGTTAGGTGAGGAAATGTTGATTTCTTCCATACAACCTCTCGGCTTATTATGTGAGCGGAGTGTCATGATTGTAAAGAAAATGGCTTTTTGGCCTCCAGAAGACATTCCGAAGGCTAGAAAAGCCATTGGGAATAGATGAGATTGTCCTTCTGTTATTTAAGGTAAGCCTGAGATACATACCTGGTCGGGAAGCGGGAGCGTAAAGACCAGCACCTGCCCGTTGAGCTTCCATTCGGTCTTGTCCTGCATGTTCGGAACCTGGACTTTGACCGTGACTGGGCCCTAAAAGAGGAGAAACGCAATGAGGAAGGGGCAGAGTCCGTGGGAAGAAAAACAAAGTGATGAGGGGGACGGACCAAGTGCAAGAAGAAACGTTGGCCTGGTTGACCTCCCAGTTCCTGACATTCTTATGCCATTTCCCTGCAATCTGCAGGGTTGAGAACCCCTGCATTATTATCTCTAGTTCCCCTGACATGGAAAGATATTCTTATCCTACGACGTGCCTTAGAGGAGCCCCATAAGAAAAAGAAATTGCTCTCTGCTTGTTTAACCAGGTACCTTGTTTCTACGTAGAAACTCCTCTTCTGGCATGAGGCTGTCTTCAGACTTGAGTTTCTTAGAGGCAGGTTCATCATCCATGGGTGGTGGAGGGTGAACAGGAGGCATCGGGGCTGGGGCAGAGACGGGGGGTACGGGTGGAGCTGGGACGAAGGCTGAAGCAACAGAGTGGGTTAATGTTATAAGAATACACTGCATCACAATAAATAAATAAATATTGTCTACTTGATCTAATCCATGTGTTCTGTACTAAATCAAGTGCGCTGAATCCAAATCTGAAGTCCGAGTCTGCCTAGGGCATCAGGCTCTTAAGTTAGCAAATATCACCCTCTTGATTAGGTTCTTGTGTTGATCACACAAGGTATATTTGCCACAAATGTAGCAAAATTATCTGGCTTATTAACACAGCTGCGCCTAATCATCTTTAGCTTGAAACAGACTTACTATGGCCTAGCTGTACTATCCAATAAGATGGTTTCTTACTAGAGAAAAGCCCTCGGTCCATCTCGCCTTACATACCTATTTCTGATGTCAGCTCACTGAGATGCCCGGCTGCTGCTGGAACATGCATGCCACCAGGGGACGTGATTCCGCTAAGGAGGTAGCAGGCATAGCGCTAGCTGCAACTGTTATAATGTTCCCATGTAAAATTACATTACTCAATGACTGACCATTTGAACAGCTATCGCACGCTTTAAAATATGACCATGATAGGCAAATTCTGAGTTCAGATTTCGAATCAGCACACTCGATATCATGCAAATCACATGTGCTATTCCCAGGAGCAAAATGCACGTTGTTGTGCAGTGGTATCAGCAACCATCCTTTTTGGAGCAAGCAGAATAATTTGTACCCCAAAGCAGTGGGTGTCAAATGTAGATCAGCTCAGTTTCTACTTGAAAGCTTTTGACCAGTCAAAGGCAGAACAAGGTAATGGCCAGGTGTAACCATGCACAGATGCATGAATAGCTCAGAGGGGCCATGAATTGCCTTTGTTTTAAAGCAGGGGTTCTCAACCTTTTCAAGCCGAGGGCCAAGTCACATTCCCTCTGACAGCTTCGGGGGCTAGACAGCCATTTTGTTCTACCTGCCACACATGGCACTTCCGGGTGTGGCGTAGGCGGTGGGCCCCCCACATGAAATGGTGTTGTGGGCTACATCCAGGCCCTGGGCCATAGGTTGGGAACTCCTGTTTTAAAGACTGACACACCTATGACAAGTGTCTTCTTATGTATCTCAAAAAGCAGAGGAAATGCAGCCGAAACAACAACAACAACAGGTAGATGAAGTAGATAACTGTAAGGCAGGACAATGGCAACAATCCTGCAGAGAAGTCGACAAAGATCAAGAGTACTGACAGACAGATGCACAACACAGCCCGGTTTCCCCAGGTTAAGACTCCAGACAGACAGACAGACAACAGAAGTGAAGGCATGCAAATTAGAACTTGACTGGAAGGTTAGTGATCACAGTGACACACTTAGGAAGTTACCTGGACTGCTGACTGGTCCCTGTCTGTATCCTATATTATAACAATTAAAGAGAATTAGTCAGTGGCTTAGCTCAACTGCAACCTAGGATAAAAACAAGACAGCCTATTATTGAGACTTCCTATTTCAAATGAGAATGTTCACAAGATACCGATACAAGTCTTAATAGTCTGGTGATCTTGGAACAACCTTTGTACATAACTGGAGCATTTCTGTAGTAACACAGGATCTAGTCTAGTGTGTTCTCAACTATTATGGGAAGAAATTGACTTCCCATTTCTACAGAAATGGAACTGTAAGGAGGAAAACATTGGGGGCTTTTAAAGCCAGACTGAAGAACAACTTTCATGCTTCCGGACGAGAGGTTGAACAAGGAGGCAAGTTAAACTGGATGAAATTGCAAGTTCACTTCTGGGAATAAGGAAAGCTGAACTGCAGATAAAACAAGAATAATGGGGGACTTTTCCAACCATCGCTTTCCTTCCTTCCTTCTCTGAACTTTGGGGATGAAAGGTTCACTCAATGAAAATTTTAGACTATTAAAAAAAATAAATCTAAAAGGTAAGGGGAGAAAGTGGTCACGGGGGCACAGCAGGGATAGAACTAAATGCTACTCGCGTATCTCATCAAACAGTACGCTAGTAATAGTTAACGCAGCACTGATATTCATGCAGAACTGACAAAAATTGAACATGAAAATAAGAAATATACTGTTATGTGAACGTTCTCTGTTTTTCTGCTGTAGAAGTGGTTTTTCTACACAGCTTCTGCAGGTGTAGGACAATTTTGACTAAGACCGTGATGGCGAACCTTGGCACTCCAGGTGTTCTTAGACTTCAATTCCCAGAAGCCCAAGTCTCTGTATGTGCAGTAAACCATTCGTGTGGATTCACACTTGGGCTTCTGGGAACTGAAGTCCAAGAACATGCGCAGTAAAGCCATTTGTGTGGATTCACAGAGACTTGGGCTTCTGGGAATTGAAGTTCAAGAACACATGCAGTAAACCCATTTGTGTGGATTCACAGAGACTTGGGCTTCTGGGAATTGATATTCAAGAACACCTGGAGTGCCAAGGTTCCCCATCACTTGGATTAAGACAAGTGCAAAAATGTGACTTCACGTCATTTTTAATACTGTAGTTGGGCTCTTGTCGAAGGGATCAGTAATGATTTTGAGAGTCTATTGTATTCCCCAGAACCACAGCTAGATAAAAGAGAGATTCTTCCCAAACTCACCTGTCGGCACGATCATGGGAGGTGGGCGTGGAGCCATGATGGGGGGAGCCGAAGGGGGCATCGGAACGACATTGATCCTGGGAGCATGGATGATGGGGGGCATCGGAGTGGCAATGACAGAGCCCGGGGGCAAGCGCACTACAGAAGCCATTGGGTTGGGGGGACGAGGCATAACAGGTACTGCGCTGACCACCGTGGTACGAACCGGAGGTGGCATCTGGAAGGCGAAGGCAAAACATAGGGTTCAGGCGGCAAAAGAAGGAAGGGGGGGGAAGGAAGGAAATAATAATAATGAAGAGAAGGAAGGAGGGAGGGAAATAATAATGAACAGAAGGAATGAAAGAATAATTATGAACAGAAGAAGGAAATAATAATGAACAGAAGGAAGCAAGAAAGGAAATAATAACAAATGAAAAGAAGAAAATAATAATAATGAACAGAAGGAAGGAAATAATGCATGGAAGGAAGGAAAGAATAATTACAAACAGAAGGAAGGAAGGAAATAATGAATGGAAGGAAGGAAATAATGAATGAAAGAAGGAAGGAGGGAATAGAAGGAAGGAATATAAGACAAGAGAAGAAAGGAAATAATAATTAACAGAAGCAAGGAAGGGAGGGAAGGAAGAAAATAATAATGAACGGAAGGAAATAATAATGACGAATGGAAGGAAGGAAATTATAATGGATGAAAAGAAGGAAATAATAATGAACAGAAGGAAGAAAGGAAATAATAACGAACGGAAGGAAGGAAGGAGATAATAATGGTGAAGGAAATAATAATAATAATAATGAACAGAAGGAAATAATAATAACAATAAAGGAAGGAAGGAAATAATATTTATGAACAGAAGGAAGGAAATAATAACAAACAGAAAGAAGGAAAGATACAATAGTCGTGAAAAGAAGGAAGGAAAAATAATGACAAGACTGAAGGCAGGCAGGCATGGAGCAGGGCTTACCGAGGGCGGGCGAGGCACGGAGGCGATGGGTGGGGCGTTGGTGGGCATGTTTGGGGCGGAGGAGGGCGGTGGGGGCTGAGGTGGCATCTCGTTGGGCTTGCTTGGCCCAATCTTCTCCTTGCTATCATCCTCCGGCACCAGCCCTTTGGCCTTGTGGATGGCCTCGATCTGCTCCTGCAGGGTGATGTTGGCCTGCGCGGCTTGCTGAGTCCGAGCCATGCTGCCGGAATGGCCATCCCAGGTCACCTAAGGAGATGGGGAGGAAGGGATTAAAAACTCTCTTTTACCTGGGGAGGAAATGACTATCTTAGTGGTGGTGAACCTATGGCACGCATGCCACTGAGGGCACTCAGAGCCCTCTCTCTGGGCTTGTGCGCTGTTGCCCCTGCACAGAGTTCACTCTCTGCACCTCTGCCCAATGGGAACACTCCCTCCCTCCAGCATAGTTTGCCCCAACCCTCTGCCCAGCAGCCCAATGGGAGCACTTCCTCCCTCACCCCCAGCACAGAGTTCACCCCACCTCTGTCTAGTAGTCCAATGGGAGCGCTTCCTCCCTTCCCCCAGCATAGAATTCGCCCAGCCCTCCTGCCCAGCAGCCCAATGGGAGCGCTTCCTCCCTCCCCTGTCTGGCGGGCAGCCTGTTGAGTTTGGACTCAAACTGACCTCTCTCATCCCACCTGGAACGGCTTTAGGACGGTCTGCCTGGTCCCAGCCCTACCTTCTCTTCTGGCTTCTGAATCTCCTCTTCCCCAATTTTCTTGCCAATGGCGGTTTCCTCCACACCGAAAATATCCGTACGACGCTCGGCCAGCTGCTTCAGGCTGCTTTCGATATCCAATCCTAAACAGGCATGAGCAGGACAAAAATTTTTTTGCTATGTTTTATCCTCCAGTGTGGAAAATAGCTCAAAGTTACTCAAGCCAACCACCATCATCATCCCTACAAGGAGGAGGAATGGAGACAAAACCACGAAAACACCAAAAGGTAAGCCCCATGATGATTGTTTTGGCTGGAATAATAGCAGACCAAACTGGAAGCAGCTTTTTGCAGTCCTGCTTTTCTAACAAAACTTTCACAACAACTCATTTGTGCTCCTTGAGTGCGCCTGGCATTGGTGTGGGTCAGGAATCACAAAGTGCATTTTCATTCAAATATTGGGACTGCAGTGGCTCAGTGGTTAAGAAGCTCGCCTTGTTAGCTGGAAGGCCAGCAAGTCGGCAGTTTGAGATCCGGGTACTGCATGATGGACTGAGTGCCCATCTCTGTCCCAGGTCTTGGGGAAATGAAAGGAGCTTCATTTGGGCGTCCCCCCGCAGAGTTTCTTCCGTAAAAATCCTTTCAACCCGAATAATTTCTGGCACAAAATTATTATTATTAAAATATTGTTCCCTGCCCACTTGGAGTTCTGGCTACATCTGAGGAGTCTTTAAACATGGATATGATTTCCCTGGCAGAACCTTGTAAGAAAGTGTCCTTTTACCTTCATTCTGCTGAAATGTAATATCAATTTTTAAAACTATGATTTAGTTTCACCCCTGATCTATACCATAATGCCCTGAGTTCTCTCTCTCTTGAACCTTTTAAGTGCTGCCTTCTGTCTTGCTTTTCTAAAGGTAAAGATAAAGGTCTCCCTTGCTCAAAAGCCAGTTGTATCCAACTCTAGGGTTCAGTGCTCATCTATGTTTATTGACAAAGAGCCAGTGCCGTCTGCGCCTGCAGATGTTTCCATGGTCATGTGGTAGGCATAATAAGACACATCCAACACGGTCGTTGGATGGGCAAAACAACACATGGAATGCTGTTACCTTTTCCACCTAAGAGGTACCTATTTATCTACCTGCAATTTCTTGCTTTCGAACTGCTAGATTGGCAGGAGCTGGGACAGATGATGGGAGGTCACTCCGTCACACAGCAGTTGGGTCTCAAACTGCTGACCTGCCGACCTTCCGGTCGTCAAACTCAGCATCTTAACCACTAAGCCACTGCGGTCCCTTCACTCTTAATAAGACAGCACTTGTTTTCTCTGTCAGCAGTTCTGAATGCCTCCTTTACCAGACAAAAATATTGAATATAAATCATATATAGCTACAACGAAATAAATTTAACCTAATTCAGTCCATGCCTGAAAATCTTTTAAAATTAGCTTACTACTCCTGCTCAAGTTAGGCAATATCCAAGTGTAGCCATATATCTACTTATTAATTTCAATAATACCCTGACATTTATCTACCTACCTACCTACCTACCTACCTATCGCATTTTTATACTGCCTGTTTGGGAAGTTTCCCGTTCTGGGTAGTGTACATACAAATATCAAAATAACATAATAAAACAGACAACAAATTAAAAATAAACCAACCAAATAAATACATCCTAAAATAAAATAACTGGCATCTGAGGACACAAAGGAACAACTGACTGGTTAAATTTATATTATAATGACTATTAAGGTTGCATTAGTACAACATCTTACAATATTTGACTAGCTTTCCCTTTTCCATTCAGACAAACAGAAACACAGAACTCGACCAAGATGAGCACAAGACGAAAGCCTATCGCTGGACTGACCTGGGGCATAAACCTCATCGTCCGTCTGCTTCTCCCGGAGCGAGCGGTCCCTCTGTTCCAGCCAGCGAGGGTCCAGAAGCCCAATCCGCATGTGCTCTTGCATTTTGCTGGCGGGGATTTTCTCCCCAGTGATGGGAGAGACGAGATATTCATCCGGGGCAGGGGTGGGAGGCAAAGGCTTCGAAGCTAGAGAGAGAGAGAGAAAAACCCACATCATTGGAAATGCCTGAGACCAGCGTGTTGTAAACTGAAGTGTAACCCAAGGCAGGAAAAAAACCGCTTCTGCTTAGGATGCCAGACATACCCTTAGGATCATAATCTTTCCTGACAATGACTTGATCCGGAGTCGGAGGAAGAGGGGGTGGCATCGGGGTTTCTGGCGGTGGGGGTGCCTTCGGGTTCTCGTCTTCCTCATCAGAGCCCTTTAAAGTTAAACAGTCACCGGTCATGACGTGGTCATTAGGGGTCCTTCATACATTCCTACTTGCACCCACCGACAGTGTGAACCAGGAGTTGCCAACCTTTTCAAGCCGGGGCACAGATCATGCTCTCTCAGTCAGCTTTGAGGGCCGGGCAGCCATTTTGCCCTGCCTGCACGATGGGGGTGGTCATTTTGTCCCAAACAGCTTCAAAGGGGCAGCCACTTGTTTCTTGAATGCCTTAGGAGGGGTGTGGGTTGAGCCACATGAAATGGTGCTGTGGGCTGGATCTGGCCCACAAGCCTTAGGTTGGGAACTCCTGGTGTGAAAAGTGCAGTTAACAGCTGGGCCGTTTACATTATCCCCACAGAAATATCCTTTTCATCTGAACTACTGCAATACAATTCCCACCACTGCGATTCTTGTTCATGGCTTCCCTTCTTTCATTTCTGCACACCTGCGATTCCCACGTGCCCTTGTTGGAAGGGCAAAAATAACAAAGACTATTGCAGACACTGAACTTTCAGTGTAGCCTAAGACAGGCATCTTCCAAGCCTAACTTCAAATATTATTATTGATCAATTATTAATATTAATATTCTATTATTCAAATATACTGGATAGCGCTAACAACGACCAACACTTGTGCGGACTAACAGCAAGCTTGTGATTCATTAAGTTTTTTCTAATGTGCCTCTGGATAGCATCCCTACGGCCGTTTTCGAGTTAAAGCGCTTCTCCTTTAATATAAGTTTGCTAAAGGTCAAGCAGCACTTTGGTGGCCGAGTGGTAAAGACGCTGAATTTGGAGACTGGAAGGTCGGGGTTCCATACCCAAGTGCTGCATGACGGATCTTGGCAACATGAAAGGAGCCGTGTTCAGGTGTCCCCTGAATGGAGTTTCTCCAGCAATAATCCTTTCAACCCAGAGTAATTTCTGACATGACATTTATTTATACTAAAGGGCAAGGTCGCCCTTGCTTGAAAGCCAGCCATGTAGGACGCTAGGGTTCGGTGCTCATCTCAATTTACAACCAAAGAGCCAGGGCTTTCTGCGCCTGCAGAAACTTCCATGGTCACGTGGCAGGCACAATTAGATGTCGGAGAGCACAGAATGTTGTTACCTTCCCTGCCAAAGTGGTACCTATTTTATCTACTTGCAATTTTTTTTTGCCTTTGAATTGCTAGGTTGACATGAGACAACTCATGCCGTCATGCAGCGTTCAGGTCTCTACACTTAAATGTAGGTTTAGTCCAACATAAAGATATAGAACTCTGAGGACACAGTTATGGAGCAAACTCTCAGCTACGCGGCTGAGCAATTGTGATTAAAAAAAAAAAGATGTAGCACAGCCACCTTCAGCCTCTGCCATAATTGAGGTTCCTTTTGGTTCAACTTACTTCATCCATGTCTTGGACTTGGGTGTCCTGGTCCAACTGGGAGGGGGTCTCCTCCGTCTTTTCTTGCTTCTCATCCTCATCATCAGACTCCACTTCCATCTCAACTTCTTCACTTTCCCCAAACTTTTCATAGCGCTCCTGGATCAGAATTCGGGCGCCCAACTCCTCCGGAGTGGTCGGAGGAGGAAAATTCCCTACAGATGGGGGAAAAAATAAGTTCCTTTACCACTTAATTACCCTTTTCATGTTAGTATTGCTGAAATGAGTTTCCTCCACCACTTAATTATCCTTTTGATGTTATCCTTGCTTTCAGCTCTCTGTCACGCTCAATTCTTCAGTCCGGAATCCGGCCTTTTGCCACCAAATTAAATAAAGGGAATAAATCAGCACAGCTATTCCTCTCCTCCTAGCACCCTTGCAGCTTTCAAATAAAACCTCTGTGGCCTAAATAAGAAGTGTGAATGAGTGGGCTGATATGTCAAAAATATTAAATACAGCAGAACCTTGGTTAACGTAATTAATGCGTTCCACTGGATGTTTCTTCCAGCTAAAATTACTTTAACTGAAATGCGGTTTCCCATAGGAATGCATTGAAAACCAATTAATCTGTTCCGGGCATCAGAAAAAAGGGGGGAAAAACCCAACAACCCTATTTTTTCTGTTTAAAACTCTTTATAAAGTGGCAAAAAATTCCAAAGTGCATTTTAAGAAGAGTTTTGAAAAGGAAAAAAACAGGTGTTTTGGCTTTTTTCTGACCTTTGGAACAGATGGAATTGGTTTACAATGCATTCTTCTGAACCGTGCTTTGCACCCACTAGTGGCCAGCTCTGGTAATGACCCGACAATCAGCTGTTAGTTCCCCCAACACCCCGGAAGTGCCGAACACTGCTTTTAAGTTGCTGAAATGCACTGGAAATGCAACAGAAAATTCCAGAAATGGAGTGGAAATGCTCTGAATACCCTCCTGCCACCATGAAAGTGGCAAGGAGGGGGGGGGGTGCTCAAGCAGCACAAAAAAATTTCATTATGTGAAATAAATCTGTTAACCGAGCCACTATTTTTTCTGGATTTCCTTTTGCTAACAGAATATTACGCTAACCAAACCATTCGTTAACTAAGGTTCCACTGTATATACATTCAGGGCTCCTGGACGTTCCAGAGGCAGCCTTAGAAAGCAGCCAACTTCAGCTGTTATAAGTACCGGAGGAGCAGAGCTGCCCAAATCAACAGTCATCGCCAACATTTACACTACAGCCTCTGTCTCGAAAGCTAGATAGGGCTGAAGTCCAAAGAACACAGATCAAGCCGTTTCCAGAAAGCAGACATAAACCGTTTGGGGGAAAGCAGGCTATTTTTCATATACTGTATTTACTGGCGTAGAAGACGCACTTTCCCCCCTTAAAGTACGCCAGAAAAACAGAGTGCGTCTTATATGACAGCAAATGCGGTATTTCCAGGACTCTGTGACAGTTTTCTTCTCCCCTTATACTGAACTGGCCCAGGCTTTGTGGAAGGTGTGTGTGAAGCGACTTGCAATGTAAAAAAACGAACCAAACCTTGCTCAGAAGGCTGGAAATCCACTGTTTCTACCACCACAAAATCATGCCAGTCGATCTGGGCGTAAGCGACGCGCTCTCGTTCCTTTTCCTCCTCTTCTTTCTTCCGCTCTCGCTCCTGAAACTTGGCCCACTCCACGCGGTAGCACACCTATGCAAGGTAATAAGTTAAGGGATGAAGACTTAGGCCGGTGATGGTGAACCTTTTAGAGAACTCTGTGCTGGGGGGAGGGAGGAAGTGCTCCCATTGGGCTGCTGGGCAGAGAGGCGGGGCAAAATCTGTGCTGGGGGAGGAAGGGCTCCCATTGGGCTGCTGGGTGGAGCAAACTTTGTGCTGGGGCGCCCGTCCCAACAGGGAAGACAGGGAGAGCTCTCTCTGGCACGTGTGCCATAGGTTCCCCACCGCCGACTTAGGCTCAAATCATGATATGCAAACCAAAACCATCCACTCCCATTTTCAAACTTGGCTCTGCACTAGAAAATGACCAAAGTAAAAATTGCAGATATCTCACAGGGATAAAGACTGAATGTTTCAACCCTCAAGTTCTATTACCATTTCCAAAATCCAATTAGGGCTTCAAAACTCAACTGTTTTTCCGTTTACTATTTAGGCATATAACTACAGATGCTGGATGGCCATAAGGGTCCAAATTTGTGTATCCTCGTATTCATGGAAAGAATAATTATACGTTTCTTTAAAATTGAAAAAAAAGTGTGATATTGCAAATCATAAGAGGCAATATCATGATATGAAATTACATGCCAATTTGAGAAAACAAGAACCAGAAATTAACTTTATCTTTATTGTAATTAATGCCACCTGGCTGGTGGGACAGGTATGGGGTTTGGGCCAGAAGGTTACTTCGGCTTGCTGGCTCATCTGATCCCTCCCTCTCAATGTATGACTTTTTAATCTTTAATCCTGCTTAGTTTTAATCTCTTTTAATATTTTAATCTTAATTTCATACTCCGTTTTAAGTGTCTTTTAAAGCTTTGTTAGCCGCCCTGAGTTTTTGTGAGAAGGGCGGCATATAAATTTGATTAAATAAATAAACAAATACATTTAGGTTAAATTTCTATATTAATTTGCTCAGGAATAAATCCATCAAGCTCATTAAACAAGGCTTATTTTTTAGTATAAGAACATGGGATTTTCAGTATTTATTTATTTATTTAGTCACACTTGTTTATCGCCCTCCTCTCCGAAGGGACCCAGGGCGATTTACAGCTTATTAACAACAACAATCTAAAATCAATTAAAAGACTAAAAAATTAAAAGAAGCGGGGCACTCTTTATGCAAGGTTTTACTGTATATTTCGCACAATAATTTACTCAAAATGGCATTTTCCAATGCCAGCCATAGTGGTAATCTTGATTAATATTGAACGTATTTCAGCAGGAAAGGAAGCACTTGCTCCTAACGTCCTGTGTTTCTCAGATAGCTCTTTAAACCACTGCTAGCCTTCCCACTGTAGGACAGAAATTCCTTGGGGAACAAAATGCTGGGTCTCAGATGCTAGGCAAAGATTTTTGGAATAAACTCATTGCTTACCTGATCCAAGACTTCTTTAGGGTTCTCTGCCTCCCTCTTTAGCTTTGGGATTAGTCCCTTTGGTGGAATCAAGATCTGAAAACATATTTTTCCAAATGATCTTTAAGAATGGAGTCTTTTCAGTGTTTCTGCCCAGTTAACAAGGCAGTAGTATCGCATACATACACAATGCTTCCAAAAGAGAATTCTGCACTAAAATGCCAGGCCAACAGCTTGTAATTTGTGGACAGGAAGGCACAAAAAGGTACACAGAGTTCTGGAGACTAAGCTATCGGGAGAGGTTCTCCGTCATCTAGTGAGCTTCTGATATCAACAGTCAACCCCCGCAATAGTAATGACACTTCTGTACCGCCCCATAATGCTTAGTGCACTCTCTGGGTGATTCACAAGTCAATTAGCACTTTGACCCCCAACATACTGGGTACTCATTTGACCAACCTTGGAAGGATGGATGAGTCAACCTTGAACCCTGGCCGTGTTCAAACTCACAATGTTTTGGCTGCAGGACAGCATTTTAACCACTGCGCCACCTGGACTCTATAAGGGCAGGTTCCTTACCTATAACTCTTCTTCTGCTGTGTGTTGATTAGCATTGTAATAGTATCTTGCTTGTATTGTATATTGTTGGATTGATTACTGTATAATTTTTATATTGACTATTGCAAATTGATTATATTGTGACTATTTTGTTTACTGTGTATTGATTATATTGTGATTATATTGTGTTGGCTAGATGGTATTGTAGACTCAATGGACACAGAGCTGAGCGAGTTGAGGAGGATGGTGGAGGACAGGAGTGCCTGGCGGACAGTGGTCCATGGGGTCATTGCAAAGGGTCGGAGTCGACTGTGCGACTGAACAACAACAACAAATACCAGTATATAATGTATGACTGTGAGCCGCCCTGAGTCAGGTTTCCCCTGACTGGGCGGCATATAAATGGGAACATTAAATTAAAATTAAATCCCCCAAATGGGTTTACTGCACCTATGCAGCAAACCCATTCATGTGGATTCACAGAGATGACAAGGAAAAACTTGATAAGAACATAACAGCAGAAGTAGACATTGCATACAGCCCATAATTAGATCATTGTTATATTTAACAAGGACACAACAATAGCAATTTTACTGTACATCCTTCACCATGACGCTTAGTGCACTCTCGGGTGTGTGTGTGTGTGTGTGTCACAAGTTAATTAGCACTTTGCCCCAACATGCTGGGGACTCATTTTGCCAAGGATGGAAGGCTGAGTCAACCTTGTGCCTTGGTCAGGATTGAATTCTCAATGTTTAGGCTGCAGTACATCAATTTAGCCACTGCGCAAGATAATTGAAAGCTAAGGGTTTTTTAAAAAAACAAAACAAACTTACTTCTATGCCTCTTGTGCATTTCCAAAACAAAACAACACATATTTTGCACTGCTTCAGGCTAGAAAGTTCAAAAAGCATTACAAGAATATAGGTACATGAGAAATGTTAACTATTTGTTTTAAGGACCAGGTGTATAAGCTGCCAAATTGGCAGCCAGGATGTTATGAGAAAAAGCACCTGGTGATAACTTCGTAAAGCCTGATCCAAAAAATCCCACAGAATCATTCAGCTTCCGCTATAATGAAATTATTCCGGGTTGACAGAGTTTTTGCTGGAGAAACTCCGCTCAGGGGACGCCAGAATGAGGCTCCTTTCCCCAAAAACTTCCACCACAAAACAAGTATTTATCTATCTCTGGCCGAGTGTGTGTGCGTGTATGTGCGCGCAAACCAAACAAAACCAAGTTGTGGCTGGCATTTTCCTGATTTCCTCTAACATTCTTGGCACGTACAATTTTTGAACCCAAGGGGGGGGGGGGGCTTCTCACCTTAGTGTACTGCTCAACCAGTTTGGTGAAGTAGTTGAAGAGACTATGTTGGGGCCGGAGAAAATCAAACTGGTAGTTTCTCTGTTCTTTCTGCATGAGCTGTGTGAGGAACTGCCTGCCGTTCCGAGCCACGAACTGGGCTGTGAGCTTGACCACGTCCAGGTCAAAGGCCGAGATGGACGGAGGGTCCGCAATGAATTCAAACTCCGGGGGAGGCTCCTTCGGAACAACCGTTTCCTGAATCACCTGGGCCTGTACCTAGAGAGGGAATGGATAAGAACACCAGTTACTTTGCTAAAGTCTAACACAGGTAGCAATACGCAGAAATTCGGAGTCTTCTCAGAAAGACCAAATAGATGGATTTCTCTTTGGGCCTGGCTTGGTTAGGTAAAGGTTGCCCTTGCTCAAAAGCCAGTTGTGACTCTAGGGTTCAGTTATGTCAGATGGTTGTCCAGTTCTCTCTTGAAGGCTTCCAGTGTTGGAGCGCTCACCACCTTTCAAAGCAGCGTGTTCCGCTGCCATACTGCTCTAACAGTTAAGGAGTTTTTCCTGATATCCAGCCTATATTTGCCTTCCATGCACTCTAGGATAATGGAGAAGAGATTTATTTATTTAATTCACATTTATATACCACCCTCCTCACTGATGCGACCCAGTGCCGTTTACATCTCATAAAACATACCCACATAATAATCCTTCCCTTCCTCTTTATGACCATCTTTCATGTATTTGAAGAGTGCTATCATCATCTTCTCTCTCAAGTCTCCTTTTCTCAAGGCTAAATATGCAGGTTGTTCTGTAGTGACATGCTCTCAGGTCACCTCAAACATTGGGAGTGCTCATCACCTCTTGAGGCAGTTGGTTCCATCGTCATACTGCTCTAACAATTAAAATGTTTTCCTGATATTCAGCCTATAGCTGATTCCCTGTAGTTTCAGCCT